>CM051235.1:263906215-264313715 GCA_027917425.1 Gastrophryne carolinensis
ATATCACTCGCACAGCTCTCAAGCGAAACTTCTGGGCATAATTATATGTACTTTGTGTGTTATACTATAGATTTGATCTAGTGTTCAATCGATTTCATATCATTACTGTATATTGAAAGTAGTCCGCAATACTCCAGCCCCAGCAAATATGTTTTTAAATTGTTTTTAAGGTATGCTCTGGCTATTACTAAATAAAGATTTTGATAGATGCAATTACTAATAGTTTGACAGTTCTGTTGAGCAGCTGATTGTGTGGGCTTTTGGGTCTGAGCTGGCAGTCCCTCTCTCCATATATTCATTCCTGCCCAGTTGCCGGGTGTTTGGGTCCACTACAGCCAGCATCCAGTGTCGATATAGAGTCATTTAACGCTGTGCAGGTTAATTTTCCCCCTTTGGCTTCTGGTCAACTGAGAGACAGGAAAAACTACAGGCAATAAATTCAATGGGTTAAATGCAGCAGGTTTCTAGTGACTATACAGAAACAAAGAGCAACTGCAGAAAACAGGCACTACCAATAAAGTTCTAATCAAGGAACACTGCAACTAATTAATTTTATTTTGATTTTGCAGTCAGAATCAAGACACTACTATGACATTGCTTAAGAGTCACACACATAGCATTCCCTTCCATATCTATAGAATATACTTCGTGTCAATGCAGTGCCTCTCTTAAAGTGGACCAACACCCTCCACTGATCGGCCCGGGAATCTATAAGATTCCCGGACCGATCAGTCCCCTGACTGCGGGGCACCCCGATCGGGGGTGCCCCGCTGTGTGAAACTCCCCAGAAACCCCTAAATCCCTACCTGCTCCTCGATCCAGCGGCGCCCGCCGCCACCTCCCGCGCGTCCCTCTAGCAGGACGAGCACCCGCGCCGGCCGTTTGTGAATGGCCGGCGCGGGCGCGTGCCCTGTATGAATGACGCACGGGAGGCGGCGGCGGGCGCGCTCTCTTGTCCGTCGTTGCCTCCCGTTTGTCCGTCGGCGGGGATTGGCAGCAGCGGTCACGTGAGAGCGGGGAGAGGTGAGTTTTTGGGGCTTTCTGGGGGGTTTCACACAGCGAGGCACCCCCGATCGGGGTGCCCCACCAAAGTGGACCAAAACCCAGGATAGTCAAAACCCTGGGTGTTGGTCCACTTTAATCCGTTAAACTGCCTTCCCTGGTCTAGCTTAGATCTCCGGGGCAATGGTGTAAAGTAAACCATCATCACAGGGAAACATTCTGGGGCTCTCACCTTTACCCAGCCATTTTGTACCCCCAGATGATCGCTCCTAGTTTGGCTCCAAAGTCCGTTCTTGCCCCCCCCCTTCCACAACTCAGTCACAGTAAGCCTGGAACACTTCTCAATGAACTGCAACCAGGTGTGGACTAGAAACGATGCAAGAAACAAAGGGTTAAACACATTTTTTTATTTTAGCCTTGACAATGTGGGGGTAAGAAAAGGACTGCAGGTAAAACTAAAAATAGACTTGTAAGTCATTAAATAGAATGATGAGGAGTTTGATTATTTGTCAGCCTGCATTACCATCTGCAATGGTGGTCATCGGCTAAAAGAAAGATGGCATTGCTGGGCCAAATAGCCGAGGCAAAAAACCCACTGGAGCTTAGGGAAGCGTTGACCATGAAGTGGACAGCGGCTGGTAACTAATAGTCTCTGCGGCCTGCAGACTAGGGACCCCTGAGACACGCCAACTCGGGATGATCCATTGTGTGAGCCCCCCCCCCCCCCCAAGATTATCCAAAAAAACCTTACCTTTCCGAAAGGGGGATAGCTGGGCTATTATTTATAACTGTTTTTTTTTTAAATGGCAAGTGGGTGTCTCTCCATTGCCAAAGGCTTCAGAGTTTTAGTTCCCAACCTTCCAGAAGATGTAGCTCTTCATTACACTTTTCAAAACCATAAGCATCATATGGCAAATGCACTTAGGTCTAAAATAATACAGTAGAAAGACCAGAGGAAAGATGGGAACTATAACAGTAAAAAGAAAAAAAAACACTTTAGATGAAAAAGCATGAGAATATCACAATTGCTACATCACCAGCTAGGAAGACAATAGAAATCAATGGCACTTTCTACAGTGTAAAAAGGGGTAAAAGGTTCAATACTTTTGAATGCTAGTTCAATACTAGTTCCACTGACTTTCATTGTTTTCTTAGCTGGTGATTCAGCAACAGTGATATTCTCAGGCTTTTTTCTCCTAAAGTGAATTTTTCACTATCACAAGAATTTATTTTCAACAGTTACTGAATGGAGGCCTATGAGTTAAATCGGAGCAAGATCATTTCTGCTTGGCCCCAAAGGGAAGGCTAGCCAGCCACTGTCATTATATAACAGGATGCTCCGTTGTGTGAAACCCCTTGGGTTGCTGGTAAGCTCACCTTTTCCAGTGGCTCCCGTAATGCAGCGATAGTTGATCCCTGGCTTGCCCTTAACTGTGTGCTCCCCCGCACCCAGCCTATCAAATGGCTGTGTGGAGGCGCGTCCAAAGCCGATCATCAATCTCAAAAGGTGCTGGGTGGGCACGGCACTGACAGGAAGAAAAGTGGGTAGGGGGTTGTGGGGAAAAAAATAGTGACAAAATAGTTTTAAATCCTATTTTAGGTCCAGAGTTGGTTAATTTGGACAGTCTGATTTGAAAGTTCTTGACAATGTATCTGAGCAGGGGAGGTAGGGCAACCTCCCCCTATTTTTTGGTTTACATACATGTCTGAAAATAGATCTTAAAATTCATTTCTGGCGTTCTTTGGGTCACAAATCAAAGGATAACAAAAAAAAAAGTTACACACCACAGATATTGTGCCATTAATTCACAGTAAGGCAGAAATAATTAATGAGCTTGTACTTGCAATAATTAGTGTTAGTGGTTTTCAGTGATATAAAGGATTTGGTTAAATGCACTAAATTAGGCCTGCATCATTAGCATTATGGAAAAGCTTAATTGCAAATAAGCCAAATCATGTTATAACGCCAGAAATGTTAGTTCAGTTCTAGTGACTTTGGCCCAGCATCACCTGAAGCATTTGAGACCAACATGAAATGTGTTTTATTGCCCTTCCGGATGTAGGAATGGATCTGTAATAGATATGACCAGGATTGGCAGGCAAAATCTAGTTGAAAGCCACTTAGGAGTGCAATACAAATTATCTTTTTACTCAAATTAAAACCATTCCACAAGCTCAGTAAATGAAAAAGGAAACATGAAGAACTTGTTGGCCTGTTCATGTGTATGCACATCTGTTGTACATTAGGATTATGGGAAAAGGAATGAAAGAACAGTGTTAATACATGTGCATGAAAATCTGAACTAAAACTCGACTACACAGACATTTCAAACTGAAGCGACCTCATTTAAAAAAGAGCCAGGAGGAGCCAGGAGGAGTTTATTACCAAATAAACAATGCAAGAACGTAACAATATGCAAAAATACTGAAAACAGCAGAGGACTTAATCCATGACTGCAGAGGTTCAGGAGCACAGGAGTTAGAGTTAGCATCTTTTTAGCAACAAACTTTCCTTATGCAAAAAAGCTCAAAAACAAAATCACTATTCAAATGATTTTAATACATATTAATTAGCATGTATGTAATACATTTTCATCTTCCCATGTAGGCGCTCTATGAAAGATACAAGGGTTAAAATGAAAATGTAGGCCAAAGATGCCATGGGGCACCACCACACACATTTGACAAGGATGTGCCCATGTAAAATAAAATTAACATTATCTCTATGACCTGGTTAAAAAGAGGAACATTCTCACTCTAATCAGTGCCGTTGGGAGCGAAAGGAAGGCGAATGTATAGGGAGACCTGGGGGGGGATGCACACAGTGGGGCATCACAATTTGCCATGCCGCCACACAGAGGAACAACACATGGGGAAGTGAAATTCCTGTGTGTTGTTCCTCCTTAACACTTACTGCCTTGTTTCCAACAGACCAAATGTATCGGACCTAATAGACCCTGCAGTCTGTGTGCTCCTACCATACCGGGCATTTGATGATCCGGGATTTTTTTGTATTGGGTTTAGGCTATTTTCCGTAACTTAAAAATGTTTTTAAAGTTTTGAATTTTAGTTAAATGACCATCAAGTACAGGGGTCCCTAACCTGTAGCTTGGGAGCCAAATGTGGCTCGCAGACTGTATGCTGGACCAAAACACTTGAGGTTGGGGAGGTACATAGCTCCCTGGGTTAAGCATTGCAGTACCATGCAGGGATTTATGCACATTCAACAGGCCGTGGAATCTGACAATATTCAAAAAATACATTTAAATTTAAACCTTTGCACACTCTTACTATTGAAAAAGCTAGCTAACAGCTGTTAAAAGCATGGAGTGATAGTTAACATGGATTGAAATTAATGTAGAAGTGAGGTAGCCACAACAAGGCTGCCCAAATTATAACCCGTCCCTAACATTACTAAACCTTTGGGACGTCGTGGCTACCTCACTTGGCTTTTTCAATAGTAGGAGTGTGCAGAGGGTTACATTCCCTTTTTGTCTATGGAGTATGGTTACACCCCTCCAGCACTTCCTTGACTGCCATACATTGACTGGATAAGCACATCCCACCTTCCCTTTTGCTGAAATATGCCAATATTACCTATATTGCCAGCAGCCAGTGCCATGCTGCTTTCCCCACCTTCCTGGTAAGTGAAGGATGGAAGCTGGAAATTAGAGTGCAGTTTGCCTGCCTACTTTATCAGCCCCGATCTGGCTGGGGGATCCATTTCTGTGGAGTAGGTATTTTAGAGGCAGAAGATATGTTTTTTTATAGAGAGGTCCATGTCCAATAAACTATTGTGTTTTATACCTTCAAGCCCTTCACTATATTTCAAATCGGTTTCATGCTCTATAAAAGTTATATTATGTTTATGATCTATTAATGTCAAAAGTGGCTCCCAATAATCTCTCACTGCTTAAACAGTAGCTCTCAAAGTATAAAAGGTTGAAGATCTAGTGAGTGCTAAATATAAACCGTGTTTTCCATTGTTACTACCTTGACTGGATAAAACCTAGAATTAAGTGCAACCATATAAAAAATGTTGGATTCCTCACATCCCCGGTTATATTTCTAAATTTTTCCAGTGTGACATTTTAATTAAACACCTGTCTTAGCCTTTCATTCCAGGGGAGAAGAAACCTGAAATCTATTTCCAACAGCTGACATAAAACTACCTTTCGAAGTCTCTGTGCCAAACAGGTTGTCCAAGTCATCATTCATGTCCTGGTTCCAAGCGTCTTTCACTGCAGACTTGTACACCACCCTGTCATTTAACCGCTGCTTGGGCCTGAAGTTGTTCCTCAAATAGTCCACAGACTTAACATGATCCTGCTGCTCGGTGGTAAATATGGAGTAGAAAGCTTCCAGCTGAAAACAAAATGATGGCAGAGCATTAAAGACCATCCACACACAAACTGTGTAGCCAGCAGCTGAGTGAAGGGCTGTGTTGCTTTGAGTTGCCAGTTTCTAAATAAACATTCCAGGTCCCAGAAAGAATTCCAGCTTGACAATAAAATGGATATTTTGAAATTAAGACTATGCGAGGAACTGGAAAATCTTAGTGGATAGGCACATAGAATGTTTAAGCTTGAAACATATAAATAGAAATACAGGAACACATGACTGATTCTGCACATATTGCTAATGTTTATAAAAGGTTTTACATTGCCCCAAAACAGTGTATGAAACGCAAGGAGCGTGCAGTAATTGCAACGTCAAAAGACTTCTGGATCACTTGCTAGGGCATATTAAACTTTAAAGCGGACCAAAACCCACATTTTTAACTAGTTTCCCCTGAATTGCTCCCCCCATGAAGAGAACCTTTTGCCAATTTTTAGTGCTCCTTCTTCACTCTAATCCCAGATAATGGCCCTTGTTTTAGCTGTAAAGCTCTGCCTCCTCCATTCAGTGCCATTGTTGTGTGGGGCAACGATGGGAAAATCTGTCGTCTGTCAAGTTTTTACTTAAGGCCATGAAAACTACTCCCACTGTAGCAAAACTGAGTCCTAGGAATATGAGAATCATGGAAACAGCATGCTGATAAGTAAATCACAAGTAAAACACAACCCTAACAGATGAATATTTTACATCCCAAAAGAAGAAAACAATAAGACCGAACACCAAAAACCTGACAAAAAGGGGATTTTTCCTTTAATGACTGCTCCAAGAGATGGTCAGAATTCGGTATGTGTATCCATGCACTTTATATAGTGGATTTGTGTGCTTTTAACACTTAGGTGCTGAAAACCTTACAGTAACTTAGAGAATAAAAAGTGGTACTTGATGGCATAGGTTGGGTACCTGTGGCATACAGCAATTAATACAGAAGGCATGTCTGGCAAATTATTTTTAAAAAAGGACATTGTTGTGTTATTTTTGCACTCTACTTCTTTGTGTAATTTGTGCTGGGCTCTCAGCCTCTATAAACACGACGAAGAGCCAAGCAAACAGATGGAGCTGCACAACTGAGCAGGAAGCAGAATTAGACACTGTCTGTGTTCCTAAGATGTGATTGTCTGTAAGCTTGAACACCTGTCTGGTCTGGCAGGTACATTAACCCAAAAGAGACCTCTGAAGAAACACAATGCTACACTCTTAAAGCTACAAACAGCTCTGCTGACTTTATCATTTTAATTAAGTAAACCCTTTGCAGATTGTCACCAACCATCATCACAACATGTGTAGGACTGTAATATTTTGGAGTGGGGATGTGTTGGCTATTAAGCAACAAAAAGTACTCTTAGTTTGTTGTTTATTGTGTATGAATCATGTCCTTGGCAGTCCTCCAATCTAGTCCCAGACCTACAGTACATGGCAGCTTCAGAAAACCAGACTTATGAGATACAAGGGGACAGATAAATGCTAGTGGTAGAACTCCTGCTGAACCATTTCCACTGACTGTTTTGTAGGTTTACAAGCAGTGAAGCCTTGGGAATCAAGAGCACAGGCTTAAACTAGACCAGCTTGTAGTGGACCATGGATTTTAAAAGGAAAAGCACACTTTCAATGGCGGCTTTAAAAGGTGTATATTTTTGTGCGCCAAAAGGATGTCCTTAAAGTGCTGTGCTTATCTAGTATTTTTTTTTATTATTTTTATTTTTACTTTATTATTTGACTTTATGTTAGCAAATGTGTGTTTTATGCTGCTACTGGCAGCTGTACACCAAGAGGAGGAGAGAAGTGAGCCCTGTAAACAGAACACTGCTACTTTGGCCACTGCTGATGTGAGTGAGCACACTCACATTTACACATGCCCAGCAGCACTGTCCTGTGTGTAAAGGCCTCACTTCGTCATGGTGTACAGACTTTGTCTACAGTTGCCAAGGTAGTGAAAACTCCTTTCATAAAACACACAGCTCAGCACCTCAAGGACATCATTTTGGCTCACACAAAAACACATTCCATTTAAAGTGGACTTTCCCTTTAAATACACCTCTATAATAATTGGTAAAACCACTTTCCAAGAAGTGAAATCATAACCTGGGTGAACTTGGAGCAGTGAAAGGCATTGAGTCCTATCATTCCTATTCTATCTAAACTTAAAACAGTTTAAAAAAAGTTTTCTAAAAGTACACGGCTAATTTAAGCAGCACAATTTTAAAATGTTACTGAACCTGTGAAGTGTTCCCTCTAAGCTTCAACCAAAATCTGGGATGGCCAAAATCCTGTTTTGGTCCACTTTAAAGAGGAGAATCCAAAATCGGGATGCCCCGGAGCATGTAACAAATCCCAAGATAGTCAAAATCCCAGGCTTTGCCCCGCTTTAAATATGCACTTAAAAGGGACCAGATTTTTTTCTGTCCGATTTTTTGGCTTTCTATAACTAATGTTAAAGCAGACCTAAGCCGTCCATGGCCAGGGATCCTAACTTTGCCGCTGGTAATCACTTCAGTTAAGAGATGCTAACTTTTTGGTGAAGCTATCTGACAGGGGGACGTGAAAACCGCTTCAAATGCCAAACTCAACCTATTGATATAGATGTGGTAGCTGCAAATGTGCAGCCAGTGCAAGGCACCCCTTTGGATGGAGCTCTGTCACAAAAAAATATGCATCATAAAAGTGGTCCACACTAAATGCTTTTACTATAATTTACAATATACTTACCAACCCCTGCATTCCCCCGTGCTGTCGCTGGTGGACCAGGTGACTGGACACTGTGGAGGTGATCAGCCCCCCAACGAAAACCCTGGAAACAATGTAGAGCCTAGAAAAACTCCAGGACTGTATTACAGCGTGTTCCCAGGGCACATCGATTTGAGTTGCCCCCACTGTTTGAAATTCCTGGGATTGCCCCTATAATCCCTTTGAATTGATCCCATTATAATCCCTGGGTATGCACTGCTTGTGCACCGCAGAGGAGAGCGGCCAATGGAAGGCACTCAGCAATCTGTTCTCTCAGAATAGATTACTGGGCAATATGCACCTCACACTATTCTGAATGGATGAGAGTCTGTTCCCGCGATTAGGTAGTGGGGATTGAGGTGGGTAACCAGCTGATCCAGGGGTTTCATAGACCGAAAATTGGAATGCCTCTGTAATGCAGACCAAAGCCCAAATAAATTCCTGAGTTTTGATGTGCTATAAAGTCAGACCGGGAGGCATGACCTGTTAATAGCCTCTTCTGTCATAAACGTCAAAGGAAAGCTAACTGTAAAAGGTGGAGGAAGTGGTGGAAAAAGAATAGAAAGCCACAAAAATACAAACATTTGTAGACAGCCTAACTGCCTAAATATAACTACTTTACTACTGTTACTAGTTTACACCCCCAGCACTACTGGAGTGAATGGGACACAAGCATTTCCTGCTGTCTAGATGGCAGGGGCTGCCTCACTAAATCTTCTCCACATAAGCTGGCTGCAGAATGAAGAGCCATTCCCTGGCTCTTTAGTTCCTTGCCATGCCGCGCTGTAGCTGTCCCCATCCTTCCCCTTCATGATCTTATTAGATAGTCCGGAGACTCACTCGGAGGAGACCAGATCAATGAGCCCAATACAAGCTGGCATCCGGCTAGCCATGATTTTTGTTAACACCAGCCTGCCACAAATAATGACTGCACTCCAGCTGACATCGTGCGAACTGATCTTCATCTGACTTCTGGCGGGGATGTTTAAAGTACTGTCACAACTCAAGGTTAGTCTCAACCCGGCTGCTTTTGCTGTGAGCGGGGAGGAGGTGCGCAACAGCTCAGACCTTAAAAGGAAGCACTGCTTGTGAACCCTACTAAATATACAATCGCATATCAAATTCTGCAAAACAAGATCTCTTGACCTTGGCAGGTCTTAAATCATTGTGTGGAAGACGCAGTAATTTTAGACAGAATAGAAGCCCCTGAAGCTGGGGTGTGCTGGCTTCTAGAACTTACCTGATGATAGGAGATTGGGACGGGCCTGCTAAAGACAACCCACTCGACAATTTCACTACATGGAGGTGTGGTCAAGGAACCTGTATATCGATAAAAGCTTCCCAGTGAAGCTGGCAGTAAATCCCTCAAAACAAATGGGTCCAGAAAGGTTTCCTTTTCTGCAAAAAACGAAAAAGGGTTTCAGATTACACAGTTCTGCAGGGTGCTAAATTGGTGAAGAGCATTTTAAAAGGATTTAGATGATGTTCAGATAGCTTAAATTATATTACACCAGCTTAACAATATTATATCACATTGTTGACATACCTCCCAAGACTCAAATCACTTTCCAGGGGAACCAAACCTAATAATTCCTGTCACTTGTGAACCAAGTAATACAGAAAACCTTGCCATTCTCTTGCATTGCTCTATCCAACAGGTGACCCTGCAGTGCTCCACACTTCCTTTCAAAGGTGGTGCAACTTCCATACTTGCAGGCAACAGTTTTCAAGTCTCCCCATAAGATGGAGTTAGGTTGGTTTAGGGTCCCCTTATTTTAAGGTTTGGAGCATCAAACTGCTCTAGCAACAAAAAACCATGTACAATTGTACAATAAAAAGAAAAAACTTACCTGCCAGCCTGTGCTACAAAGGCCACTGTCTTTCATCAGCAGCAGAGGCCCACAGCAAAGCCAGGGGTGAAATGCACGGTTGGCAGCATTAACAATTCAAGGGTAGGAGCCCACAGGACTCAGCAGATAAAGTCTACCTGCTGGCAGGTAAGTGCCTCTACTGTACGGGTAGACTCTAAAATTGCAGTATAAGTGTCCTGCCTACCTGACCAGCCAGAAGAGAAGTGTTAGAATGTTTTTTCTGCATGAAAAGCAGGTTGAGGCTGCTTAAGGTGTCCACTGGAAAAAGTTGGACAAGCAGAGTAGGGGGCAGCTACCCTGCCCCTGCACACTCGGGTTTTCAGGTGACCCACACAGTATGATGCAAGGAGGGTTGTGATATGTGATCAAAAAAGGTGGCCATAAATAAGAATATATATTATATATATTCTGGGCTTCAACAGCTTCATTAAGCAGCAAACAATTATTTGATTTTAGATTTCACCTGGACAATTCTTTTGGGCAACCATTTTATTAGGTCATTAGGACATTCGAGACACAGAAAGCTACAAGCTCAAGACAATACCCGGAAGCATCATCAAAAGTACAGAGATTTGTGAGAACAATATATTGCTTTCTATATCTGCAACAGATTACAAAGTCGCTTAATCCTCATCTCATAAACATTACTGAAATAATCCCCATTAGAAACAATATTTCCACGGGTTCATCAGGATGGTCACAAAGAGTGAGTTTCACTCCCTGTAGAGGAAACACAGCTGGAAGAAGTTTAAAAGCCACCCCCTTCCCCCCAGTTCTCAGTATTAATTGGTGAACCGTAGGACCTAATGTATAGGGGTGTTACAAGGGCTGTCCTGAAGGACCCATAGAATTACCATTACCGGTAAGACTACAGGGATTTTCTCCCTTAATCCTTCAGGAAGGCCAAAGAGGAGAAACAAATACTTTAGAATAAGGGATGGGAAACTGCCTGTAAACCCATTGACCGAAGGCCTGGTCTTTGTCAGATCATAAAACTAGCCTGTAGTGTTTGAGGAAGGTCTGGGGAGAACATATCGCTGCCCAGAAAATTTCCTCAATTGAAGCCCTCGACTCCTCTGCAAAGGATGTAGACACTGCTCTAGTAGAGTGGGCTCTGATGTAAGGCAGGGTGGTATTCATCGATTTATAAGCTACGGAGATTCCCTGTCTAATCCATCTGGCTAGGGAATCGTTAGATGCTCCCAGGCACCTTTTCTTTCCTGAAAAGGATATAAAAAAATGTATCCGACCTACGGAAGTCAAATGTGCGTTCATTGCAGGTAATGAGGGATCTGCGAACATTAATAGCATGTCTGGGTCTGGTAATATGGAAGGAACGCTTATGTCTCGGGAACGGTGAAAAATAGGGGACATCTTAGGCAGGTATAGGGGATCAGGCCTAAGAATGATTCTATCTGGAAAGATGGTGCAATAGGGCTCTTGGATGGACAGAGTATGTAAGTCACTAACCCTCCTGGCTGAAGTTAGGGCCAGAAGAAGTCCTGATTTGATTTGAGTCCTAACCCTTTGAGGACCAGGACAAAGTTCCAGGTAAGATAACAGTTACGACGTTTCTTCCAGGTTATACAAAAAGAATCTGTTGACCAAAAAATGATTCCATAGTCTTCTGTCTTGGAAGACTGATAAGGTAGTGGGCGCATACCATAGCCATACTCCAGCGTAGCGCACACCTGCCCGGCAAGAATGACTGGTTATACCGGCAATGTGCACCAGGATGGAGCTACCACATCAGGGGATCACAAAAGAGTATGTATTAAAGTCTACTGCACTTTCTGTTGAGCTGGTTGCCACTTCCGAGACTGTCCCTTAAAGCAAACTTGGGGTGGCTACTAGCTGAAACCGCCGCTGCCCCAGAGAAGTTACTGATGCATGCGAGCCAGCCAACAACAGGGGCACAGGAAGCTGCTGCAGGCATACCTCCTATTGGTGGAGGTGGCACAGCAACACATGCCAAGACATATGAAGGGGATTCATGTGTCCTCTTGTTTTGTGGCAGTATCTCATATCTGTATAGTTGTGCTGGTGGTGGGGATTCCGGAAGCAGGTGTCGTGAATCCAGCCCCACAGCCTGGATGTCACCTTTAAAGTGGTTTCAGGCTTACAAGACATTAACTGAGGGGATACTAAATTGGGATGCCCCAAGGAAGGATCGAGTTAAGAGGACCAAAAAATAATTATCTTACATGCAACTTGCGCTTTTAGTTGAATTGGACTATATATGTTGTATAATAGAGACATGAGATGATGCTTGGTTAATTGTTATAATCATGAAGTTGTACTTCCTCTCCAACTATGTTTCATGACCCTCTCTTCGATAGGATACACCAGGGATGAGTGCATACTCTTCACCATACATGCACACTATCATTTTTTAATAATTAATTGTCCATCAAAGGAAAACAAGAGCAGGAATGCTAAATTCAAAGTTATTCAAATTTGGCCCATGAATAATGGATGATTTTCATATTAAATACACAGTGTATTAAGCAGTCTACATTTCATCACGCTCTGTCCTTCAGTTTAACTATTTGGGAGAACATAATAAATAATGAACATAAATTTGGGAGAACATTAAAAGAACCTGTGGGAGCAACACAATGGGCAGGCTGCTTAACATGCAAGCGGCGCTCTCGGAGTCTATCTACTTTTTTGACAATTAGATGTGTGGGATTTGAGATTCAGCAAATCTATTTCAGTCAGAATGGAGTGATTTTTATTTTTATGCTAGGAGTGCATGCGTTGTCACAATCCATCATTAAACTGGGCTCTATGCCCACAGTCCTGTCACTTCTATTGTCCTCGCATTACCTAATGCCTATATGTATAACTTAAAGGAAGGTCTAACAATATATAACCCTGACAAAAGTCTTTTGGAATTTAACATTACAGATTCCCTGAGTGAACAGAAAGCTGGGTCTGGCTTTAAAGGGTATCATGACGAAGGATGAGGACACTTTAAACACAATGTTGTGATGAACTGGAATCCAACTGGCTGCTAAAAGGTAAAATTTCCACTTTCGATTGCTTTTTTTTAGTTTCCATTATTGTGCGCCAAAATGATGTAATCAATGTGCTAAGCTTATGTTTTTTTTTTTTTTTTTTTACATTTTTTGCAATTCTGTCTTATAAAACGTTTTTCCCTAGCAACAATGTGTTTGCCTTAGCAATGTACACCAACTAGTGTGCTTGAAGCAGAGGGTGGAAGTTTCCGATGATTAGAAAGTCAGAAACAACCTGTTTAACCACATCCACTGTAATTCAACTTCTTCAGATGGGGGGATACAATCGGTGTTCCAGTAGCTTAAGAGTTATGGGCAGCATTAAACCTGGGGAGGTCTTTACTGCTGCTTTACTTCGCCAAAGCGGCTGATGAGCTCACCGGTTACAGTGGAACACATTCTAGGACTTGTATTCAGTTTTTACTCTAGGGCAGAAAAAACACTCCCACTATACCAAAACAGAGCCACAGGAATACACAACTTGGAAAGAGTGAGTTGATAGATAAATCACAGGTCTGGAGGCACAATCCTAAAAGAAAGTTTATTTTACATTCCAGAAATAGGAAAACAATGAGGCAGAACAGTATCACAGTACTCTTGAGCCCGGTGAAAGCAACATGGTGGCCCAGGTACTCCTCAGTGAGGCAAGGGCTGGGCTGTCGTGTTTTTAGACAATATTACTTTAATTGTTCTCAGGAATATCTATTCACGTTTTTTTTTTTTTTTTTTTTTTTTGGGATGTTATTTTGAATATTTTTAAACCGGATCAAATAAAGGTTCGCCGATCGCCCATAAAGTTGGCATTAAGCTCAGCCTAGGCAATATAAGAAGGATTAGCCAATATGTTTCTCTATTACTGCTAGCATTTTCTTTGCCAGTGATGGTTTTTTTTTTGGGTCTGAAGAAAAATGATTTAACATGGACATCAGGTTTACCACCACTGATATTTCTTACACTGTGGTGCAGATTTAAGTAACTTTTAGGGTTACCTTAAATTTAGCTGCCACATGCCATTGCCAAGAAGAGAAGAGAAACTCACTATTGAACAGGAAGCTAATTGAGGGTGCTAATGAACAGCTAATTGGTGTAATTTTCAAAACAGGAAGCCCTGAATATCAGTTAATTGATGAAGTCTTTAAAAGTTCTCATTTAGTGAACCAGGATGTTTAATACTGATGGAAGAATAACCGCAACCACAGACAGAATGGAACTTGAGTGTTTAGACCTTTTTTGTTTTAACCTTCCACATTGCAATTGTGAAGGAAATGGTTTCTCTCCAATGAAGCCTTAAGAGCTGCATTGCAAAGGTTTTCAAACTGAAAGCTACGCTACTCCACTGTAGGTGAGGAAGGTCATCCATCTTCTTACTGTAGCAGTAATTTAAGTAACACTGATTGTCAGTGGGAAAGCGGTCGCCTATAATTCTAAACGTATGACTCAAACAGCTTAAAATATTAGACTATATCTTTTGCAGATACTGGCCACTGCGTTTTACAGGCTTCTAAAGCTTGTAAGTAACAAATACATAAGGCCATTCTGACATTTTCCAAGTAGCTCTTTAATAGTAACCTTGGTAAATTTTCATTTATGACAAACAGAAAAAGAAAAGTGAAAATGTAAAAAGGAGCAATAAAAAGTCAATAATTTATAGTAATGTGATTCTGAATTGGCAACTTTACATTACATGCATGAATGAATGAATGATTTAAAGTAAGAGAATTTCTTACACCTAATAAATTAAAAGGAATTCTACTGTCTTATTAATTTCAGAAGGGGGGAGGGAAGTTCAATTCACGTGCCTTTGTAGTTTTCCAAATCACGGTCAAGTTTAAATTCTTATTTCCACATTTTACAGGCAGGTCAAAACAGGAATGTTGCAATTTTAAGAAATATGCCTTTTAAAAAAAGGGGTGCATGAACTCTACAAATGAGCTCACATTAAAAAAGGTCACCAGATGGAAAATACAGGGACTTCATATGGGTTTCCACAGCAGTTACAGTATAAAATATCCAGCATAAAAAACTGAAAAAGAAACACTAAAAAGTAGATGTCACATTGGTTTGAACATGTTCTGCCCTTTTGATAAAAGGAGGCATTTAGGATTGATTAAGCAGTCAGCTGACCCTTACTGCCCCTTCACCCTGTGTGCCAGGATCTCACAGTCTGCACTGTGCCTAGAGATACCGTTCCTAATGAAGAGACATTTTTGGAAGTTTGTGGGAATAGCACTATATTATGGTGTTACTACCTCTGGTACTGGCTATTAAAGAAAATAAATTTGAATTGAAGGTGCCAAACAACATTAAATGGGGTGGGGGGAGGTTTTTCCTGTTTTTCGTATTTTTATTTCCCGTTACTCCTTCCAAGTATGGTCAGGTGGGGGTCTGGTTTTTGGGGAAGAAACCTAAATAGGGAGTCTTTAACGCATACATGTGTTCTGCATGAAAATAATCAATACTATAACGGTACTAATTTAATTACAGTGTAGGCACAAAAGACTCCCTTATTTAGGTTTCTTCCCCAAAAAACAGACCCCCACCCGACCATACTTGGATGGAGTAACAGGATTTCAAAAAATAGGGAAAACCTCCCCCCTACCCTAAATTCAGATCTTACTAAATTCACTTGTTCCCTGCCCTGTGTAGTGGCTTTTTACTGCTGGCCACCAAAGGAAGGGCCTTTTATATCCGTGAGTGAGATGACGCCAGCTTCCTCAGCTGGTATAAAAGGCCCCTCCCAGCAGTGATTGGAGGAAGTTGGCTGCGGGGGAAGAGGGCAATGATTCTCTGCACTGCTCCCGCTGATCACTTCCAGTTGAAGATTGATGGCGTGGGACAGCAGCAATCAGTGATGCAAAGAGGAAAGTAGAACAAAATTATTAAAAGGACATTATTATTAAGGCCATGAAGCAAACAATGAGAATAGCAAAGGCTGTTTATCATGGCATGGAGGAGCAATGGAAAAAGATTCACGTGATGCACCTTCTGCTTGCATTATCGGCATCACTGTTCCCCAGGAGCTCATCCTAGGTTATGGCTATCTGCTAGGCAGTACAATGCCAGCTTTTCTCATCACAGTGTATATTCCATCTACATGAAAGCACATTATGTGAAATTCAAAAGGATCCAATACAACACCTGAAGCAACATCATTGCGCTTTCTAGTCTGGGACAAAATAGAAGGAATTACTCCTGTCAACAATCAGGTAACTTTCTGGTAACATACTGTTATGCAAAACCTATTTTCTCTAACGCTCCACTTTTGATAGAATTCCATACAGTCCCTATAATAATAATAATATAAAAAAAAAAAAAAAAGAGACTAGAGGGAATGCTTTAAACTCTCACTACAAATCGACTGATGTAGTAGTACAAAGGCAAGGTCTCCAAACATACAGAACCTCAAGACATGAGTCTTAATCATTTGCTTTTTCTTCATAAGATGCCCAACACAAAAGCAAATCATCTCTCTGAAAGTTTAAGTAGTCTGCAGTTGAGGCTTTGATCTCTGCTGCACTACAGGTCTTCCCAAGGTGATCGAAACCAAGTAACACCCTTGGAAATGTAACAAATATAGATCGGTATGAAGGTATGAAAAAAACCCTCAAGAATCTAAGAAAAGCAGCTTGACGTTCTGCAAAATCAGCATCCCCGCATGTTGCAAACAGATTCAGTGCTACCATTCTTAAATGTTTGGTGTTCAGCAACAATCATTGCAAATTCCTACCAGAAATGTACATCTCGATCTATACTTTATACTATAAAAAATAATCTGATATAGTCTGGTCCCAGTCCAGGCTGATAAGAAAATCCCACAGAGCCCTGCGGGCAGATGTAGTTAGGGTTGCCACTGGTGTTTCAAGCAACAACAGTCACTCCCCCACCGGCCTTGGTGTGTGTCCCTGCTGCCAGACATGAGAGGGCAGGCTACCTTGCTGATTGGTAACAGGAGCAAATCAGCATTGTATTCTGTATAATATGCATGCCAACCATTATCATTCCTGAGAAACCTTTATCTGGTAGGTGTTTATGGCACAGCAGAGAGATGATGTTTTAGAAACTTGAATTTTAATAGGAGGAATTCCAGACTGAACATGAACAAAGTAGGGATTCCCCCCCTCGGAAACAATGGAAGCAGACCAAGAGTCTAATTAAAATTTAAAGTGGACCAAAAGCAGCCTGGAGGCCGGGGCATCAAGATTCTGTGTGAACCCCCCTGCCATCAGCTATACCTTCAGCTGGGCACGCACCCTGCCAGACATTTGTGAGTGCTGTTGTGGGCACATGCCCTTTTAGAGGGTAGCGGGGGATGCGGCCCCTGCATGCTCGTCTCCACTCCTTTCAGCCAGACTCGGCCCTTAGCTTAGTCTTAGCTGATATTGATGAGCACAGCAGAGCATACTGATTGTACAAGAGCCCCCCCTATGTGCCGTAGAACAGGGGAAAGGTGGGTTTTATTGCACATGGGGCAATCCCGGGTTTTGGACCACTTTAAAGAGGAAGTCCAACTAAGATTCAACCGATTGTGTACCCATTCCTCCCCCCTGTGCTAATCACAACACTAAAATAATAAAACCAGTTCAGCAGTAGTATGTCAAAGCTAAAAGTACAGCATTTTTCCCCAGACTTCAGCACTTAAGCATTCAGTGTGCCAAATGCTTTTCTATAGGGATCACACATTATCACCCAAGAGAAACCTTCTTAATGTTGGCTGGCAGGCCGAGTGATGGTAGACAGTTTGCTCATACTACACTATAGAAAATAAATAGACTGTTTATGTTTATAAGAAAATGAAAGCAGATCCAAACCACTCGCCTCTGGAATCTAAAAGATTCCAGGGCCGGCTGCTAGCCTGCCCTTGGGACATCAGATAGTGGGATGTTTTGCTGTGGGAGACTCGGAGGGTAGCCGGGATATTCACCTTTACCGGCGATGCTGCAATCGCAGCCACTACATCCCCAGCTTCCCTGTAGCTGTGTGAAAGATAGATGCCAGTAGCGGGTGTTTGCATGTCACCCCGCCCTTTTGAAATCAGCCAAAAGGTGGCTGGTGGGCATGACCTTAGATGTGGAAAGCTTTGTTTCCTTGAAAACCTGGCCACCACAGAGCTGGGCAGCATCAACCGGCTGCTCCGGCCGGGAGACCCTGATGAGCGAAGCTTTAATCAGATTTAACCTGTAGTAATAAATCATCTTCAACAATGGGTTCCTTGAAACTGGAATATTGTACAACAGGAAAGGATTTTGTTAAGAAGCTTCGTACAAAGAGCATAAATGGTTCTTATTTGATTACTTAAATAAAAATGCTGCACAGATACATAAAATACAGTTCTGTGAGTACTCGCCTGTAGAATTGATTTTTGTAGTATACAGCACGTCCTGTCTCACTAAATACTTTACGTCTGGGTTATCCGCCACAAGCTGGCGCAATGGACTGCAGAAAGACTTGCGGCATCTCCCGGCCCTATAAAAGGACAGGAACCTCCCACAAAATCCCAGTGTTACAAAGCAGTTAGACAAGAAGCCAGGAGAATAATAATGAAGGAAACCCCAACCAAACATTTGAACAAATCACCATACAGAGGTAACCAAGAACAATGATAACAAGGGAGGGATGAAACAGGACATGCTGTATACTACAAAATCAATTCTACAGGTGAGTACTCACAGAATTGTATTTTTCCAAGTATACAGCACTACCTGTTTCACTAAATTCTTTACATCTGGGACATCCAAAAGCAGTGTCCGTAAAGTAGGGTGGGATCCCCAAAGAGCAACGGCGAGCAGTTTAAACCACTGCCGCCTGAACAACTTTGCGGCCAAAAGCAGCATCAGCTGAGGCCCTAATATCAACCTTGTAAAACTTAGAAAAAGTAGAAAAAGCAGAATAGGCTTGCACCACTGCCTGACTGATCCACTTGCGAATAGTGGATTTAGCCGGAGGCAAACCCTTCCTAGGTCCAGAAGGGAGAACAAAAAGAGCATCAGTCTTCCTGAATGATTCAGTAGCTACCAAAAACTTAAGAACCCTGACCACATCCTAGGAATGCAGAGTGTGCTCCTTGGAATTAGCAGGATTAGGACACAATGAAGGCAAGACAATGTCCTGATTGAGATGAAAAGCAGACACAACCTTAGGCAAGAAATCTGGCTTAAACCGAAACACCACCTTGTCCTGGTGTCGCTCAAAATAAGGAGGTTTGATGGAAAGCGCCGCCAACTCAGGAACACGTCCGACAGAAGTGATAGCCACCAAAAAGGCTACCTTAAGAATCAAAATGGGCAAAGCAGCCTCACGGAGAGGCTCAAAGGGACGACCCTGCAGAGCAGATAACACCAGATTAAATTCCCAAACTGGTAACATATGCTTACATGGCGGGCGCACGTGAGAAATCCCCTGGGAAAAAAGTCTTAACAAAACGGTGACTGGCAAAAGATCTTTGGAAAAAAATTGCTAGGGCTGAAACATGACCTTTGAGGGTACTAAGTTGAAGGCCCAAATCCAAACCATGTTGCAAGAATTCCAGAATCCTGGGAATAGAAAACACCCGACAGGGAAGAGATTTAGACTCACACCAGGCAATGTAAGCATGCCAGACCCTGTAGTAGATAAAGGACGAGGACCTCTTCCTAGCCCTAATCATGGTATCAACAACAGGGGCATGCAACCCCTTTTCCATCAAGATGGAGGTTTCAGCAGCCAAGCCGTCAAAGCCAGCGTTTGTAAATTGGGATGGCGCAGCTGCCCCTGAGTAGGCTATCTGGATCCTTGAGCAGGACGTACTGATCTACTGCCAACTGCACGATGTCTGCGAACCACACCCTTCTTGGCCAACAGGGGGCCACCAGAATGGCTGGTACCCCCTCCTGGGCTATCTTGCGCAGCACCCTGCCCAGCAGAGGAAATGGAGGGAACACAAAAGGAGCCAAAACCCCCTCCAAGGCATTGCCAGCGCATCCATGGCAAAGGCCAGAGGGTCCTGTGACAGACAAAGAATGGAAGCTTGCGATAGTGACGTGAAGCAAACAGGTCCACATCCGCCAGACCCCAGCGGTGGCACAGGGAGTGAAACACCCTGTTGCTGAGGGACCACTCCCCAGCCGAGACATCCCCCTGCTCAAGGAGTCTGCCTCCAGATTCTCCACTCCCGGGATGTAAACTGCCGATATGCAGGGGACATCCTCCTCCGCCCAGGACATTATCAGGGACACTTCCTTGAGAGCTCGCTTGCTCCGAGTCCCTCCCTGATGATTGATGTAGGCAACCGCCGTCTGGTTGTCCGAGCGGATCTGAACAGCCCGACCCCGAAGGTGTGAGGTCAACTGGGAAAGAACCAACCTTATCGCCCGCAGTTCCAGAATGTTGATGGGGGCATGGACCTCCCGAGGGCCCCACTGACCTTCAGACTCTTCCAAAAGCCCCGCCCAACTGGTTAGACTGGCATCTGTGGTGGCAGTCTCCCAGCACCGGGGCAGAAAGGTCCTGCCCACTAGGAGGTTCCTTGAGTCCAGCCACCACGAGAGGGACTGACTGACCAGAGGGGACAGAGCAAATTCCTGATCCAGGGACACAGGGTCCCGATCCCACACTGACAAGAGGTGCAACTGAAGAGGTCTCATGTGAAACTGAGCATAGGGGACCGCCTCAAAGCATGACACCAACAGACCCACCAACTGCATTCCCTGCCGAATGGAGGGATGAGGGCAAGAAAGTAGAAACCGTGCCTGCGTCTGCAGGCTCTCCACCTTCTGGTGAGGCAGAAAATCCTTGACCTGAGATGTATCCAGAGTCATGCCCAGAAAGGACCTCACCAAGGACGGAGACAGTGAATAGGGATAGTTGATCACCCAACCGAAGGACTCGAGTGTGAAAACCACCATCTGGGTATCCAGCTTGGCTTGATGGAAGGACTGAGACGCAATAAGAATGTCGTCCAGATAAGGAAGCATGCGAATGCCCTGAGATCGCAACAGAGCCATCACTCCCGCCAGCACCTTGGTGAAGACCCGAGGGGCTGAGGTAAGACCGAACGGTAAGGCCACAAATTGGTAGTGCTGATCCTCCAGAGCGAACCTGAGAAATCTCTGATGACCTGGAATGATTGGAACATGAGGGTAAGCATCCTTGATGTCCACAGAAGTCATGAAGCCCGGGCGCAAGGTACTGACCACCGAGCGCAGAGTCTCCATGTGAAAATGCTTGAACCTGACAAATTTGTTGAGGCGCTTCAATCCAGGATGGGCCTCAGGGACCCATCCTTTTTGGGAACCGTGAACAGATTGGAATAGAAGCCTCTGCCCCTTTCCTGGAAGGGCACCAGACAGATGACACCCAATTCCAGAAGGCTTTGGACCACAAGCCCTGAGCTGACAGGGGGTTTTGAGCCATCCGGGATCTGATGAATCTTGGGGGCGGCCAGGCTGCAAACTCCATCTTGTACCCGGAGGACACCACCTCCTGAATCCACCGGTTTGAGACGCGCAGTCTCCAGACGTGAGCAAAGAGCCGCAACCGTCCCCCCATCCAGATGGGTGAGGGTGCCTCCTCATGCCTGAGGGGGCTTGGGTGAAGAACTGGACTTGGGACCCCATGAGAGACTGAGACGTCCACAGCCTCTACCCCGGCCCCGAGGGACTCTACGTGTCCCCGCAAATGGTGCACCCCGGCCAGACCTGGGGGCACGGAAGGAGGGGAGGGAAGAACCAGCCCCCCGAAAGGACCGCGGCTGCCTCCTGCATTGAGGCAGCCTACCATCCTTGGTAAACAGATCCAGAAGCTCACCAAAGAGCTGTAGCCCAGTAAAGGGGAATTCAGTGAGCAGCATTATCAGCCGCCCACTGATGCAGCCAAACAGAGCGGCGTATAGCCACCAAAAGGGCAGAAGTCTTACCACACATCCTGGCCACATCATCCATAGCAGAAAGAATGCAACAAATTCATAGCAAAGCAGAAGGGATCTATACTCCTCCCCCCTATTGGCATCCGAGGCATTATCCTGAAGGCACTTGAGCAGCCCTTTAATAGCAAGAGCTGTGATGGCAGAAGTGCACACAGGGTGCAGCACAGTCCCTGCACAAGCAAATGCGTGACAGGCCAGCTGATCCACACGCCGGTCCTCACCATCCCTCAGAGTAGAAGTGTCAGGAGAATGCATGACCGAGATATTGGACAACCCAAGCACGGGAGCATCGACCTCGGGGGGACACGACCAGCGCTTAACCACATCAGCAGGAAAGGGATACCTCCTGTCCCAACTCTTGGGCACCGCAGGCAATCTGCTAGGACGTTCCCACTCCTTGAGCACCAAATTATTAAAGTGGTTCTGCTCAGGGAACTCCAAGCATTGTTTAACAGTCTGAAAAAGCTCACCCTGCTGCCTTTTAGCCAGGACCAGGAGGGGTAATACATAGCACATCAAAAATATGAGCCAACAGCCTATCAGTATCCTCGGGAGACCATGGCTCTTCCCCAAAAAGAGACCCAGTACCACTATAAACCTCCTGCTGTTCCTCAGAGGAATCAGAATCAGAGAAAAGTTCCCCCTCTTCTAGGGGGTAGAGGCCAGGGAAAGAATAATGTCCCTCATCCTCCCCTTGCCAGAAGCCTTAGGGGGGGGCAGGCCCAGTAATATGCCTTTCCAGGCTGGCCACCCGCAAAGCCAAGTCATAATGTGATTCCCCGCTAGCATGTCCCTCACTAGGGGTCAAATGCAGGCGCGGGGGGTAGGTGATGTAGAAGGGGGCGCAGAGCTGGGCAGCGTAGCAGGCAACCCAGACTGCAGCGCAAGTACCTTCTGGGCGCAGGGCACACATACCCTGACACCGTCACTCATAGGGGATACCCCACACGCGGCACACAGCTGGGCTTGTCCCGAAGGAACCCCAAGCACATTATCCCCGGGAGCCTCTATATGGTGATTAATATAGCCCCAATGGCCAGTATAGGGTTAAGGCTAGCAAGAGCCACCCGGGATGCCCCCCCCAACCAGGGATGCCCAGACGCCCACTAGGGAAGGTGGGAGATAAAAGGGGAGAGGGCCGGGAGAAACCACAATCACGGTTATCCCGCCTGAAAGACAAAATAAAATACATAAATATCCCATAGTGCGGCGAAAAAAAGCAAGCGAGACAAACCCGAAGGGGACTCACAGAGATATCACCGAGATCCAGAAAAGAACAGCAGCGCACAGCAGCACAATAGCACACGAGGGCCCCAGTACACCGCAGAGCCAAAAATGGCGCCTGAACGGCCCTTGAGGGACGGGCCACGGAGATATGGCGCAAAAAGCGTCATCCGCGGGAACAGGACTTGCTGTATACTTGGAAAAACGCACTAAAGTTCTTTGTCACTCTATGGCAAGGGAGGATTCCATTTAGTCCACAGAGATTCTTGCAGTCAATTGAAGTCCAAAGAGCCTGCCAAAATATCATTGAATTACCTCTTTAATCTCTCTATGGCACTCCAAGCTGAACTGTAAGTGCTTGGACAAGGGCTCAGAATAGCTGCCAAATCTCTGCATAAACAGGCGTTCTATGTGATAAATACATTTCTGAAAATTATTACATCAAAATGGAAAGCAAGTGGGTTTGAGAGCGCCTGTGTCTTCAGCGCGTTCATCAGATACATTTTGCAACACTATTTTAAGATTTATATCTGAGGAAACAAATTCTGATTTGAGCATTCAAAATGAAGAAAATGAGCAATGACGTCGATCTGCATTTATCATGCGTGAATACAGCACTAGCGCAGAAGCAATTTCTCTCTTTAACGCCTGGGGCATGTTATTGGAAGAGAAATGTCTCCCATGCACCTATTTT
Organism: Gastrophryne carolinensis; assembly: GCA_027917425.1. Classification (NCBI taxonomy): domain Eukaryota; kingdom Metazoa; phylum Chordata; class Amphibia; order Anura; family Microhylidae; genus Gastrophryne; species Gastrophryne carolinensis. The sequence goes on from CM051235.1 coordinate 263,930,045, forward strand.
TCACGTCCTGCAGATTGATTGCTGCACACCGCTCTAACATTAAATGACTCAGAAAGTAGGACAATTAATCCTAAGCGCCATTTGTGCTAATCCCAAAGTGTCAACCAGTTTTAGATGTTCAGCCATAAGAACAAGGAAAATGTTGCTCTTAAGACGTAGTTAGGGTAAACTTTGCTTAAGGCCCAACTACAGTATGGAGTCACAAAGGTTTATACCCATTTTTAGGCACCATGGATCTAACAGCCCTTTGCCTGTAGTCTGTTATCACATTTCCAAGGTCTACATACAATAAACGAGAAGCCTTAAAGGGGCATTTCAGGAAAAGGGTTTAATAAGATGCTGACTGTCAGGGGCTGCATCTTTCATTCACTAAAACTTCATTCCCTTTCAAACCCTATTGAACTTTCTTCTGTCCATATGCTAACAGGTCCCTCTGTGCTCTCTCCAAATTCACTTCTGATAGGACATTTATTTGCTCTGAGAAATTATCTGTTGCTGAGTTCCTGTAGAAGGTAAAGAGCCGACTAGAACTTAGGAAATCTGAATCAAAGATGCAAAGAACGAACCCTTTACGGAATGTTCCTGTAACTTCATATGTACCACATAAAGCAACAAAATTATCAATGTTTTAGAAATGTCCACTACTGATGTGATTAGTACTTAAGCCCCTTGTAGTTCTCGTGTGGAAATTTGACAAGCAACTATGTGTAAGGGAATTAGTCATTTCTTGTGTGGACCTATGAGAAAGGTGAGCACATCAGGACCCTAAGAGCGGTAAGATTTTCTGCATTTCCTCCAGTCAAGACATTTAATGGGAATGAGAATGTTGCTAAAATTAAATATTCAATAAATTCTCTTGTATAGGTGCGTATTTATATTAATTTATCAATTGTTTATTTGGCGGCTACCTGCTTGATTAGTGAATAAGATTAACTGTATTGTTTAATCCTAAAATAAAACCATATCAATTTAAGTGGAAAATAGGTCTACCTTCAATTGGCAATACATACTCTTACTATATTAAATGGTTAGATCACTCCCTGACTCCTATTGATTCCCCCATCTGGTCATCATAAAAATGTTTTAAGATACAGGATATATTATTTTTCAGAACACAATCGTGAGCAATTACATCACAAGGTCGGAATTTGGTAATTAAAAGCCACTCAAGCTCAGTTCGGCTGTTTTGGTAGCAGAAGCTGCGACAAATCTATGTACAAGCTTCTGTGGGGTTCTTATGTATATATTTTACCCCCAAATGGGCCTATTGGCCAGACGAGAGGTGGAAGGGAGTTAGGGTGTGGTTTTGGCCTGACTGCTACTTTAAAGCAGCACAAAACCCTCTTCTAGACTAGCCAGTGTGGCTTCTGTGTTGCTTTAAAGTGGAATAAAACCCATGGTTCCTGACCCCAGAGTCTTAAAGCCTCCAGGGCTAGGCGATTCCTTGTGCTAAATCAGGATGTCCTTCTGTGTGAGCTCCCCCCCCCCCCCCATCACTAGTGTGGCGAGTACACTAGCAAACCAGGCAGATTTCACACAGTAAAGCATCTTGAATTGGGATGTCCTCTGGAAATGGGGTGTTTTTAAAGCGGACCAAAATCCACACCCTCAAGGCCCTGGAATTTTATTGATTTCAGGGCCTTGAGGGTGTGGATTTTGGTCCGGTTTAAAAACACCCCATTTCCAGAGGACATCCCAATTCAAGATGCTTTACTGTGTGAAATCTGCCTGGTTTGCTAGTGTACTCGCCACACTAGTGACGACCAACCCCCCCCCCCCCCCCCCCAGGTCGAATAGCGCATGTGTGAGCAGCGTCCACGTCGCTTCCCTGTGCCAGACATATGTGAATGGCCAGTGTGGGCATGCTCCCTGTTAGAAAGTAGAGGGAGATGTGGCTGCCAGCGTGCTGATTGGTCGAGACACCAAGCATGCGCCATAGGACCAGGGCATAGGCGAGTTAGATCGAGCGACCTGAGAGATTTCACATAGTGGGGTGATCAGGGTGTGGGCAAGCATCAAAACCCTGGATAGTCAAAATCCTGGGGTGTGGTCCAGTCTAAGGGTTGAGCTTATTTAGAAACTACTGAACACCGAATGACCCTCTCATATGCAGAATTTAACCCTGCATATGGGCAAAAATAAGCAGGTTAATTATCTCTAGGTCTAAAAACAATTTTAAGATATAATTTTAACCAGTTGAAAAATGTCTTGCAAACTTAAAAGGATTCTCACAAGACTTTGCTGATTTATTGTCATCACGGCAGATGAATACAAATAATTTATGGAGGAACAAAATATTCTAAGAGGAGAATTTTTAGAACATACACAAGATAAATAACAGGATGGAAACATCAGCACTGGGTGCTACCCTGCTAATATGGATGATGTATAGTAACTCGCAATGATTTATAACGTATGGATCCCTGAGCTATGACTGAAACGAAACAAATTGCTTACTGTTAGCACAAATCCATTTTCAGATAAAATATGAGTTTTGATCCTTGTTAATGAAACAATGCTCTCTGCCTTTATCACGCCCACAAAGCACATGAAGGAAGAAATAAGATTGTTTGAGATAAATGCTGAACTTTTGGAATCGCTATTCTTTTAGCCAGAATGGGCAAGTATGGCCTCTAAAGTGAAACCCTAGCTAAAACATCTTTTTCATCTTAGTTTCTATATATATAGTAGGGAAGCAATAATGCCATTGCAGTGTCTGACTGGCCCAACTAAAGACCCTCCTGTGGGCTCTAGGCTCCGACCCAAGGCCACCATCAGGGCTGTACAAGAGATCCAAACAGATAGTTTTTGGTTTGCCTGAGGTTGTCTGAGGATCTTTATTCATTCAGGAACTTTTTCATTAAACATTACATTTAAAGAGGGCCAACCTCCTATACTACTGGCTGTGGAGTCTAAAAGACTGGACTAGACCGCTGAGACTTGTTTACATCCCAACATGCCTGCTCTATTTATAACAGAGGGGACAGCCCAAGGTGAGTTCAACACATCCCCCTTTATTGTAGTGAATAGGTGGGCATGCTGGGGGGTATAAAAGTATCTTGATAGACTGCCATATCTGGAGCTGAAGCATGGAATAGCTTGTTCTACCCATAAGCAAGTTTGAAGACACCAAAGCTACATAGAGGAGCAAATAGCTGAAGGGTGGGCCCTAAAAATGATTTCCTCTGCTGGGCCCAACAATGAACCACTGTAATGTGCAATTTTTGTTTATGACGCTGTTTTGAAAGTTTAGACTTTAGTCACCGAACTGAAGATGTCAAATGAGACACAAACCACAAATATACAGGCAGCAGAGGTGGGATTAAACAGGAACCATGGATGTTGTGTATGTTATATTTCGGACCTAAAGCCAACAAGGGATGTTTGGTTAAACAATTGTAATTACTTTTGGGACTAAACTAGTGGGCCAGAACAGACATCAAGAAGGAGCCCCAGCTTACCCGCTTTTGCTTTAAAGTGGACCAACACCCAGGATTTTGACTATCCTGGGTTTTAGTCCACTTCGGTGGGGCACCCCGATCGGGGGTGTCCCGCTGTGTGAAACCCCCCAGAAAGCCCCAAAAACTCACCTGTCCCTGCTCCCACGTGACCGCTGCAGCCAATCCCCGCCGACGGACAAGCGAGGTCCGTTGCCGGACAAGGTAGCGCGCCCACCGCGCGTCATTCTTACAGGGAGCGCGCCCTGCTAGAGGGATGCGCGAGCGGCGGGGGCAGCTCGCGCATGCGCCGCTGGATCGACGAGCAGGTAGGGATTTCGGAGCTTTCTGGGGGGTTTCACACAGCGGGGTGCGAATCAGCATCGGGTGTTGGTCCACTTTAAGATCAAATGTTCATGCAAACCAATGCCTTAAAAGTTATTGTCCACACTGGTGTTTGCAGTTTAAATATTCATTTGAACCCCAGACACTTCTGTCTTTAAAGCTCTTCGTGCTGCCTAGGATGGAGGAGATCTAGCTTCGATCCCTGCTTCGTCACCAGACAGGACACTAACAGAAAGTCAACTGTAATGGCTGGAAAAAACTATTTTAATTTTAAGACATTGATCCATATGTAACCCATAACTTTCTTGTTTAATATCAGGCAACTACATTAAACACATTTTTATTAATCAAAGAAACAGCGTTCAACCAATAAGAACTAACTTGCATGCTAAAAGCCCAGAAAAATATCCAAGGCTTAAATTCTTCTTTTGAGCAAATCGCACAGGGCAAACATATTGAAAAACAACCCTGGCAAGATTAGCTTATCGGCACAAAATGCTATGCCTACTGAAACCCTAAAACAAAAGATGCTAATTTAGCTTGTGTGTTGGTGACTTACCATGATGGACAACACCCTTTAGTCCATGAATGATTGGATCCAGTGCAGGATTGTTTTTTTGAGAGGCCTGGAGAAAAAGAAAATACAAAACGCTATTAATATTGAACCTTTCAACAACATCAGCGCATTTGCTTTCAAACAAACAGAACGAAAAATCTAATGACAATAACAAATGGTCCATCCGAACTTTTTTTTTTTTTTTTTTTTTTGAGAAAACAGCACTCATCTTGGGGTGAGTGGAACTGAGGAAACACTAAGGCAGGTTTTACAAGAGAGTGTTCCCATAGAAATCTCTACCGCATAAGCAAAAGCACTTGCGATTGCCACTCAATTGCAATAGCCTTCAAATGCTTTGGGGGATTTGCCGGGGGATTTAATCACTCTGCAATGGGCCAATGTAGATGTGAAAGCTCCCATAGGTCACCATTAGCATAGTTTCACAAGCAATTGCAGGGCGATCAAAATCATTCTGCAATCGCAACAAAATGCCCGGGTGTGAAGGGAGCCTAGGTTTAGGCCTTCAGAATAATATTTTTTACAAACCAAACCTTTGAAACAAAAGTATACTAACTATACTAAAAAGATACTAACAAGGTCAGTAAATTAGAAAACTGTAAAGATCTGTATGAGCCTTAGACTGCTCTTGTCATAGAGGTCTTTAAACTTTAGACTAAAGTTTCCAGCTGCTTTAAAGCCTTTGAATCACCTAGTAACATAAGCCATTAAGAGGAAGCGAGGTCAAGAATCGGGACTAGGTTGTTTAAAGTGGAACAAAACCCAGGATTTTGGTCCTTGCCCCAGGACACCCCGCTGTGTGAAACCTCCAAGGTCACGCGATCAAACACGCCTCTTCCCAGTCCTAAGACACATGCGCGACTGCTCGTCCAATCAGCGCTCTATGATCCACTCCACCCCCTTCGTCCAGGATCTCATCTAATGCAAGCAGATCCGAGCGCGCTGACGGCCAAATCACCCGCTAGCCTTTAACAGGGAGCATGCCCACGCCAGCCATTCACAAATGCCTGACGCAGACACGCACCTTGCTAAAGGGATAGCAGGGATGCGGCCGCTGCTCACGCATGGCTATAGTTTGGTGGTAGCATCTTCTAGAAAACATGAAGATTATGCCCACTAATTGCTGGTAACACAGATGATTAGATTTTTTGGGGGCAACACTTTTTTGCAGCAGGGTCTGGCAACTAGATTGTTTACTTTTGGATGATTCCTTACGACTATAGCAGACAAGCTGTTTTGTTGGCAGTGCTTACTAAGCATTGCTGACGAACAAGCAAATCATCTTTGGTTGTATTGCTCATTAGGGTGCATTCACAAGTTTTTTTTGACATGATAGAGACAGGCAACTTTTTGGTGTACTGCCCACAAAGAGCTCCTTAATTTTTTTCCACTTAAATGAGGGTGGGTGACCTTGAAGGAACGACTTTTGGAAAAGCTCCAGGGCAAAGCCAGAGTCCACTAGACAAAACGCACAGGAATTTCACACCCCTGTGTGTGGAGTCCCTCCAAACAAAGAAGTTCCTGTTTTAAATGGGATCTGGACAAACACAGGCTATGTCCACTCACCAGCAGGAACCAGAAAGTACCACAACTGGCTTCACAAACAGGGTCTGCAGAAGACCAATTGCATGCCACTGCCCAGTCCTGGCATCTTTGGAAAAGTCCATAAAAACTTTTCCTTTAAGTTTTAACAATGCAACAGAACACTATACAAACAAGAGGCTCACTGTTAAAAGCACTTTATACAAAACCCCCACTTTCCTACCCATTTTCGGAACACTTTCATTTAACAAAAGCAAATTAGACTGCAACTTACAAAAATAGAAAGCCACCAATGGTGTGGAAAAAAAGGCACAAGTTGATTGATAGAATGTGTCATTTGCCAAACGGCAAAGCGGGACAGCTGAAATTTTATTTAAAGCAATCTCAGAGCACTGGACCACTTACTCTCCTTTGAGAAAATAATATGATTTCTACCCATGCGAACGGTGTCTGCTTATTTAAGCCACAGTGCACAAGAAATTTCAAACCTTGCAACTGGTGGGAAAGAAAAAATGACCCACTCGGGGGTAACACATTTTTTTAAAAAAAACAGCCTCTGGTTTTAAATGTTTTTTTCTAAAATAAGTTGGGACACATTCACCTTGTACGGTTTGACCGTTCTATTTAAATTAGAAAGGTTTGTTAAAAATGTATTTTTTAGATTTAAGAAAACTAATTTACTGGAGTGGAAAGAGATATAGTTAATGATTAACATGATGATATGCATTTGTGAAACAATAAAAAGAAATGGCTGTGCACAGCCACTTCCAAAAAGTGGTGCAAAGGAGGAGTGACCAAAATATACAGAACAAAATTCAGGCTACCAGATCAGCTCAAAAGAACCCCCTAAAACTAGTGCCACGCGCACACAGTATAAATCTAAGAAAAGATTTTTAATGTAATGACTGAATATATCCTTGCCACACAAAAATACAAAGCAGTCACAAACCAGACATGTTAAAACATATATGACAACTGCTGTGATGAAGCTATAAAAAAGTTCTAATCATTTCAAAATCCACAATACATACAAAAACTTTGCATGTTAAACATATATGCAAACTGTAATATATATATATATATATATATATATATATATATATATATATATATATATATATATATATATATACATACACACACACTAATGTGGAATAATCAACGGATTCAAATAAAATATCAAAATGGCAAGGTAGTTAAGAGGTGGAGGTGGTGTCCAGGCCAAATTCATCCACACAACGCCAATCAACACTAGGGGTAGTGACATATTCGACAGTGAAGGAACAAGCTGAAGTGGGAACCAAAAATAGGCAAAGCAGATTTGAGAATAAAGTTATATCACCGGGTCAACAGAGCCAGGGCTAGCAAAGCGACAGCACCGATGCTTCATCGGGATGTACTTGCCTAGCGTCATGTTGCCTCCTTTTATCCCACAAGTGAAAACTACCAATAATCGGCAGTGGCGCCAGCGCACATCATCCATTTCTGTTAAATAACCGATTTATCCATTTGTATGTAAGGTACTTCTTTAAACCGCAAAACTCTGATTGGTGATTAATACTTAAACATTTACTGACATAATTAACGCGGTTACATAAGGAGATGATCCTAAAAAACTAGGTACATTTAATGCAAAACAAAACATTAAGATTTCTGGTTCTCCATAACAATGTCTTTGTACTAGATAGTAGGTATAACACGACACGTTATATCTAGCTAATGACACATCAGTACACCAAAGTACGCCAGTTGGGCAAACTAATTAACTAATGAACATTTTACTGGAAACAATAGACAAAGGGGTGTAAATGTGTAAAAATGCAGATAAATCAGAAAAAATAGCAAGGGAACTCTTAAACGCACTAGGCAGGCAATGCAGGGGAAACTAAAAGTGGCAGGTAATAGAAGTGGAAATTAAAACCAAAAAAACATTGGAGAGTAGGAAGCATTTATCTGTTGTAAATGCAATTGTACAGGTCCTGAGGCAGCTCTGCAATGCTGTGAAGACCATAGTACCATCAACTGGCCAAGTATGACCTTGATTTGATATTAAATATTAATATTAAAATTGGTAATGTAGGGTCAGACAAATAAAACTAAATATTCTAAAAGCATAAAAGTAATGGATACAGCTGTACAAGTATTGTCATGGCATGAAAGAGATCATGCATAAGTCAACAAATTTAATACAGCTTCCATCTTTAAGAGGAATAGGAAAAAATGTTCATTCTTTGTTCCAGGCGAGGTAAGCAAACTCAGCGATTAGAGAAGTTTCACACAACGGGGATCCCAAATCAGAATGCCCAACAGAGGACGAGACAGGAAGCCCTCGAGTCGTATAGGCAAGTGAATGGAGGCAAGCAAAAAGTGTAAAGCCCTTCAGAAAAAAATGCAATAAACCAGCTTCTTAAAGCAGACCTACACACTCAAAAGAAAAGCCCCTTTATGGCAAACAGAAGACCAAAAATTACCTCAGAAACAACTGTAGGCTTTTGGGGTAAGCAGATGATTTATGCATGTATATCCTCTATAACAGATGCATAACATGCGTCCCACAGTGTCCGTAGTTGCGGCCCCTGGAACCTCACCCCTACATTTCATAATATTTGTAATGTTGAGATTGTCTTGCATGCAGTGTACGTGGCTGGCCACTAGAGACAGTGTAGAGCTAATTCTTGAAACAGGGGCCACCTCAGCTGTTCCTCTGCTCCCCTCACCCATTAACTACTTGTTAACTCTCCACACATCACCTCTGCTTAGCTTTTCACAACACCTCGGCTCAACTCACCATTACCTACCTCCCATTCACCTCACCTACCTGCTTGAGTCATCTCTTCTAACCTCTGCCTGCTTCACTTTGACTTACTCTTTTTTGCCTCATCTCTTCCCACCTCACCCCTGCCCAATTCTCATCTATGCTCGCCTCTGCTGACGTCCTCCCATCTCACCTTTACCAAACTCACATCTGCCTACCTCTACCCACCTCTGCTCACCTCTTCTTCACCTCACCTACTTTACTCCTTGACCACTTCTTCATTCCACCTCACCTCTGCATATACATAAATTAGATGTAATGCTTTAAGATTGCAGCTTTTCTACAGTAAACTGTTTTCTCTGCTTCCATTTTATTGCGGCCCCTTAAAAAGAATTATTAAGACGACGCGGCCCCTGGACCAAAAAAGGTTGTGCACCTGTGCTCTATAACAAAGATGTCTAAAACACATACCCTAAAGTACTGGCTACATGTGACAAAACACATTTAAAAAAAACAAGTGTCCCAGAGACCAGGACAATGTAATCTTCAGAGCAATGTGCTTCACACCAGCTCAACCAACAAGATATCCACAAGAAAAATCAACTGTGATCACATTCATTTTGAGAGTTTGTGATGTGATTTGACATCCGGCTCTGAATGACTGAGAGACTACGGATGACTGCACAAAGCACTCTGAAGTCAATGTGAGATGACAAGAATACTGAGCCGAGAGTTGCTAATTGTAGGATCGAGAGTAGAGTCATGGTATAATATAGCCACTGACGGTAACCGCAGAGGAGGATAACTACAATTCTAGACCTTTATCTGTATTCATTTAGGCCCATCAGCCAGGTTGACACAAAGTGAAAGGTATTATAAAAAGCTCCACGACTGAGCTAGAAATGTAAGGTGCAAGTAACCCAGAAAATCTAATTATATTTCCTTTACAACAAAGTACAAGAAAAAAAAGGAGACCTTTATTTCTTTAGAGCACTAACGTATTTTCACTTCATAAAACGCACCTAGGGTTTAGCAGAAAAAAAATACTCTGAATCAAAGTGGCAGAACCCCCCTCCCCATCCCCCATCCCATAAAACAAGCAGCACAATCCTGTCCTAGCTCCCTATATAGCAGGCAGTGTGGCAGGATGTGGAAGTGTGGCAGAATCCTATAATGAACAGTGTGGGAGAAGCCCCCTCCCCCAGTAATGAGAAGTGTGGCACAATCCTCCCAATCCTATAATGATCACTGAGCAGAACCCCTCTGAATCCTATAATGGGCAGTGTGGTGAAATTCGCCCCACACCTCCTAACAAGAAGTGTGACAGGATTCCCCAATCACATAATGTGCAGTGTGGCAGAACCCCCCACCCCCCAAACCATAACAAGCAGGGTGGCACAATTCCATCCTCCCACAAGCAGGGTGGCACAACCCCCTGCCTAAGCATATAATGGGCAGTGTGGCAGATTCTCCCCACCATAATAAGCAGAGTGACACACCCCAAGCATATAATGGGCAGGGTGGCACAACCCCCCCAAGCATATAATGGCCAGTGTGGCAGAACCCCCCCCCCCCCCCCCAAAAAAAAAAAAAAAAAAATCACCTATAACAAGCAGTGTGGGAGAATCCCCCCCCCCCCCATTCCCTGTCTAACAGGCAGTTTCATTAGCCAATCATTGTAGCTGCTAGTTTTCAGGCATAAATTTAATATGGATATGGAGAATTTGAAAATATATTATATTGAACAGATTTTTATTCTATTGCCTTCTTATTGTTAGTGGAGGGGGGGGGATTTTTCAGCAGAAATTATTGGGATACTACATTATTCATTGGTACGAAAATCGTAGCTTAATGGTTAGCAATAGGACCAGAGAGCAAAGTTAATTGGCTACCTACCCAATTTGACTGTATTTTAGCCACTGTATAACATTTGATAGGAACATGTATAACTTGCTATAAATTGGTAAAACATATACATCTGTACGGTTTGGACACCCATAATATTATAGAAGTAACTTATTGTGGGGGCAATGGGCAGGCTCAAATAATGAGATTGCCTGACGGAGGCTGAGGGGCCCAGAATCATTTTTCTCAGGGTCACCATTTGTAGTTAAGGTTTATAAACATATTATATAAGCCACTGACAATAACATTTTAAACTCTCTAGATCACGGTGTTTCTGGGTTATATCCGTTCTACGTTCAGTTTTCCAAAAGATATGACAGGTTTCTAGGACATAAGCAGAAACCATGACCTGTGGAATTTTCTATTCCTCCTGACAGGTCAAGTGATGCCTCTGGCAGATGTCTAGACTTGCAGCAAATGCAATAAAAGTCATAAAGCTGCCAACGATCACTTGAAGCAGTTATATATAATATGGCAATGTCTACGCCAAGAGTAAAAATACTGAAATGACTTATTCATGGATGCGTGATCTTGAAAGTGTGTGTGTGTGTGTGTGTGTGTGTGTGTGTGTGTGTGTGTGTGTGTGTGTGTGTGTGTGTGTGTGTACACTGTGCATATACAGTGAATATACACACACTGTATTATTGCTATACTGTATTATTACTGCATAGGTGACTAACAAAATTAGAACAAAACAGAAAAGCATATTATATATCTGAGGGAAAGTATGTCACAGTAAAGCAGTAATGAGAAAATGTAGGTCTGTTCAACTACTTATTACTACAAGCTTAGCTCTACTGTCTAAAAGACTCCAGGGCTGGCCGATGGGGCTGCCCCACTGCGTGACCCCCGCGCAAAATTCCCCTTTAGCCTGGCTCCCACAGCGATGTAATCATTGGCGGCCACATCCCCAGCATCTCTGGTCTGAGGCACGATCTTGTACCCAGGCATTCAGACAGGCAGAAGCGTGTCCCTATCTACAGGGACACTGGGGAGATGGATGCCCCCCATTACAGAGCCGTATGTCGGACTGGACAAGAGCACATGCATGCGAATCAGGACTGTTGAAAGGTACATTTTTTATGGGGGATTCACATAGTGGGGCATCCCAAATCAAGATGCCACATTCAATGATCAAAGCCTGGGATAGTGCAAAGTAAGACCAGTATCATGCAAATAGTCTATTCAAACTATAGAAATATCTATGTATCTTTATCACACACATACTTCTATATACACATTGCCTAGGGAGCAAAGACATTGCAGGAAGGAAGAAAAAACAGGATTTTGAATGCCCATTCCACTTTTACGGGGAGACATGCATAAACGAAACGAAACCGGGCCAAAACCAGATCAAGTGACTGTGTGCCGACAGTCTTTTTCAGGTTTCTGTCTGCCAAAAGGACTCCAGACCATAAGACCAATGGCAGCCAGTGCAGGGCCTGGTAACTCTGAGGGAGGGGAGCATAGTTAAGAGCAAACAGGGATTCTGTAGGAAACCAGGCTAGGGGGAGTGTACACACTTTATATTAGTATGAAGGCCTAAATTGAACCTAAACCCAGAAAGAAAGTTTGTGTTGTCATCTTCTATCCCCACCCAGTGCCCCAAAACAGCTTGTTTCTTTCTTTTACTAAAGCCTTTGCCCAATATTAATAAAAACACAAACCGGATGCAGTTGAATGGCTGCCCATATTGCTCCCTGGTGCTTTCCAGCGATGATACATTCATTTAAACACAGCTCAGCATTGGGGGCTCAGCCTTAACAGTTATAATAACTGCAAAAAATCTGAGCGCACTACAACTTCCATTATGTGGCGGTTTACTTTGGAATTTAATGAATTAGCATATGGCATGCTATTTTTTTAAAACTGGGTAAAGGCTTTACTAAAAATGAAAAAGGCCGTTTTGGGGTACTAGGTTGGGGATAGAAGGTGACAGCATAAGCTTCCAATCTGAGTATACTTTAACATGGTCAAGCTGGGAATCTGTTCAGGCACCACAGAACCGTTGATACATTAAAAAAAAAAAAAACAGGCTGGGGCGTTCCTTAAAAAAAAAAAAAAAAAAAAAAAGGCATGTATCACAATACAATGGCATTTCTGTATCTGTAAAGTAGGAGTAGACACTTCAAAAACTTCAGCAGCATGCATTGTGGATTAACAAAGGCCTGTATTCTAAACCAAACAAGTCTCATGTGTTATGGTACATTGTAAGTCGATGTCTTGCATAATACCAGGTAAATTCAAATCCTTGTTCGATATAATGAGGTTTTAAAAGCAGACAGTAACTCCAGCGTTTGCAATTCCCCATGCACTCATGATAACATTAATGTAATAAGGTCACATGACCAAGCTCAACATCAACATGAATCCAGCCTCCACCTCAGTACACAATCTGTTCTAGCCGCCAGCTGTATTCTTTGCATGATTCTTTGTTGTATAGCAAATGAGAGGAGGCAGCCCATTTGAAATGGATGAAGATTTTCTATTAAGCACAGAGACGTGACAATGCATGATGGTAAACCTGTGAAATAGTCTTCCGTTTTGATGTGCTAAGAGCGGAGATGGTGTCATCTTCATTTAGATTTCTCTTCCATTTGTAGTTACCTAAATGGTCAATAGGCTGCAGTTTGCAAATGTAAAAGATTATTGAGGTTGTGTCTTGTCCGTGTGCCAGATTTTACTGGCAATAAGGCAGGAGTAGTACAGGTACCGTAACTGATACCTAAAACACACCCCATAGAAGACTTCAGCAAATTAAATATAAAGTAAGCAGGATATAATTCTGCCATTACATTCCTGCATACAACTCAATAAATCCTAAATGGAGGGCACAGAATAAACTTTGCTTGTTTTTCAAGATTTGTCTTGACAATAATTGTTCTACATAACATTTTTGTTTTTGTGGTAATTGTATTATTTAAACAAAAGGCCAATTGTGTAGAGGCAAAATATTTAGTTTTTTTCCTCCTCTTAACATAATACACAAAAATAGATCTTCACCATTTTTGTAGGATGATTTGACCTACACCTAAAATAATATCTGGCCCTACTGGACTGAAATGATTCTCTGATGTTGACGGATGTGGGAACCTCCGAGTTTATTAGGGAATGGGTCCATGACTGCAGCAAAGCAATGAAGATCGGAGGTGGAGTGCAGAAAGATCACTACTAAAACATTAATGGGAAAAAAGCAATTCTGTGAGTACTCACCTGTAGAATTGTTTTTGTTCTTGCATAGCACGGCCTGCTTCGGTATTCATAACTGATGGGTTATTCTGCCACAAGGTGGCGCAGCAGCACTGCAGAAAGCTGTGGCAGCTCCCGGCTCCCTATAAAAACGGGGTTAACCAACAAGTTCCCAGCGTAGACGAGCAGTGAGACAAGAAGCCGAGAGCGAATAAATGTAAGAATGTAAAAAAGGTAAAAAAACCCAACTTAACTTGGAACAATAACCATAAAGAGGCAACCAAGAACAACTATAACAGGGTGGGGCGAAGCGGGCCGCGCTATGCAAGAAACAAAAACAGTTCTACAGGTGAGTACTCACAGAATTGCTTTTTGCTTTAATGCATGGTTGATGGGACATCCAAAAGCAGTGTCCAAAAGTAGGGTGGGATCCCAAATGAGTAAAGGCCAGTAGATCAAACCACTACCGCCTGAAGCACCTTGCGGCCAAAAGCAGCATCCGCTGAGGCCTTAACATCAACTTTGTAAAACTTGGAAAAAGTATGAACAGAAGACCAAGTAGCGAACTTGTTCAACAGAAGCTTGGTGCTGAAAAGCCCAAGAGGCACCAATAGCACGAGTGGAATGAGCAGTAACCCCAAAGGGAGGTTCCTTCCCCTTAGCAGAATAGGTTTGAACCACCGACTGACGGATCCACTTGCTGATGGTGGATTTAGCCGGAGGCAAACCCTTCCTAGGCCCAGAAGTGAGAATGAACAGAGCATCAGACTTCCTGAAGGTCTCAGTAGCAACCAAATAGAATTTCAGAGGCCTTCCTGGGAACAGACTTGGCAAGCTGTCTCAATACTGGCCACCCATAGAGCCAAATCAGAGTGTGACTCCCTGCTGATGTCCCCCCTCACTGGGGCCCAGTCGCAGGAGCAGGGGGGTAGGTGAAGCAGAGGGATGTGCTGAGCTGGAAAGCGAAGCAGGGAAACCAGCTTGTAGTGCAATGACCCTCTCAGCGCACGGAACGCACACCGTGACACTGTTACTCACAGGGGACCCCTCACACATTGAATACAGCCGGGCTTGCCCCGAAAGGCCCCCAAGCATGCTATCCCCAGGAGCCTCCATATGGTGATTAACAGGCGCAATAGGCCAGCGGTGGGTAAAGGCTATACAAAGGCCACCCGAGATGCCCTACCACAGGATGCCCCCAGAAATTAGTGAAGGGGAGAATGAAGGGAGGGAAGGAATGGAGCCGGGATATGCCACAACCCAATGGAATCCCGCCTGAAAGACATAAGAAAAAAGATGCATG
The DNA here is from genome assembly GCA_027917425.1 of Gastrophryne carolinensis. Lineage (NCBI taxonomy): Eukaryota > Metazoa > Chordata > Amphibia > Anura > Microhylidae > Gastrophryne > Gastrophryne carolinensis. Next base: position 263,945,095 of record CM051235.1, read on the forward strand.
AGCATCCCGCAGCACATACACCCTCCAGTAAAAAAACCCCCAAGGGAGACTCACGGATCAAAGACTCCACAGCGTCACTCAGGCACCGCCACAGGCAAAGTGACACACTGGAAGAGCAGCCAGAAGCAGCCAGGAAGGGAGAAATCCAGACGCGCAGCTCTCTCAAAATAGCGCCGGCAGAAGTACCTCGAGGGGGGGCCGCGGGGAGACGGCGCGATGCGTGGCACCAAGTGCCCCCCCCCCCCGAAGAGCGCGAAAGCGGCGCTCACGTGACCTGGACAGCGCCATGACAAGGCAAAATCACCTCAGGTTATACTGCCCACAGCCGCGGAGTGTAGTACAAAGCGGCGTAACAGCTAAAAGCACACAAAAACGTCAAAACACCACAGTTACTCCTCGCCGCTACCACCCCCCCCCCCCCCCCCCAACAACTCAGAGAGGGGAGGGGGAGAAGAGAGGGACAAGGAGGCAGCTGCGAGCAGCCATGGCCAGGGAGGGGGAGGGGAGAAAATAAGGGGACACAGTCCCCAACAACTCACCCCCTCAGAAGCTAGGGCAGGAACGCCGCATCCAAAGAAGGCTCACCATAAAGCCTATGGCCGGCTACCCTTTGTGGCACAGGGTCTGCGGCTTGGAGCTGCGCTCCAGGAGCACTTGACCCTAGTGCTCTTCTACCTTCACCCGATCTGTTAGCCAAGGCTGGGAGGCAGTTAGGGTCCAGAAACAGATGGAAATAGACTTGCAGGGCCGCAGGCTTGGTTGCCCCGCTCGCGCGCAAGAGAGAGCCATCTTCTAAATTCACAGTGTCACTGCAGAGACAACACTGGGAACTTGCTGGTTAATCCCGTTTTTATAGGGAGCCGGGATCTGCCACAGCTTTCTGCAGTGCTGCTGCGCCACCTTGTGGCGGAATAACCCGTCAGTTATGAATACCGAAGCGGGGCCGTGCCATGCATTAAAGAAAAGCAGCATATCATGCAGCATAGAAATGTTTTTTAGGTTAGACTTTAAGAGGATTGAGGGCCCTACACTGGCCCAGACGCCTGCTGCGGCCACACCCCTGGGCATCCCAAATATAGCACTGCCTAAATCCTTCCCTCAAGAGTACCAACTAACCAACAAAGGGCTGTCTATACAGTTTGCCAGAAGGCTAAGCAAGGCAAATCCTTCAACAGTAAGTCACATGGTAAGGGCTTACACTCGAAGGTAGACTATAGGTCCTAGGAGGCTGGCTCTGGTGGTAGCTCCAATGCAGTAATACCGGCAAATCATGACACGTCTAGGGCACATCATTCTAATAATGTGTTCCATATTTAAACGTTGCCGCGCGTTAACTATTGTGTAGCTGGATCCTCAACCTTCACCGTCTTGCGGACTGGGCATACTTCATGAGGAACTCATGTAAGCGGGCAGCCACCCCACACTCCCCCTGTGCTAAGCCCAAATTGGGGTGTTAAATAAAACAACTCACCTGATTAACACAATCCTCCCCTGATTCAGAAGGGAGGGGGTGGCAGCCATTGATTTGAGTGACAGTTGGGAATTGATTAGGTGACAGACCAGCCACTGTGCATGCTCTCCAAGATGGCTGCATCCAGGTGCCAAGATGCTGAGGGAACGGGGCTGGACCCTGGACAAGGTGAGGTTCTCCTTAAATGGTCCTTTTCCAAATAGGGACCTATTTAGCTGTTCAGAAAATTCTACAATTTGTCTCCTACAATATATGTTTCCATTCTATAACATTGGATTCTTTTCTCTTTTTTTGAACAATAAGACACGTTAGAGAAGTGAATATATTCAACAGAAATTCTTCTTCACAGTCTTACACCTCTTCCTTGATGGTTTATTTCAGTAGAATTTCTTATGTTTAGTAATTAGTTCTTTTGGTGAATTAGAGCTTCACAACCTTAGTTACAATAAAATCCAATTGAACTTAACCAAGGTTCATTTTTAGTCCATCTGGAGATTGTTAAGACAAGGATGAGGTTGAGCATTCTCCTTGGTAAGCCAACATGCTCCCTGTAGAGGTGGCTCATTTGAACTGTTCCTCGCTTCTCAAAAATGTGGGAGGATTTGTTGAAACTAATTGGAACACACCAATATTCAGCTGGGAGTTATTGCAAAAACAGCAATGATTGTCTTTGAACTTAATAGGCTCTTATTAAATTTGCATGTTGCATAATGATATTGATGGGTTAAACTTCTAGTAGCACCTCATACTTAATGAAGTGGAGAATAAGTGCTTTAACGGTATAAGAAAGCTAATTTCTTAGGGAAACTTATTAGGTACAATATTTAGTAACTACCTAGAATCCAACTTCATCTAATGTCCTAACCTAATTTTTAGTTAATTTTAGCTACCTGCTGCTTGGAGGACTAAACATAGATAGAGGGAAATACAATAAAGAATAGCAGTGATTGTAGAAGAATGAAGATGTCTAAACCTCCACTGTGCAAGATGTTAATTACATAGAAGGTTGACGGCAGAAGGAGACCATACGGTCCATCTAGTCTGCCCTTATGTGTATACTGTATGTACTCTTTATCTTAGGATAGATGTGTGCTTATCCCAGGCATGTTTAATTTCAGTGACTGTTGATTTTTCAACTACCTGCTGGAAGTTTGTTCCAAGCATCTACTACTCTTTCTGTAAAATAATATTTTCTAACATTGCTCCTGATCTTCCCCCCCGACTAGCTTCAGGTTGTGCCCCCTTGTTCTATCATTAAGCTTCTTCTTAAAAACACTTCCCTCCTGAACCTTATTCAATCCTTTCACATATTTAAAGGTTTCAATCATGTCCCCCCTCTCCCTTCTTTTCTCCAGACTGTACAGATTAAGTTCTTTAAGTCTCTCCTGATACGCTTTAAGTTTAAGTCCTTTCGCCATTTTTGTTGCCCGCCTGCGGACACGTTGTATTTGAATAATGTCTTTTTGAAGGTAAGGTCTCCAGAACTGCACACAGTATTCTAGCTGTGGCCTTACCAGGGCTCTATACAGCGGCATCACAACCTCCCTCTTCCTACTGGTGATGCCTCGAGCTATGCAGCCGAGCATCCTGCTTGCTTTTCCCACTGCCTGGCTACACTGTCCACTCAACTTGCAGCTATCAGTAATCAGTACCCCTAAATCTCTCTCCTCCGAGGTCCTGGCTAACACAGTGCTGCCCATACGGTACTCAGAGCAGGGATTCCTTCTACCCAAGTGCATGATTTTACATTTAGAGACACTCTAGTTTCCACAGTTTTGACCATTTATCCAGTAAAGCTAAAACACTTTCCATGTTGTATCCACCCTATTACTAGCCTTTATATCATCAGCAAACAGGCAAACTTTTCCAACCAAGCCTTCTCCTATGTCACTTACAAATATATTAAAAAAAATGGGGCCCATTACAGAGCCTTGCGGTACACCACTTGTAACTCGCCTTTGTTCAGATTGCACACCATTTACAACACTCTCATACCGATCCCTCAGCCAATTGGAAATCCACTGAACTATCCAGTCCTACCTTCAATAACTTATCTATGAGCTCCTTATGTGGTACAGTGTCAAAGGCTTTGCTAAAATCCAGATAGGCAATACCACAGCACCACCTTCATCTAACACTTTAGTGACATTGTCAAAGAAATCAATAAGATTGGTCTGACATGATCTGCCCCCAGTAAAGACATGCTGTTTTGGGTCCAATAGGTCATTCATTTTTAGATGGGAAATTATCCGTTTTTTTAAGAGTGTTTCCATTAATTTGACCACTATAGATGTTAAACTAACTGGCCTGTAATTACTGGCTTCTTCTCTACTCCCCTTTTTATGGATTGGTACGACATTGACCATTCTCAAATCATCTGGAACCTCACCAGTTGAAAGGGAATGGTTAAGTAAATCAGTCAGAGGGGCTGCAATCACAAACCTAAGTTCCCTTAGAACTCTGGGGTGAATTCCATCTGGACTTAATTAACTCATTGACCAAATATAAGGGGAAAACTTTATTTTCTAAGCATAATTTAGCTTTTAGATATTTAAGAGTATCCAGGAAAAGGTCTGAGCCCATTTAAGGTATGTTGTATTGAAATTAGTTGCCTTACATGTTAAAAGGTTATGCATGCAAACATACAAATGACATAAAAACAGCAAGTTCAATAGGCTTGTTATGAAGACTGCACTTAAAAAGGCACATAGCTCAAATATCAGGCCCAAGACTATGGCTTTGCGGATGGCCTTGGACAGCCCATGTTGGTATGACACCCACTCTCCTCGCTCCTAATGTCCACTATGTCCAATAGTGCTGCTCAGACAATTACATCACTTCCAGTACCATGAGGACCTTAGATATTTAGGCAAATCCAAGTGGGTCCCCCAAGATTGGTGAACAGTGCACCCCCCCCCCCCCTGTAAGCCCCCCAGGACTGAGGCGAGAAGCAGCTCTCCCTGGGCCTTGGTCTCACCCCTGTCACTGATCCAGGACCCAAATAGTGTTAATGAATATATGTAGTGTATTTCAGTGGGAATGTACTTTCACATGTTCATCAAATCACAAACCCACTCCCTCCCCACTTCAATCCACACCCCTCACCTTACTCCCCCCCCCCCCCAAACCTCAAACCTTCTTCTCTTACTTCACTACCTCCCCAGTCTCTGATCTGCACCACTTGTGTGACCCCCCTCCCCAGCCTCCAACCTCGAGGCTAAATGTGCCTTGTTCACAATGCATTATATCACAATAAAATAAATACAGTTTTGTACATTTAATTAAAGACAAGTTGTATTAATAGTCTGAGTCTACTAGTGCTGCAATTCCTATAGATTTGGCTGTAAGCACCCCAACAACAAATAATCAATTGATGGAAATACAGACTGGAGTACATCAATCTGGAAGAAACTTATTTTCACATTAGCATCACTCAATGAGTTAATCAGCTAATTGAGCAGCCACATTTTATGGGAGGAAAAGCCAATATAGATGCTCCCCGGTCCACCCCACACAAGTCATTTAGAACCTGCCTACACTGCCATTGAATTAAGATCTGCCATATCCTGGGAATTGTAGAATAATTTGCTCTTTTCTTTGGATAATTATAATCAGCTTGTTGCCTCGTCATCAATCTTTCGCGTAAACCATAAAGGTTGCAAAGTAATCGGAGTGCTGCAACGGACTGCTGGAATCTTAATGTATCATGCATCCAAGCTTGCTTTGCAAATTTCCTTTTATATAACTCCCAGGAAGCATCTGTTATTAAGTTTGAAACCTTCAAATGTAGGTCTTTGGTTGCAAATAATTTTACTTTGTCATTAATGGTGCCGCTAAATAGGTAAACATAAATCTGAAGGCTAAGAATTTCCCCTGAGAAGATACTGGTAATAAGAGTAATGTCCGCTATAGAACTTATAGGCTCGGAAAGCAAAATATTAGCCAGGATTTCACTTAGGCTTTTGCTGATGCTGAAAAGTGCTTCATTCAGTGGTTACTTATCACATAAAATAGCTTGGAAAATCCTCATTAGGAGACTGAATGTTGCCAATACAGAGGTCAAGGTACATTTAGTTTGAAATTGTATTTTTCATTCATGGTTAAAACTTAAAACTAAACTAAAACTAAACTACGGGGTCCATGAGACCCCTATACCAGTTCACAAGGCTGGGGGATGGCAAGTCACCTGCGGCTAGCGGGTGACTTGTCATTAACCCCCAGCACCCCCATTACCTGCCTCCCCAAAGCCCGGGGGGGGGCAGAAGAGCCCGTGGCCACGGGCTATGCGGTCTTGTAGCCTGCAGGGCCAGGGGCCACAAAAGCTGGCCCCTGCGCTTTGTTCCTACAAGCCCTGCATAGCTGGTCCCGGGCTGGTTATTTCGGGTAAGGGGGACCCTATGTCATTTTTTTGGGGATTTTTAAGGGTTTTTAACCCTTAAAAATCCCCCAAAAATGACCCCCCCCCGGAGGGGGGAGCCTATGTCGGTTTTTAATTAACCCCTTATGTTCTGTCACCCAGCAGCTATAAAAGGCTTCCAGCAGGCGAGTAGAAGCCAGTGATTGCCGAGGGACACAGTGCTCCAGGATGGATGGGAGGTAAGTATTAAAAAAAAAAAAAAAAAAAAAAAAAACTAAAAATCTTTTTCTGTGTGTGTGTGTGTTTTTTTTCACATTTAACCCATTGTGAACTGGTAAGGGGTCCGTGAGAACCTTATACCAGTTCACAAGGCTTAGGGAGCTTAGGGTGACTTGCCATTAATCCTCAGCCCCACCATTACCTGCCTCCTGGTGGGGCACCCATTTAGGGTGTGCGGGGGGCACAAAAGCTGTTCTCTACATCCTGTTCTACAAGCAATGCATAGCTGGTCCCCAGGCTGGTTTTGCTGGTTAGGAGGGACCCCAACACATTTTTATTTTTAGGGGTTTTAACACAAACAAAAAAAAAAAATTAAGCGTGGGGTTCTCCTCGTTGAGAGGGACCCCACAACAATTTGTTTAACCCTTTATAGTATGGATAGTAGTTGTATTTTATTTGAAAAGTATATATAAAGTGCTCTCTTCAGGGGGTGTTCTCCTGGGAAAAAACAGGGGGCTACTGATACATATGTGACACTGTTGTAATCGGGAGAAATGGGGCTCACATGCAATATGGTTTTCTTGAATAAAATACACTTTTATTTTAAACAAAAAAAAAATTAAATTGTCTTAACGGTGCAAAAGGGAGAAAAAATAACCCGACAACAGCAGGTGACAACAAGTAGGGCAGCAGTTAAAAGTACCTATGCATGTTCGGTATTGTTCTGTTCGGGGGACTTTGCGCTTTCAGCTTGTTTTTTCTTGTTTTCATATTGATATTTGCTTTTTATTCTTTCATTTTTTTTTAGGGAAACCCTGTGCAACCAAATTATTTGAGGGATTACCTCCAGAAAGATGAGCCCACTACAATAAGCTGGGTACACCTAGAAAGCTTAATGAATCTAAACAATTTTGGTTGAAAAAGTGCAAGGTGCGCACTTTGTCTGCAGAGCTGAAATTTTCAAGTACATTACATTCAGGACTTGCATTACATTCATGCTTTACTTAGGTATATATTTACAGGGAAGAGTAAATACTCCAGTTAGGAATCGTTCTGTTTGTGGGACCTTGCTTTTACAGATTTAATGTGTTTTTTTCTTGTTTGCATATTGCTTTTAGGAAAACATGGCTTTGTTTCTTTTTTTTTTATTTTTTTTATTTTTATTTTTTTTTTTTAGGGAAAACCTGTGCAGCCAAAGAATTCATCAAGGGATTACATCCAGAAAAGTGCCTAAGTCAACAAGCCTGGTACGCCTAGACATCTTGAGGTGTGTACTTCCAGAGAATATATCGTTTGTGGGGGTATTTCAAATGTAAATGGTTGTTTTTCTTGAAAAATTGCACTGTGCACATAGCAGTTGCATTAAATCTGAAATTCTCCTGGGCAGGAAGGGGTGCCTACCAATACATATGTGGTACCGTTGTAACTGGGAGAAATGGGGATTTCAAATGCAATAAGATTTTATTGACAACCTTTTTTGCTTTTGTAATTTAAACCCTACAAATTGTAAAAAAATATTTTTTTGCACGTTTTACTTCAAAATATTGGGAATATACTTCAAAATTACAAAAAATACACTTACTGTTACAGCTCTGCTGAAAAAGACAATATAGAATTTTCCTGGGAAATCCCTTCCAAAATCGTAGCTGAACATGTACAGCATGAAATAGTGAGAAATGGTCTGGCAACAGAGGGTGACAAAAACTGTAGGTAGGTAAGGTAAGGGTTAAAGAGCTATTAAACCCAAAATGAAAATATAGATATAAAACTGTACTTACTGGGCTGCTGCTCGGAAACCTTTCCAGAGAACAGCGCCCCCGCCGCCTTGTGTATTTTCCCGCCCCTTCAGTCAACTGTGCAGAGCACTGTTCATTCATTGTGTGCCAGGCATAGGACTAGAGGGAGCAGTGAGGTCACAGGGCAGGAGCAGTGGGGTCACGACCTACAGACTGATGAATTCTTGATGTTTTGGGTTAAAAACTCTATTCAAAAGTTTTGAAGAGCCAGGTGCCCCACCAGCTCATTAGAATACTTGTTATCTTATTATATTTTTCAACTGCATTTTAAAAGTATCCCCTTCCCATACAGTTCAAACATCTGATTAATATATTCCTTTGTCTTCACCGTGCTATACTTGTGACACTTAAATCTGCTGCATTATCAGATGACGATTTGACAAATTAGGCTTAAATGCATCACCCAGCTGTTTTTAAGCAGAACGTGCTCGGCAAAGTGTAAGTGCAGGAGATATCTCAAAGTGTGCTGAATATTTCATTCTGAAAATGTTCCTCAATAAATCTTTAACTTCACTAATATATTCCTTGTCCCCTCTCTCTTGCTTGCCTGGACGTATTAAACTCAAACAGCATGGAGGACACGCTATGCTCTCGGTGTCGAATTGGTGCGCTCCCTCTGATATTGACTCTATACAAGAAGAGACATGTTCCTCTAGAAGCTCACAGCACACAGGTGTACTCCACTGGGACAGAAACCCACCTCCCCTCCACTTATGGCCTTCCACTTCTTAGATACATAATTACAAAAATAAATCTGGCTTAGATGACTGAATGCATTTTCAAATCTAGGTCCAAACCTATTGGAATGCTCATTGGAACACTTCTCTCTAGCAGGGCGCATTCCCGTGCCGGCCATTTGTGAATGGCTGGCGCAAGTGTACTCCCTGTTAGAGGGAAGCGCGAGATGCGCGCTAGGAGTTGTTGAGATAAGGCATCGCTTTCATGCGCATACCTTAGCGGCTCCGAGTGCGCAGATTGGACAGGCGGCCACGCATGCGCCGTAGGGGCAGGGTGAGGCGAGTTGAATCGGGTGATTTGGGGGGGGGGGGTTCACATAGCTAGGCACCCCCGATTGGGGTGCCCCGGGGAAGTGGACCAAAACCCAGGATAGTCAAAATCCTGGGTGTTCGTCCACTTTAAAGTGCTAAAGCAGGCAAAGGTAATTGTTACACCATTGCGTCGGGCTACATTTGACACTGTCCTAAAGGGTTTTCAGTTTTTTAAATTGAAAATGAAATGGCCAAAATATCTAGGTTTACAGGTTCACCGTATGATTTATATTCAGAAGAAATAGTGCGTGATGCTGCATAATAACCAGCATAATGGACGAGGTCGGTAAGATTCCCAGAACTTGCTTCAGACACCCTGGCTGTGTTTCTCCCCTCCCCCCATTACTCACATTCCCATAAATGCATGTGTACACTCTCAAATGTCCTTGAGTGCACTCCCAAAAGTATCAATGTGGGGGTGCTGCTGCTTTTCCTTCCCCCGTACTGGCCAGGAGTGCAAGGAAGGGGAGAAGAGTGACCACCACACTTCTTGCCCCTAGCTCCAGCTGGGAGGAGCACTGCCACACCTCCCACCCCTGGCATTGGCCGAGAGGATAGCAAGGAAGGGGGGGGGGGGATGTCACCGGTCAGGAGCAGCGAGAGAAGCCACACTCTTGTAGCCTGTCAGTGCTCTGCACTAGCAGAGGTCACAGAATGAAGGAGGTGGTGATAATAGGGACCAGCAATTCCATTGCTGCTGTGACAACCTAATTTGGGACGAGGTGCAGTCTACACAGAAAATCGATACTGTGCTGTGACCACAGGCAGATGTTAAGCACTGGATTTAGCTGAAGAGAGGGTCTGATTGAAGAAACTGTTTAAATAAATCCATGATAAGAGGATTGCTGTATATGGTGATGGTGCACATTCCTACCATCATGTAAAATTTTAGAACAAGCAGTTTAAATATGGTAGGGAATTAATCTAAGGTGACCCCCATTCAGGGTGACCTGATGAAGCATTTTTAGAGTAAAACAAGACGTAAACCGAAGGCCATGATTTCTTAAGATTGTTTGGTCAAAGTCAGTGTTCTAGCTCATTAACTAGGCATTCATGATGTTTTGATGACCGTAAAAAGATCCTGATGGGTGCCAAGAAAGACACCACAACACACGTTGCCATGAATGTAGCCAATAGAGTTTAGAAATGCTTAGAGAAAATCCAGGAGACTTCTACTCTCAAAACAATAAACATACATCCACCAATATGATCCTGAACCAGACAAGAGCCTATGCAATATAAGGCCAAGGGGGCCACCAACCCCAAAGAAATTTTGTGTACAGCAGTCTGCTGAAGAGGTCATGAAAAAACGTTTTAGTGCTACTAGTTACTAGAAATGATGCCACACAAGAGTTCTATGCTTCAACAATGAAGGAGTTACTTAAGAAACCATGGAGAAAAATACAATTCTGCGATTACTCACCTGTAGAATTGTTATTATGAGTATACAGTACGTCCTGCTCCAGATAGGAATCATTACACTTGGGTATTACTCCGCCAGATGGCACTGGACTGCAGAGACCGCGAAATTGGCTCCTCCCGGCCCCTCAAATACCCGGGACCTCCCACAAATGCCCAGCATTGAAAAGCAGTTAACGAGAAGCCGGGAGAATGATAACAGAACCAACCAGTAACTATAACAATGATAATCACCATACAGGGGATCCTAGGATAATGCAAAACCAAGGATGGGGTGGAGCAGGAAGTACTGTATACTCAACAATTCTACAGGTGAGTAATCACAGAATTGTATTATTCTTAGTATACAGTACGTCCTGCTCCAGATAAGAATCATTACACTTGGGACATCCAATAGCAGTGTCCATAAAGTAGGGTGGGATCCCCAAAGATAACAACAGACAGGTCAGACCACTGCCGCCTGCAGAACCTTGCGGCCAAAAGCAGCATCAGCTGAGGCCCTAACATCAACCTTGTAAAACTTGTAAAAAGTATGCGCAGAAGACCAAGTAGCGGCCTTGCAAACTTGTTCAACAGAAGCCTGGTGCTGAAAAGCCCAAGAGGCACCAATAGCATGAGTGGAATGAGCAGTGAGGCGGAAGGGAGGATTCTTCCCCTTAGCAGAGTAGGTCTGAATCACAGCCTGACGGATCCATTTGCTGATAGTAGGTTTAGCAGGAGCCAAACCCTTCCTGGGAGCAGAAGGGACCACAAAAAGAGCATCAGTTTTTCTGAATGGTGCGGTAGCCACCAGATAGCCTTCATGCCTGAGGGGGCTTGGGAGAAGACTTAGGCTTGGAGCCCCAGGATGAGCCAGGGCGTCCACGTCCTCTGCCCCTACCCCAGAAATCTCCTTGGGCCCCATTAAGGGAGACCCCCCCCCCCCTCCCCTGTCTGGCTTCACGGTAGGGGGAAGAAAAGGAGCCCTGTCTCCGAAAGGGCCGAGAATGCCGCCTGCGCTGGAGTAACATGCCTCCCTTAGCAAACAGGTCCAGGCGGTCCCCAAACAGGCATAGTCCTTTGAAGGGAAAACCAGTGAGAGCTTTCTTGGCAGCGGTGTCAGCAGCCCACTGGCACAGCCAAACCGAGCGGCGTATAGCCACCACAAGGGCAGAGGTTCTGCCACACATCCTAATGGTATCATCCAAGGCAGAGAGGACATAAGTCACAAAAACCTCACAACGAGAGAGTGCATTAAACTCCTCACTAGACACATCATCAGGAGCACCATCTAGGACACTTCTAAGGGTCCTAATAGCCACATTAATAGCCACAGCCGTAATGGCAGAGGCACAGACCGGGCGCAGCGACGTCCCCACACAGGCAAAGGCATGGGACGCCAGCTGATCAATACGTCGGTCATCCCTCAGCATAGTAGAGTCAGGCTAATGCATGACAGAGGCGTTAGACAACCCTAGGACCGGGGCATCCACCTTTGGAGGGGATGACCAACGCTTCACCACATCAGCAGGAAAGGGATACCTTTTATTCCAACTCTTAGGGACTCCGGGAAGCCTGCTGGGACGTTCCCATTCCTTGAGCATGAGATTATTAAAATGGGCTTGCTCAGGAAACTCTAAACGTGGCTTAGCTGTATGAAACAATTTCCCCTGCTGCCTAGAGGCCGCAACTGGGGGAGAGATAGACAGTACCTCAAAAATCTGAGCCAACAGCCTATCAGTATCATCTGGGGTCCAGGGGTCAGAAGATCATCATGATCCCTGGGCCTCTCATCAGATGACTCCGAGTCAGAGAATAACTCCCCTTCTTCCAAAGGGGTATAACCAGACAGTTCCAAGAACTCATCAGCCTCCATAGGGAAAAGAGTGACATCAGGCGTCAAGTGCCGCTTCTTAGCAGAGGCCTTACCCGCCAAGGTATTAGCAAGCAACTTCTCAACACTAGCCAGTCTAGTAGACACATCAGGCTGAGAATCCCCACTGGTATGCAACTCAATGGGAGTCAAATTTAAGCTTGGGGGAGTAGGTGATGCCATACGAGGCGCAGGCCCAGCTACTGGTAAACCAGGCTGCAGCGCAAGCACCTGCTGGGCACAAGGTACACAGACCCGCACATTGTCAGCACTAGTAGGGGACACCCCACAAGCTACACACAGCCGGGTTTGTCCCAAAGGAACCCCGAGCACATTATCCTGAGACACCTCCATATGGTGATTATAGCGGCACAATAGGCATTCACGCTATAAAAGCAACCCGGGATGCCCCAATAGCCCGCTAGGGAAGTGAGTAATTTACACAATAGGCCTCACAAGTTTAATAACTAAATAGAGGAAGTAGGGCCGGGAGAAACCAATAGAGATCGACCCGTCTGAATAACATAAGCGAAGAGAACCCCATAAGTGACATGTATAATGACATAGGGTAAATAAAGCCGCCCGCGAGGGCACTCACGGACAACGGTAGGTAGATGCCAGCCACGCAGCAGCAGAATCCATAGAAAATGGCGCCGGGTATACCTCGAGGGGCGGGCCGCGGAGACAGTGACGCGGAACGCGCCGTCCGCGGGCCCGCCCCCCGAAGAGCACGAAGCAGCACACGTGACAAGCAGCCAATAACAGCGCACCAGCGCCTGAGGTAATGCCGCCGCCAACGGCGGAGCCCAGTGGAAGCGCGCGGCGGCATATTAAAAAAAAAAAAAAAAAAAAACGCAACCAGTGCAACCAAGTCAGCGCGGAGACTGACACCAACCAGAAGCACATAATACGGTGAAGCACCAAGGCATATACACCCCCCCCCCCAGAGAGCTACAAGGGAGAGCGAGGGAGGGCAGCGGCCACTTAACATAGGTCCCCCCCGATAGACAGGGGCAAGGGGCAATAGGGCAGGAGGGGCATCCCACAGAGGCTCACCATATGCTTATACCGCCTACCCTTTGATGGGGGATTGCGGTGGAGCAGCGCTCCTAAGCACCTGACAGCAGTGCTGCCTACCATCACCCGAACCAGCGCAGCTAAGGCTGGGAGGCACATTAAGAATGGAACGGGTGGGAATAGTCTTACAGGGCCACAGGCTAATAGCCCTGCTCACCTGCGAGAAGAGAGTGCCATCATCTTGTCCTTCGCAGTCCAGACTGCAGAGAAATTCTGAGGATTTGGGGGGTCCCGGGTATTTGAGGGGCCGGGAGGAGCCAATTTCGCGGTCTCTGCAGTCCAGCGCCATCTGGCGGAGAAATACCTAAGTGTAATGATTCTTATCTGGAGCAGGACATACTGTATACTAAGAATAACATGGGAAGATTTCAGCAGGTGCGGTGTAGATTCACGACTATGTGGCAGCTCATGAATATCGCAAACTACAAGCTGCTATCAGGCACTGCGAGTGTATGGAGCTTAACCACCCACACAGTTCAGACCTGGATCCCATTGATTATTCACTTTCTAAATCTGAAGAAATATCTGCGTGGGCAACAATTTGCTGATAGTGCTTATACACCCCTTTATCCATCTTCTCTCTAATTTTTGTCTGTCTTTTTAGGCTAAAAAAAAAAAACACTATCTCAATCTCTTATATGCTCTGGTGATCACTGCATATTTCATGGTCTGCTTCAGTGCATGCACCTGCTTCTAGTCAAGTGGAGGGCATACTGAGAAGGCAGGCAACAGACTGAAAACCTACAGAGCCTGATAGCGACAGGCTATTGGCCGATAGGTGGTGTAATGAGCATTGATGGCGATTTTGGATTTTCAGGGGCTCTTGGAAAGAACAAGCATGTTCAATCATGTTGCCCTGGTGGTGAGTGTTAAAGCCTGCTTACAAAAGTCCATTTTTATTCTGATTAGGTGGAGATGAGATTTCTGAATAAATCAAAACCATTCTTTCACAACAGTCTTGAGGGTGGCTTGACTAGCTTTTATAATCCAATAAGATTATTCCAGAATATCCTTTTAACAAGTCCATGCAAAAATAGGAAATGGCGGAACAAAACAATTAACACATATATGCAGTTTGCATCAAATAGCTAAAGCTGTATAAAGGCAGAATACACAGTATATTATATAGTAGTGTAATGGTAAACTACAGAAAGTAGGAATGACCCATAGCTAAGCTAAAACATATTTTATAGGTGGGATGCAACAGCTCTACTTGCTGGAAACAAGGTTTTTCATTTTCAACCTTAGCATCTCTTTTGAAAATCTTGACTTTCTCTAATGACCACCGCAGGATGCCAAGTTTCCCTCTTCTAAGGAATAATCATCACAGTACAAAATGAGAATTCAGCGACTTTCATTTACCATGAAACATGTGCTATGCAGCAAAGTGTGGAGCGCTTCGTAGGAAGGCTAAAAATTTAGTCCAGATTGTGTTGCAGTATCGTGACTAGATGGAAACCTCACCAAACATGTATTATTTATAATAAGCCAATTACGGCTTGCTTTTCCGCATCAGTAAATAGCCAGTGTCATCTCTGCCAGTCTGCTGCCTGACAACATAAATCAAGCTGAATGCAGATGCAATTTAAGCACAAGTTTATTATCACCTACTAATACCACACTTTACACAGAACTTCAATTGGAGAATTGCACCAGGCAACAGGTAGGTCTCGATTGGATTCAATGGCCTGCTCTGACTTTTTATAGAAAAAGTCTCAGTAAAATTAAAGGCAGTTATTTTAACTGTAAATTAGGACGTTTATATACATGCTGGGGGTCAAGTTTGCTGACAAAATTCAACTTTAGTGAACTTTGATATGTGAATTTGTATATTGAACTTCGAGGTTCTGAACTTAAGGGGCTTTGAGCAGAACATGAGACCAGACTAAGTTGCCCATGATTCTCTATTGGCACCCCAGCCGAGTTTCGCACTCAATGATACAACTGTAGGCAGCAGAAAGTCTGGCATGGGAAACTCACACTGGGGCTGTGGAAGCACAAAAGACGCAGCAGGAATGGGTAAAAAACAAGCAGGGGAGCCTAATCATGCCTCTATGGAACCTCTGATGTAAAAAGTCTAACCCTTTAAACCCAAAGCCCAAGTACAAATCAAGTAATTACATAAAGTTTGGGACAGTTCTGTGCTCATTAAAATTCTCAATTTAAACCGGACCTTCACCCTGATTTATTGAAAATCCCAAACCCTTAAAAAAACGATTCCTCAGCATCTAAAATTAATATATTTTAAGTTTTTAGTCACTTATTATTCTTTCCCCCACTGGGCTGCAACTCTGTTCAGGACTTTAGGATACGGGCGCCGCCATCTTGACTCAGAAGCATCATATTTACTGAGGAGGGGAGAGTGGGATAAAGTATAGGGGGCGGGTTATAGCTGTGCTTTGCTCAGACAGAGCAGAGCTGGGGTCATCAAAATGTCAGCAGTCCCAGAATGCACAGCAGCCCAGTCAGAAGGCACTTCCTGTTTGCAGGCTGCCTGATGTTCCATGAGCCGCCATCTTGGATGTTTAAAGGCTCATATCATGCAGTAGATGCAAGTAGGATGATTTTTAATGCGGACAATCTGTATGTACAGGGTGTGGGAAACATATAAGATAGACTCAGAGTGAAGAACCACTTTAAAGTGGACCAACAACCATTTTGTACAAATGCACATGTTGTGCTTTGTGACAGTTGAAGGGGGAATGCATTCAGCCAGATTTCTGAAGCCCCAATGTACATATGTCACCGCAAACCCCACTAGGTAAGCTCATCGAGATCCCCCAGCAAAATCCAGCCTGTGATTGGCTGCTCAGCGATCTTGTCAACGTCACTTGCTGCAGCTTTCAATTTCCCCATTACATTTAGATGGGGGAGGGGGCTGCAACCTACCAGTGAGGACTCAAATTACTCATTACTGCCTATAAGCAGATTTTGTTTTTGTTTAAAAAGCTTTTATGATGTGATGGAAACTTCTGCTGATCTTCGCTTTTGACTCAAGAGTTCAAAATTATTTGTGAGGACCAAATGCTAGGAAAAGAAAAAGGAAAAACAAAGTGGGTAGTAAGCACATTAACATTCAGAGAACCTTCAATTCATACTAGGAGTTAGAAGGCCAGACAATTGATTAAAGTTACCCTTTGTCAAAATAAAGTTGGCAAAGAGTAGGGGAACCAATATAGGTGTGCTTGCTCGTGCTCTACAATAAACAGGAAAAATCCAAAAATTTAAAAAAAGCTCCCTCGGAAAAATAAAAAGTAGCAATTAAATACATTGTAGTCTAATTGGTCTTTAGCATTAAGGGGTGGTTTTTGCCCACCCCAACATGTGCAACCTCAGGTAAGCTAGCTAGCTCCCATTTTATCTATACCCATGTAATCCCAAATGCAGGGCTCCCATAGAATAATGAGTGACCACAAAAAACACAAACGAACACAGACTATTACTGGCACACTTCTTGCAGAAAATTACACAGCAGTGGTAGGCAAAAATCTTTTTTCTTTTAAACAAAAAGCATGCTACTGGGCAATTTACCAACTCTGTGACAAGTTGTTTTTCCCCAGAGAGTAAATGCTTAACTGAGCTTGGGTCAGACTGGGCCCACAGCTGGGATGTTTTCCATGCTCCTGCTTGCTTACCCTGCTGTGGTGGTAAAACAGTGTTTAGTGATGTGGAATACAGAACAGAGGGGATCTGGGCTTTCAACCAAAATCACGCAGGAACTGTTCCTAGGAAACTGGCAATGGTGGCCACTGGAGCAGAAACAATCCGCTAACCATTGTTCTTTGGTAAAAAAAAAAAAAAAAGGAACAAAAAACACAACACACATTTGTTTATTGATCAAAATTCCCTTACTTGGTTTGGTTGTCGAGAAAAAAAAAAAAAAAAATACAATTCTGTGAAATACTCACCTATAGAATTGATATTTGTATACAGTACGTCCTGCTCCAGATATAATACTTACACTTGGGTAATCCTCCGCCAGATGGCGCTGCACTGCAGAGACATGCAAAACAGGCTCCTCCTGGCCCTTCATATACCCGGGGACCTCCCACAAATCCCCAGCATTGAAAAGCAGTGAACAAGCAGCCGGGAGAATTAACCCTTTAACCGCCAGCCTACCTGGAGTTTTTGTCACCCTTTGTTGCCAGACCATTTTGCACTATTTTGCGCTTCCCTTGTTCAATTGTGATTTTTGAAGGAATTTCCATGGATTTCCCAGGAAAATTATATATTGTTTTTTTCAGCAGAGTCTGAGCTTTAACATGAAATGTCTTGTTTGTCATTTTCCAAGTTTTTTTTTAATATTTTGGGGTGAAATATGTGCAAAAAAATTAAAAAAAAATCTATTTTTTACAATTTGTAGTTATTTAAAAAAAAAAAAAAATGTAAGTTTGTCAATAAAATCTTATTGCGTGTGAAATCCCAATTTCTCCCAGTTACAACGGTACCACATATGTATTGGTAGACACCCTTTCCAGCCCAGGAGACTCCCCCAAACTGAAACAGCACTTTAAGAGATTTTTCGATCAAATACAGCTATGCTAAGCGCTATGTGCACCTTGCAGTTTTTTAATAAAAACAACCCTTTACATCTGAAATACCCCCCACAAACGATATATTCTCTAGAAATACATACTTCAAGTTTTCTAGGCTTGTTGATGTTGCCACAGTTTTCTGGAAGTTCTCCCTCAATATATTCTTTGGTTACACAGAACTTCCCTAAAAAAGGATAAAAAAAAACAGGCTCAAAGCCACATTTTCCTAAAAAAAAAAAAATATATGCAAACAAGAAAAAACAACATCCCCCAAACAGAACGATACCCAACATGCATTGCTACTGTCAAGGGAAGAGTTGCCAAACACCAAAAAGTAAAGCATGTGCACAATGGTAATTTTGCTTGAAAATTTCAACTCTGCAGACAAAGTGCGCACCTTGCGCTTTTTCTGCCAAAAAAACCCTTTACATTTGGAATACCTCCCACAAACCATACATTCCTGAAAGTACACATGATAAGCTTTCTAAGCGTACCCAGCATATTGTAGTGGGCCCATCTTTCTGAACGTAATCCCTAAAAGAATTCTTTGGTCACACAGGGTTTCCTTAAAAAATGTATAATAAAGCAGAATAAAAAATGAGTTTTCCTAAAATATCAATATGCAAACAAAAAAAAAAAACAAGCTAAATCTGAAAGCGCAAGGTCCCCCGAGCAGAACGATACCCAACATGCATAGGTTCTATTAACCCTTTTAACAGCCAGCCTACTTGAGGTTTTGTCACCCTCCCTTGACGGGTCATTATTCACCATTTTGCGCTATGCTTAACTGATTTTTGCAGGAATTTCCAGGAAAATGATATATTTTATTTTTGCAGCAGAGTTTAGGCTTTAACATGAAATGTCTTGTTTGTAATTTTTTTTACTGTTTTTTTAAATATTTTTGAGTAAATTAAAAAAAAAAAAAATTTTTAGAAAATTGTCTCATTTCAAATAAAACTTTTTTTTTTTTTTTTTTTTTTTAAAAAGAAAACCATATTGCATGTGAAAGCCCCATTTCTCCCGCTTACAACGGTACCACATATATATCGGTAGCCCCCCGTTACTGTTCAGAAGACCCCCCAAACTGAAAAAACACTTTATAACATGTAAAAATAAAATACAACTACAATCCACACTATAAAGGGTTAAATCAAGAAAAAAAATTGGCGTGGGGTTCCCCTTCCAATCCCCATTTTTTTTCTTTAATTTTAAGGGTTAAAAACCCCTTAAAAATTCCCATAAAAAATGACATGGGGTCCCCCCTACCCAGCATAACCAGCTCGGGGATCAGCTATGCAGGGCTTGTAGAACAGGGTGCAGGGGCCAGCTTTGGTGGCCCCCAACCCTGCCAGGTATAAGCGCGCCGCACCTCCTAAATCAGCCCGGGCCCTTCTGCCCCCCCTGGGCTTCGGGGAGGTAGGTAATAGGGGGGCCGGGGTTAATGGCAAATCACCCGCTCGCAGCAGGTGACTTGACAGCCCCCCAGCCTTGTGAACTGGTATAGGGGTTTCATGGACTCCTTACAAGTTCACAATGGGTTAAAGTGGACCAACACCCAGGGCTGATATAAGATGAGATTCCCAGACCGTTCTATTTCCTCCCCCTGGGGCATCCAAAATCGGGATGCCCCTCTTTGTGACACCCCACGGAACACCCGCTACCAACTTACTTGAATCCCGGTCCTACGGCGCATGTGCGGGCCACATCCCCGCTATCCCTCTAGAAGGGCACGTGCCCGCGCCGGCTATTTACGCCCCGTTAGAGGGAAGTGAGGGATGCACCCGCTAGCACGCTCAGAGCGGCTGAGCTTAGACGTCTCTTAGACGTCCATAACTCAGCCCCTCTGAGCGCGCTGATTGGACGAGCGGCCGCGCATGCGCCGTAGGACCCGGGTGAGGTGAGTTATTGTGGGTGATCGGGGGGGTTTCACACAGCGGGGCATCCCCGACCAATACCCAGGATAGTCAAAATCCTGGGTGTTGGTCCACTTAAAAAAAAAAAAAAAAAAAAAAAAAAAAAACACACCACAAAATGCTGGAAGCATTTATTACCAGCTGGGCAACAGGACATAAGGGGTTAATTTAAAAAAAAAAAAAAATGACAGAGTCCCCCCTCCCAGGGTTAAAAACCCTTAAAAATCCCAAACAAAATTACGTAGGGTCCCCCCTACCCAGCATTACTGACCCAGGCCAGCTATGGGGGCTTGTAGAACAGGGCTCAGGGGCCAGCGCTGGTGGCCCCTGGCCCTGCAGGCTACTAGCCCACATAGCCATAGTGGCCTGGGCCCTTCTGCCCCCCCCAGCCTTTGGGGAGGCAGGTAATGGGGGGCTGGGGGTTTTGGCAAGTCACCCGCTCGCCGCAGGTGACTTGCCATACCCAGAGCCATGTGAGCTGGTACAGGGGTCTTATAGACCCCTTACCAGCTCACAAAGGGTTAACTGAAAAAAAGACACAGACAGAGAAGGGGGAGGCAGGAGATCAGAGGATCTCCTGTCACCTCCTTCCCCAGCACCGATCACCGGCATCTGACAGCTGAGAGAACTGAAGCCGGTGATCGGGATGATGTCATGCCCCCGCCCCCAAAAGGGGCGTGGCTTAGCGGCAAGATGGCCACCGCCATCGGAACAGCAGAGGGGATGCTGGGGAGGGGAAGATCGGAAAGACCTGGGGGGGATCGGAGGCCACCCAGGTGAAGAGGAGGGTCGGCGGGAGCCAGCGCACACGGAGGTAAGTAAAGGTCATTTTTTTTTTTACAGGGAAAGCCGGAGGCAGCTGAAATGGGGGGGGGCACCTATTCCGGGCCCTCCCCTGCAGCCGCAGGAGGTCCGATGAACGATCGGAGACCACCATCTTGAAGAGGAGACCCGGCTGAATCAAACGAGGGGTCAGGTAAGTGACTTTTTTCAAAACTTTTTTTACTATTAGTGGGGAAAATCAGGCACGTAAAATTTACGTGGCTGGCAGTTAACTGCAGGAGAAGCAGCCACGTAAATTTTACCTGGCTGGCGTTTAAAGGGTTAAACCACCCAGAACAACTGGTAATGATAACAATGATAACAATCACCATACAGGGGATCCAGAATAATGCAAAAACCAGGGTGGGGTGGAGCAGGACGTACTGTATACAAATAATATCAATTCTACAGGTGAGTATTTCACAGAATTGTATTATTCTTAGTATACAGTACGTCCTGCTCCAGATATAATACTTACACTTGGGACATCCAGTAGCAGTGTCCATAAAGTAGGGTGGGATCCCCCAACAAAAGGTGACCTCAGGCAGTTTAAACCACTGCCGCCTGCAAAACCTTTCGGCCAAAAACAGCATCAGCTGAGGCCCTAACATCAACCTTGTAAAACTTCGAAAAGGTATGAACAGAAGACCAAGTAGCGGCCTTGCAAACTTGTTCAACAGAAGCCTGGTGCTGGAAGGCCCAAGAGGCACCAATAGCACGAGTCGAATGAGCAGTGAGACGGAAGGGGGGACTCTTCCCCTTAGCAGAGTAGGCCTGAATCACAGCCTGACGAATCCATTTGCTAATAGTAGACTTGGCCGGAGCCAAACCCTTCCTAGGACCAGAAGGGACCACAAAAAGAGCATCAGTCTTCCTGAAGGCCGCAGTGACTACCAAGTAATACTTGAGACACCTGACCACATCCAAAGAATGCAGAACCCTTTGCTTGGCGTTGCTAGGATTAGGAAACAAAGAAGGAAGAACAATATCCTGATTCAAATGAAAAGCAGACACCACCTTTGGCTGGCTTAAAGCGGAACACCCACCTTGTCCTGGTGTCTCTCGTAGTATGGGGGCTGGACAGAGCCGCCAGCTCAGACACACACCTGACCGAAGTAACAGCCACCAGAAAAACAACTTTGAGGGTAAGTACAGCCAGAGCAGCATCCTGAATAGGCTCAAAGGGAGCACCCTGCAAGGCAGACAAAACCAGGTTCAAGTCCCAAACAGGGACCGTAAGCTTACGTGGGGGACGCACGTGAGTGACCCCCTGAAGCAAGGTCTTAACCAAGGGATGCTGAGGAAAAGACTTCTGAAAGAAGACAGACAGGGCAGAAACCTGACCTTTCAAACCTGACTGAGTTTTAAACCCAACTCCAATCCATGTTGTAAAAACTCCAGAATTCTAGGGATTAAGAATTCCCTGCAGGGAAGAGACCTAGGCTCACACCAGTCAATGTAGGAACGCCATACCCTATAATAGATGGCAGAGGAAGTTTTCTTCCTAGCCTGTACCATGGTATCCACCACTGAGGCAGACAAGCCTTTCTCCATCAAGATGGAGGTTTCAGCAGCCAGGCCGTCAAAGCCAGAGTTTGTAAACTGGGATGGCGTAAGGAGCCCTGAGTGAGCAGATCTGGCGCCTCTGGCAGGACGTACTGGTCTACTGCCATTTGTACCACGTCTGCGAACCACACTCTTCTTGGCCACCTTGGGGCCACCAGAATCACTGGCCCGCTTTCCAGGGCAATCTTGCGCAGAACCCTGCCCAGCAGGGGGAACAGGGAAAGACATACAGGAGCCGAAATTTCTTCCATGACATTGACAGAGCGTCCGTGGCCAAGGCCAGAGGATCCTGAGACAGGGAGACAAAGGCCGGGAGCTTGTGATTGTGACGGGATGCAAACAGATCCACATCCGGTAGGCCCCACGGGTAACACAGGGACTGGAATACCCTGTTGCAGAGGGACCACTTCCCCTGACGGGAAGTCCCCCTGCTCAGAAAGTCTGCTAGAAGATTCTCTACCCCCGGGATATAAACAGCCGAAATGCATTGAACATTGGCTTCCGCCCATGTCAGAATCCGCGACACTTCCTGGAGGGCACCCTTGCTCCGGGTCCCTCCCTGATGGTTGATGTAGGCAACCGCCATCCTGTTGTCTGAGCGCACCTGAACAGAGAGTCCCTGCAGGTGATCGGTCAACTGCTCCAGAACCAACCTGACCGCCCGTAGTTCCAGAATGTTGATGGGTAAATGGGCCTCCACCTCCCCTGGAACCTCAGGGACTTCCAGAATCCCCCCCCCAACCTGACAGACTGGCAACCGTGGTGACCGTCTCCCAGGAGGGGGCTAGAAAGGACCTGCCCTTTAGCAAGTTCTTGTGGTCTAGCCACCATGAGAGGGGCCTTCTGACCAATGGGGGAAGCACACAAACCTCGTCCAAGGATGCGGGGTCCTTGACCATGGATCTTCTCCAAAAGGAGACCCAGTACCACCATAAACCTCCTGCCATTCCTCAGAGTAATCAGAATCAGAGAAAAGTCCCCCCTCTTCTAGGGGGTAAAGGGCAGGGAAAGAATGTCCCTCATCCTCCCCAGGAAAAAGGGAAACCGTGGGAGATAAATGATGCTTCTTGTAAGAAGCCTTACGGGGGGCAGGCCCAGTAATATGCCTTTCCAGGCTGGCCACCCGCAAAGCCAAGTCATAATATGATTCCCCGCTAGCATGTCCCTCACTAGGGGTCAAATGCAGGCGCGGGGGGGTAGGTGATGTAGACGGGGGCGCAGAGCTGGGCAGCGTAGCAGGCAACCCAGACTGCAGCGCAAGTACCTTCTGGGCGCAGGGCACACATACCCTGACACCATCACTCACAGGGGATACCCCACACCCGGCACACAGCTAGGCTTGTCCCGAAGGAACCCAAAGCACATTATCCCCGGAAGCCTCCATATGGTGATCAATATAGGCAAAATGGCCAGTATAGGGTTAAGGCTAGCAAGAGCCACCCGGGATGTCCCCCCCCCCAACCAGGGATGCCCAGACGCCCGCTAGGGAAGGTGGGAGATGACAAGGGCAGGGCCGGGAGAAACCACAGTCACTGTTGTCCCGCCTAAAGGACACAAAAAGGCCCATAAACAACCGCAGCACAGCTGAAGTACAACAAAAGCAACCCCGCAGGGAACTCACGGACCAATAGGATCAGCAGCACAATTGCCGGACCGCAGAGGAAACGCGACTCAGCGCCAGAGAGATGTGGGCCCCAGACGCAGCAGATCAAAATGGCGCCGGAGCAGCCATGACACAAGAAAAAAAATCACCTCAGAAACAGTGCTGCCTGCCGCGGAGCGGCGTACAAGGCGGCGCAGCACAGTGACAAACAGTATAAACCCATTGCAATAAACACACAGAACCCCCCGGGCACCCCCGCCAGCCGCCCTTCCCCCCCCCCCCCCCCTCCTCCCCGAGCACAGGGAGAAAGCGAGAGGGCAAGAGAACAGCGGCAAGGGCCCAGCCCCGGGAAAAGAAAGAGGGGGGGGGGGGATAGAATCCTTACCCAAAGGGGCCTAAGCAACGAGTGTCACAGCATCCCATGATGCCCATGATGCGGTCTGGAGCAGCGCTCCTTAAGCACCTGACCCTGATGCTGCCTACCCTCACCCTAACCAGGCAGTGGGCACTGGGAGACAGTGGGTCTAGAACGGGTGGGAATAGTCCTGCAGGGCCGCAGGCTGGTAAGCCCCGCTCGCCTGCGCAATATAGAGAGCCATCTTCTAAATCCTGACTGCAGAAGGAAACTGGGAATTTGTGGGAGGTTCCTGTCCTTTTATAGGGCCGGGAGATGCCGCAAGTCTTTTCTGCAGTCCACTGCGCCACCTTGTGGCGGATAACCCAGACGTAAAGAATTTAGTGAAACAGGACGTGCTGTATACTTGGAAAATTTAGCTTTTCTCACCAAGGCAAAAAGGTCTATGCATGGAAGACCCCACCTTTCCACAATTACACTGAAGACTGGTGGTATAAATATGCCACCGTCGTGACATTTATTTTATCTGCATATCTCTGCTAATTAACAGGCTTCCTGTATGGTCTTGAGTTCTCTGAAATTTGATTAAGTGTTCCTCAATCCAATCAACCAGTTCCCCTGAACATGGTGTGAGCCTACGTGGGCTCTCCAGCCCGATACACTGGCATCTGCTGTGATGCTGAATGGATCAGATTGTCTCCAAGCTCTGCCTTTTCTTAAGACCCCGGGATCAATCCACCACCATATAGCTCCACCATAAAGGGTGGCGGTATTCTCTAGAGTTTGCAGCATCCTGGAATATAGTTGCACCCACGGAACTGCTGGAATTGCTGATGTTATGAGCACAAGGATTCTCATAATCCTTCTGAATGAAACCAGGGCTGACAGAAGCAGATCTTGAGAGTATCTCAAGAATTAGTTTGTCTCTGGGGGTAATAGAATCTTTTGTTGGGTGCTGTTTAAAAGGTAACACAAGAACAGGCATCTTAAGGAAAGTATTAGGTTTGGTTCACAATCCAGCCCAGAGATTGTAGGAGGGAGAGGGTTTAAGAAATATCCTGGAGAAGGCCTGACTTATCAAAATCCCTCAAAATCCCTCTTGACCTCAGGCAGCACATTGGCTCCACCAGGACTGAGAAACCAAACAGAAGGACCTTGTATTACCACTGCAGGACTCCTTCTCCAAGATAATTGAAAATCTCAGAAATCTGCAATCCTCCCTGGCAACGGGGATATGCAGTTAAGCGCCTTGCAGGTCTATCATGACCATGAAATCCAGAGGCATCAAAAGGTTCCTTACAGTAAATATAGACTACATACGAAACCTTTTGTACCCTAAAAAAGGGATTAAACACATCCGGAGAGCTCCTAAGATTACATGGGCATGAAAACACCCCTCCCTTCTCTACTAGAGGAACCATTTAAATGCCCCTCTTTTAGTGGAGTACACACGAGACGAGGGAAGGCTTCTCTCTTTTCCTGGCCTTTTGGTGGTGGTGGAGTCAAGAGAAATGTATCCAGAGGGCTCAGAAGGAACTCTAGGTGAAATCCTGACTGAATCAGCTGTAAAACAAAATGGACTCCTGCCCCAAATCTCCTGCCACTGCACCCGGAAGAATGAGTCTTTTGACGCTCAAAAGGGATGCCACACAACTTAGTCTTAGAGGCTAGATAACCTTTCCAGGTCTTGAGTCAAATGGCACAATTGACTAGGGCCGCCAATTTGGTGTTTAGCACTTACCGCTTCAGCCTAGGCATCTTCCAAGAAGGTAACAGCCTGAACATAGCAGGAAGTAATTCCAAGAGAGTCTTTCGGGGTGTCATTTTCTATGTACGCCTTTAAATTGCTAAGCCAGGCTTCTAGGTACCTGGCAACACAGTCTGAAGAGAGGCCAGTCTGAAAGAAAAGGCAGTAGCATTCCAGGCTCTTTTCAAAATGCCTTCAGTGCGACAATCTATAGGATCCCGGAGCGTGCATGAGTTCTCAACGCTTAAATCCGAAAACCTTGAAACCTGAGAGATCACGTCGTCTAGTTTAGGACATTTGGACCAGACCTCTGCTTCAGATTCAAAGGGAAATTTTCTCTTGAGCAAACTGGGCAAAAAAAATGTCCTTTTAGGAAATAGGCATTACTTTTTCATTACATCAATCAATGAAGAATAAACAGGGAATACCTTCTCAACTATTTATTATACATGGCATCCTGTACTAAAGAGGCCGTTTCACAGTTTCAATGTGTATGGTATGAAATATCATGGAACAATGCTGACGTCTCTTCCAACAACCTGCTTCTAGCACAACTAGACGACGGTTCATCATCCGAGGCTAGCCCTAAGTCTTGGTTAAGAGATATCTCACTATCCTCCCTCACTGGGTGCTTTACTGTGGCTACAGGAGTGGTGATAACAGGAGGTAGTGGAACCTGTGATGGTGGAATCTGAAGGGAAGTATCCCTGAAGTTGGATGCCGTGGTCCTCCCAGCTGAATTTAAGCCATGTTTGCTTACCTGTTGTTCAGCCTTCTGAGACAGATTTGTAGGATCCCTCTGTCTTTCTCCTCTTTTTCCTTGTGTTTTACACTCGTGTTAGATTAAAAACATAAGAGCAAGTCTGGGTTAAGACAAGGCTTCTAGGTGAGCAATAAACCAACAGTGCACCCTGTATGAAAGTGGCTAAAATACAGCTCACCATTTTCTCTTGAGGAATATTGCTCCTGGCATGGCTCCTACGCTGTGGTTGAAGGACAGTACACCTTAACTGGTGCCTGCCTATTCTGAAGCTCTGCCTCCAATCACTGCCGCGGCCCTGGTGAAGCACACCGCTGCTGCCCGCAAGCCGAAGAAGGAGCACACCTAGTAAATCTGTCCCGAAAGCGCGTCATACGTGATCTTCATATGGAACAGCCCCTCTCAGAGGATGCAGCCCGATGAGCGGTGCAGCCGCTTGAAGTACGTAGAAAGAAAAATCATCAGGTCTGTATTCCAGTGCTGCTCATGTGTCTCATGTGACCACTGGCAGAAAATGGGAAACTCTGGATTAGGAGTATGTTGTGTCATGCAGTGTCAAACAAGTGGTGAAAGAAAGGGCTCCTGCCAAAGTAGCTTGCCCATTTTTCAAACTCCCGACAGATGGAGAGACATCCCAAATTAGTATATCTTGTAGTGATTGGGACTAATTGTGTGCATTAATGGGAACTCAAGAGGATGGGTCATAACTAGATATGTATTGGGGTTGGGAAGTCGACAATCATATAGAAGAGCAGAAGCAACCCAATTATTACCAACTGTTTGAATTCCAATTTGATTAAATGAGCAGGAAATCGCCTATTTACAAACATCAATTTGATTACAAAGTCAACAGACCAGCTCAATCTAAATCTATTGTAGGTTAGAAGGATCTGCTGAAAACATCAGTTCATTAAGAAGGAATTCAGCTCGCTACATGGAGAAGGCAGAAAATGCTGAATCCAGTTACTCTGTGAGCTCCTATTTAAGATGTGCCCCAGCATGACTAGTTTGACTGCTTTGTAATAAAAGAGTGCTGTAAAACTACCAGCCAGAGCTACATAAATATTATATCAAGTTAGCACAGCAGACCCGTGTACTACAGAACACAGCATAAGGCACAAGCTTCACCTGAGGGCAAGAACCGGAGTTAGTACTTGTGCGCTGTGATGGCGCTGTCTTTTGGTTACAAGCCATGACACCTTTGAGAATGGCAAATACCCAATTGAGGAAGCAGCAAGATGATAAACAAAAGATTTAGGATCCTGTGAATTTTTAACACCTCTCTCTACAGTAAATAAGTTTATATTACTTACTTTGTCCTTTTGTCGAGAAGGGTATGGAAATAAAAAAAAAAAACTTTTGTGCTTAAAGGAGCATTATTGCAAAAGTGTGTAATACTAAAAATTCATATAAACACATCAGCTAACAAGAGGAGGGGGTCACTTATAGAACCCAACTGAATGAAACCCATGTCAAGCTTGCAGTTTATTCTTTCATGACTGGAATAAAATCCAGGGGTGTCTATCAGGGGTGACAGAAAGAAGGACATTTGCTAGATGGCTTCCACTAGTACTTTTGTGAATATCCTGGGAGTCAAGGAGATGCCAAACGGCAAAGCCATGTACTGAAAGTGCAGGACTCCTGAATCTAGGTGGATTGCAAAACTTAAAAACCTTTGGTGAACCTGAAAATACAATTCTATGAAACTCACCTGTAGAAATGTTTTTGTATACATCCAGTCCAGGCCGTCCCAAAATCTTCACAATTGGGTGTTCGCCTCTAGAGGGCACTTGACTGCAAGATCAAAGATGTAGCTCCTCCCGGCTCCCTATAAAGGCAGCTGTCCCTCTATCATTCCCCAGTGGTTTAAAAGCAGTACTCCACAAAAAAGGGGCAGGCCGGGAGGCCTAAGAAACCATGTTACTTCACATATCTTCAGCTTGTATTCTTTCTAAGCAAAAACTAGAAAAAACAGTGTCCTATGAACAAAAATGGTTGATCACCATAACAGGCATACAGGACATAATGAACACAAGGGCGGGGTGGGACGGCCTGGACTAGATGTATACAAAAACCATTCTACAGGTGAGTTTCACAGAATTGTATTTTTCTCTCCATCCAGTCCAGGCTGTCCCAATATCTTCACGATTGGGACATCCAAAAGCAGTGTCCATATGGGCGGGATCCCCAGTGTGGAACAGCATGTAGTTCATTTCACTACCGCCTGAAACACCTTTCGGCCAAAAACAGCGTCAGCTGAGGCCTTGACATTCACCTTGTAAAACTTTGTAAAAGTATGAACAGAAGACCAAGTTGTGGCCTTACAAACTTGTTCCACCGATGCCTGGTGCTGAAAAGCCCAAGAGGTAGAATGAGCTGTGATCCAAAAAAGGGGGTTCCTTCCCCCTTGCAGAATATGCTTGCATCACCGTCTGTCTGATCCACTTACTGAGAGTGGACTTGGCTGGTGGCAATCCTTTCCTAGAACCCTCTGTTAGGACAAAGAGCAAATCCGATTTCCTGAAGGATTCAGTCGCGGCCAGGTAATACTTTATGGCTCTGACCACATCCAAGGCATGGAGGGTCCATTCTTTGGAATTAGCCAGTGTCCCTGTGCGGCTCAAAGTAGGGTGGTTTCATACAAAGCTCGGCCAGCTCTGATACACGACGCACAGAGGTGATCGCTACCAGAAAGACCACTGGAAAAAGGTCTTGATCAACTTATGGTTGGCAATGGATCTTTGGAAAAAAAATGGCTAAAGCAGAGACCTGACCCTTGAGGGTGCTCAGCTGGAGACCCAAGTCTAAGCAGTGTTGTAAAAACTCCAGAATCCTAGAAATAGCAAATTTCCGGCAAGGAAGGCTCTTGGCCTCGCACCAAGCGATGTAGGCCCGCCAAACTCTGTAGTATATCGGGGAAGATTTCTTCCGTGCCTGAATCATAGTATGCACAACTGTGGCCGATAACCCCTTCTCCGTCAGGATTTAGGTTTCAACAGCCAAGCCGTCAAAGGCAGCATCCTTAAATTGGGGTGCCGCAGTGACCCCTGTGTGAGAAGCCCTGGGTCGTCGCATGATGTAGTGATCTATTGACATCTGAGCTATGTCTGCAAACCAACTCCTTCTCGGCCAGCGAGGAGCCACCGGGATGGTTGGTACCCCTTCCTGGGCTATCTTGCGCAGCACTCTGCCCAGGAGTGGAAACGGAGGAAATGCATACTGAAATTTGAACTCTGTCCAAGGAATCGCCAGAGCGTCTGTTGCAATGGCCAGAGGATCTCTTGAGAGGGAGACGAACCTTGGAAGGTTGTGATTGTGTCTGGACGCAAACAGATCCATGCCCGGCTGACCCCAGCGGAGACACAGAGCCTGAAAGGTCTCGCTGCTGAGGGACCATTCCCCCAGGTGCAAGGAACTCCTGCTCAGGGAGTCTGCCTCCTGGTTTTCCACCCTGGGGATGTAGACCGCAGAGATGCAGGGAACATTCTCCTCTGCCCAAGTCAGAATCTGGGTTACCTCCTTGAGGGATCTCTTGCTCCAAGTCCCACCCTGGTGGTTGATGTAGGGGACAGCAGTCTGATTGTCCGAGCAAACCTGGATACGCTTGACTCCAACCGGATTGCTCTCAGCTTCAAGAGATTTATGGGTAAACTGTTCTCCCGCAGACCCCACTGACCCTGGTTCTTCTGGGTCTGCCAAACTGGCATCCATGGTAACTATCTCCAAATGGGGAGTCAGAAAGGACTTGCCCACCAGCAGGTTCCAGGAGTCCAACCACCACAAGAGGGACTGCCTGGCCAGGGGGGACAGCGAAAAGCCTTGCTCCAGAGATTCCTGCGTCCGGTTCCAGACGGTCAGCAGGTTCAATTGTAGAGGTCTCATGTGAAATTGGGCGAAGGGTACTGCCTCAAAGCATGACACCATTAGGCCCACCAATCCCATCCCCAGACGTACCGACGGCTGGTGGCAAGACAGCAAGGCCTGCACTTGCGTCTGGAGACTCAAAACCTTCTGTTGTGGCAGAAAAACCTTGACCTGAGCGGTCTCTATCGTCATTCCCAGGAAGGATCTCACTGTTGAGGGAGTGATAAACGACTTGAGGTAATGGATTACCCAACCGAAGGCTTCCAGGGTTGACAGCACCGTCCGAGTATCGCTCTCGGTCTGCTGAAGGGACCGGGCCAAAATCAGCAAATCGTCCAGATAGGGTAACACACGAATACCCTGACTCCTCAGGATAGCCATGATACCCGCCAGCACCTTGGTGAACACACGGGGGGCTGAGGATATCCCGAGTGCCACAAACTGGTAATGTTGATCCTCCGGCGCAAACCTCAGGAACTTCTGATGTCCCTGGAGAATTGGGATGTGCAGATAAGTGTCCCTGATGTCCACCGTGGTCAGGAAGTCGCTGTCCCGAAGCGATCTCACCACCAACCGCAATGTTTCCATGCGGAAATGTCTGACTCTTACAAACCCGTTGAGACCCTTCAGGTCCAGGATCAGCTGTAGCGTTCCGTCTTTCTTGGGAACCGTGAACAGGTTGGAGTAGAATCCCTGACCCTGTTTCTCCCGGGGGTACAGGGCAAATCACACCTATCCGCAGGAGGTGTTGAACAGCCGTTCTCAAAGCTTGAGCTTTTACCAGGTCTCGAGATATCCTTGAACGGAGGAATCTTGAGGGTGTCCTGGCTGCCAGCTCTATCTTGTAACCGGAGGACACCACCTCCTGAATCCACCGATCCGAGACGTGCCGCCTCCAGATTTGAGCAAACAGCAGCAGCCGTCCCCCCACCCAGATGGGTGAGGGCGCCCCCTCATGCCTGAGCGGGCTTGGTGGGGGGTTTGGACTTAGCTCCCCAGGAGGAGTTGGGCCGACTGCGGGACCTACCTCTGCCCCAGGTATCTCTGCGGCCACTTGGAAATGAAGATCCTCTTCCTCGTCGAAACGACCAATAAGAAGAGGGGTTCCGAAAGGACCGAGCAGGCTTTCTTCTCTGAGGAAGTCTACCATCCTTGACCAGAAGGTGCTCCCCAAATAGCCGGCTTCCCACAAAAGGTAGACTCGGGAGGGACTGCTTGGCAGCCGCATCAGCTGACCACTGCCTCAACCAGAGTGAGCGGCGTAAAGCAACAAACAAGGCCACAATTCTGGCGCCAATCCTGACCACATCATCCATGGCAGTAACAAAGCCAATGAAATCCAAGCAAGCCTTAGAAACATAGAAGGTTGACGGCAGAAGGAGACCATACGGTCCATCTAGTCTGCCTTGAGTTCCTTATACTCCTCAGCCCACTTGCGTGCATTAGCTCTAGCCACAAGGTGTCTCACCATTCTCCTGTTGGCTAATGAGACGACTGCCAAGGCACACGCCGGGCAAAAGAGGGCACCAGCAAAGGTGAACACATGGCAGACCAGCTGATCCATGCGTTTGTCTGCAGGGTCATGTAAGGAAGCATTGTCAGGTGACGGCATAACAGTGGTATTCGACAAACCTGACACGGGAGGATCCACCTCAGGAGGGTGACACCATAACCGAACCAAATAAGCAGGAAAGGGGTACCGCCTATCCAGGCCCTTAGGGGCCGACGGTAACTTGTTGGGCCTTTCCCATTCCTTAAAGATCATGTTAGAAAAGTGAGGCTGCCTCTCAGGCCAAAATAAAATCGACCTGCTTCCTCTTAGCCGCTCTGGGAGGAACAATATGTAGGGTATCAAACACAGAAGAGAGCAAACTCTCCGTATCATCCAGGAGACAAGAATCCTCGTCCAAGGAGGGACCAGAGACACTGTCATCGCCAGCCGAATATTCCACCGTTGAGCGAGAATCTGGCAACTCACCTTCCTCCGCAGAACCCAAGCAATCAAAAAGATTGTCATCTGAGTAAATCGGCTCCAGATGCAGCTTCTTACTCCAGGCTTTCTTAGGAGCTGTCAACAAGATCTTCTTCTCGAGACTAGCCAGCCTATGCGCAAAATCAGTATGAGACCCCTTGCTGGCTCCTCCTTCACTAGGGGCTGAATGCAGCAGCGGAGGGTCCGGAGAGGCCGATGGTAATACAGGGCTAGGGTCAGGGGCGACCGCCCGCTCATGGTCCAAAACAATGCCTCTGGCGCAAGTGGGACAAATAGTGCTGAATCCGCCTAGAGGATTCCTTCTGCACAAGGGGCAGAACCGGTCCAGCCCAAATAGGGCCCCCGGCTCACTATCCCCTGATGCCTCCATTATGGTGATTAAGAATAGTAAAATTCAATAAGGCTACAAGAAGCCTAATAATCGATCCCTTTTATTAAAAAGGGGGACTGGGAGGAACCACAACCCTCAACCTTAGCCCACGATCTAAATAAAAAAGAGAAGCCCCATGTCAGCCTTAACATAAAAATACAATTCTGATTACCTGTAGAATTGGTATTATATGTATACAGCATGTCCTATTCCAGAAGATATTACTTACACTTGGGATATACATCCAGTAGATGGAGCTGGACTGCAGAGACAGAAAAGTGGCTCCTTCCGGCCCCATAAATACCCGGGACCTCCTACAAATTCCCTAGTATTGAAAAGCAGTTAGCAAGAGACCGGGAGAACTATAACCATGATATGAAAATTTGAACATAAGAACAATCACCATAAAGAGGTAAACTAAAGATGATAACAAGGGTGGTGTGGAACAGGACGTGCTGTATACATATAATACCAATTCTACAGGTGAGTAATCACAGAATTGTATTATTCTAAGTATACCGCACGTCCTGTTCCAGAAGATATTCCTTACACTTGGGACATCCAATAGCAGTGTCCGTAAGGTAGGGTGAGATCCCCAAAAGTAACAGCAGACAGTTTAAACCACTGCCGCCTGCAGAACCTTGCGGCCAAAAGCAGCCTCAGCTGAGGCCCTAACATCAACCTTGTAAAACTTTTAAAAAGTATGAGCAGAAGACCAAGTAGTGGCCTTGCAAACTTTTTCAACAGAAGCTTGGTGCTGAAAAGCCCAAGAGGCACCAATAGCACGAGTAGAATGAGCAGTAAGGCGGAAGGGAGGTTCCTTCCCCTTAGCAGAGTAGGCCTGAATCACAGCCTGACGTATCCACTTGCTGATAGTGGACTTAGACGGAGCCAGGCCTTTCTTAGGTCCAAACAGAAGCACAAAAAGAGCATCAGTCTTCCTGAAGGATCCAGTAGCCACCAAATAGAACTTCAGAGTTCTAACTATGTCCAAAGAATGCAAAACCCTTTCCTTAGGGTTACTAGGATTAGGACACAGAGAAGGCAAAACAAGGTATTGATTGAGATGAAAGGCAGAAACAACCTTCGGTAAAAAATCTGGCTTAAAACGAAACACCACCTTGTCCTGGTGTCTCTCAAAATAAGGAGGCTTGATGGAAAGCACCGCCAACTCAGAAACATGCCTAACAAAAGTGATAGCCCCTAAAAAGACCACCTTAAGCGTAAGAATGGACAAAGGGGCCCTTTGCAAGGCTCAAAGAGAGACCCCTGCAGGGCAGGCAAGACCAAGTTCAAGTTCCAGACTGGTAACATAGGCTTACGTGGGGGACGCACGTGAGTAACCCCCTGGAAAAAGGTCTTGACCAGGGGATGCTGAGCAAAGGATCTTTGGAAGAAAATAGCCAAAGCAGACACATGGCCTTTCAGAGTACTGAGCTGAAGACCCAGATCCAAACCATGTTGGAGAAATTCCAGAATCCTAGGAATAGAAAAATACAATTCTGTGATTACTCACCTGTAGAATTGATATTATGAGTATACAGTACGTCCTGCTCCAGATTAGATTACTTACACTTGGGTATTACTCCGCCAGATATCGCTGGACTGCAGAGACAGCGAAATTGGCTCCTCCCGGCCCCTCAAACACCAGGGACCTCCCACCAATCCCCAGCATTGAAAATCCGTTAACGAGAAGCCGGGAGAATTAAACAGAACCAAACTGGTAACTATAACAATGATAATCACCATACAGGGGATCCAAGATAATGCAAAACCAAGGGTGGGGTGGAGCAGGACGTACTGTATACTCATAATATCAATTCTACAGGTGAGTAATCACAGAATTGTATTGTTCTTAGTATACAGTACGTCCTGCTCCAGATTAGACTACTTACACTTGGGACATCCAATAGCAGTGTCCATAAAGTAGGGTGGGATCCACAAAGGTAACAGCAGACAGGTCATACCACTGCCGCCTGCAGAACCTTACGGCCAAAAGCAGCATCAGCTGTGGCCCTAACATCAACCTTGTAAAACTTTGAAAAGGTATGAACAGAAGACCAAGTGGCGGCCTTGCAAACTTGTTCAACAGAAGCCTGGTGCTGAAAAGCCCAAGAGGCACCAATAGCATGAGTGGAATGAGCAGTAAGGCGGAAGGGAGGATTCTTCCCCTTAGCAGAATAGGCCTGAATCACGGCCCGACGGATCCATTTGCTGATAGTAGACTTGGCAGGTGCCAAACCCTTCCTAGGACCAGAAGGGACCACAAAAAGAGCATCAGTTTTTCTGAAAGGTGCAGTAACTACCAGATAGTACTTCAGACACCTAACCACATCCAAAGAATGCAAGACCCTCTCCTTAGCATTACTAGGATTAGGGCACAAGGAAGGAAGAACAATGTCCTGATTCAAATGAAAGGCAGACACCACCTTAGGCAGAAAATCTGGCTTGAAGCGAAACACCACCTTGTCCTGGTGTCTCTCATAGTAGGGGGGCTGAATGGAAAGCACCGCCAACTCAGACACACGCCTAACAGAGGTGATAGCCACCAAGAAGACAACCTTGAAAGTAAAAATGGCCAGGGCAGCATCCTGCACAGGTTCAAAGGGAGCACCCTGCAAGGCAGACCAGATCAAGTTCAAATCCCAAACAGGCAACATAGGCTTACGTGGGGGACGCACATGGGTCACCCCCTGGAAAAAAGTCCTGACCAGAGAATGCTGGGCAAAGGACCTCTGGAAGAAAACAGCCAGGGTAGAGACATGACCCTTCAGAGTACCGAGTTGGAGCCCCAGCTCCAACCCATGCTGCAGGAACTCCAGGATCCTGGGAATAGAGAACACACGACAGGGAAGAGACCTAGACTCACACCAGTCAATGCCAAACCCTATATTAAATGGAAGAAGAAGACTTCTTCCTAGCCTTTATCATGGTATCAACCACAGAGGCAGACAGCCCCTTCTCCATCAAGATGGAGGTTTCAGCAGCCAGGCCGTCAAAGCCAGAGTTTGTAAATTGGGATGGCGTAAGTGACCCTGAGTGAGCAGGTCTGGCATTCTGGGCAGAGCGTACTGATCTACTGCCAGCTGCACCACGTCTGCGAACCACACTCTTCTTGGCCACCTGGGGGCCACCAGTATTGCTGTCACCCCCTCCTGAACTATCTTGCGCAGAACCCTGCCCAACAGGTGAAACGGAGGAAAGACATACAGGAGCTGAAAGTCCTGCCATGACATTGCTAGAGCATCCGTGGCCAAGGCCAGAGGATCCTGGGACAGGGAGACAAATGCCAGGAGCTTGTGATTGTGACGGGACGCAAACAGATCCACATCTGGTTGGCCCCAATGGTGACACAGAGATTGGAACACCCTGTTGCAGAGGGACCATTCTCCCAGGCGAGAGGTCCCCCTGCTCAGAGAGTCTGCCTGCAGATTCTCCACCCCCGGGATGTATACAGCTGATATACAGGGAACATTCTCCTCCGCCCAGGCCAGAATCAGAGACACTTCCCGGAGGGCCCTCTTGCTCCGGGTCCCTCCCCGATGATTGATGTAGGCAACTGCCGTCTGGTTGTCCGAGCGCACCTGAACAGGCAGGCCCCGTAGGTGATGAGCCAAATGAGTCAGAACCAACCTGATCGCCCGCAGCTCCAGAATGTTGATAGGTGTGTGGGCCTCCTGAGGGCCCCACCTCCCTTGGAACTGCAGGGACTTCCAGAACCCCCCCCAACCTGTCAGACTGGCATCCGTGGTGACCGTCTCCCAGGAGGGGGCCAGAAAGGATCTGCCCACCAACAGGTTCCTGGAGTCCAGCCACCACGAGAGGGACCGCCTGACCAGGGGGGAAAGCACAAGGACCCGGTCCAGGGACGCAGGATCCTTGTCCCATACTGACAAGAGGTGGAGTTGCAGAGGCCTCATGTGGAACTGAGCATAAGGGACCGCCTCGAAGCACGCCACCAAAAGGGCCACCAGCTGCATTCCCTGCCTGATGGAGAGATGAGGGCAAGATAACAGGAACTGAACCTGCACTAGCAGACTGTCCACCTTCTGCTGAGGAAGAAAAATCCTTTCCTGAACTGTATCCAGATTCATTCCCAGGAAGGGAGTCACCAAGGAGGGAGCCAGGGAAGACTTGGGATGGTGTATCACCCAGTCAAATGACTCCGGCGTGGACACTACCAGCTGAGTATCCAGCTCTGCCTGTTGGAGGGACTGAGAAGTGATGAGAATGTCGTCCAGGTAGGGCAGCATGCGGATGCCCTGAGACCTGAGCAGAGACATCAATCCTGCCAGCACCTTGGTGAACACTCTGGGAGCTGAAGTGAGACCGAAGGGCAATGCCACAAATTGGTAGTGCTGATCCTCCAGAGCGAACCTTTGATGACCTGGAAACACAGGAATATGAAGGTAAGCATCTTTGATGTCCACAGACGTCATGAAGTCCCCTGGACGCAGGGAACTGATGGCAGAGCGCAGAGTTTCCATGCGAAAGCGCCTGCACCTGACAAATTTGTTGAGGATCTTCAAGTCCAGGATGGGCCTAACTGACCCTTCTCTTTTGGGCACGGTGAAAAGGTTGGAATAGAAGCC
Source organism: Gastrophryne carolinensis (assembly GCA_027917425.1). Lineage (NCBI taxonomy): Eukaryota > Metazoa > Chordata > Amphibia > Anura > Microhylidae > Gastrophryne > Gastrophryne carolinensis. The sequence goes on from CM051235.1 coordinate 263,982,455, forward strand.
CTTGCCCCTTTCTCGTAAAGGTACCTGGCAGATGACCCCCAGCTCCAGAAGGCTTTGCACCGCCAGAAACCTCGCCTGAGCTGACATAGGGTCCTGAGAAATCTGGGATGTTATGAATCTTGGGAGCGGCCAGGCAGCAAACCATCTTGTAACCGGAGGACACTACCTCCTGAATCCACCGGTCAGACATGAAGCCTCCAGACGTGAGCAAAGTGCTGAAGCCTCCCCCCCAACCGGATGGGTGATGGCACCCCTTCATGCCTGAGGGGGCTTGGGAGAAGACTTAAGCTTAGAGCCCCAGGAGGAGCCAGGGCGACGTCCTCTGCCCCTACCCCAGAAATCTCCTCGGGACCCTGTAAAGGAGACCCCCCTTCCCTGTCTGGCACCACAGTAGGGGGAAGAAAAGGAGCACTGTCCCCGAAAGGGCCGAGACCGCCGCCTGCGCTGGGGCAACCTGCCTCTCTTAGCAAAAAGGTCCAGGCATTCCCCAAACAGGCGTAGTCCTTTGAAGGGAAAACCAGTGAAGGCCTTCTTGGCAGCGTTGTCAGCAGCCCACTGGCGCAGCCAAACCGAGCTGCGTATAGCCACCACAAGGGCAGAAGTTCTGCCACACATTCTAATGGTATCATCCAAGGCAGAGAGGGCATAAGTCACAAAAACCTCACAACGAGAGAGTGCAAGCAGGGTCCTAATAGCCACAGCCGTAATGACAGAGGCACAGACCGGGCGCAGCGGCGTCCCCACACATGCAAAGGCATGGGACGCCAGCTGATCAATGCGCCGCAGCGTAGTAGAGTCAGGGGAGTGCATGACAGCAGGAAAGGGATACCTCTTATCCCAACTCTTAGGGACTCCGGGAAGCCTGCTGGGAAGCTCCCATTCCCTGAATACAAGATTATTAAAATGGGCTTGCTCAGGAAATTCTAAGCATGGCTTAGCAGTATGAAACAATTCCCCCTGTTGCCTGGGGGCTGCAACCGGGGGAGAGATAGACAGTACCTCAAAAATCTGAGCCAACAGCTTATCAGTATCATCTGGGGCCCAGGGGTCAGAGCCGGAATCATCATGACCCCTGGGCCTCTCATCAGATGACTCCGAGTCAGAGAATAACTCCCCTTCTTCCAAAGGGGTATAGCCAGACAGATCCAAAAACTCATCAGCTTCCATAGGAAAAAGAGTGACATCAGGCGTTGAGTGCCGCTTTTTTTGAAGAGGCCTTACGCGCCAAGGTATTAGCAAGCAACTTCTCAACACTAGCCAGTCTAGTAGACACATCAGGCTGAGAATCCCCACTTGTATGCAACTCAATGGGAGTCAGATTTAAGCTTGGGGGAGTAGGTGAAGCCATACGGGGCGCAGGCCCAGCTACTGGTAAACCAGGCTGCAGGCAAGCACCTGCTGGGCACAGGGTTCACAGACCCGCACATTGTCAGCACTAGTAGGGGACACCTCACAAGCTTGTGCTGAAGGAACCCCGAGCACATTATCCTGAGACGCCTCCATATGGTGATTATAGCGGCACAATAGGCCGATAGGGATTCACGCTATAAAGCAACCCAGGATGCCCCAATAACCCGCTAGGGAAGTGGGAGTAATTTACACACAGCCTCACAAGTTAAGTAACTAAATAGAGGGAGTAGGGCCGGGAGAAACCAATAGAGGTTGGCCCGTCTGAAAGACATAAGCAAAGGGGAGCCGTAAGTGGCATGTGAAATGAAAAAAGGCAAATAAAGCCGCCCGCGAGGGCACTCACGGACCGCGGTAGGTAGATGCCAGCCACGCAGCAGCCGGTTCCAGAGAAAATGGCGCCGGGTATACCTCGAGGGGCGGGCCGCGGGGACAGTGACGCGGAAAGTGCCAACCGCGCCCCCCCCCCCCCCCCCCCGAAGAGCGCGAAGCCGCACACGTGACAAGCAGCCAATAATGGCGCACCAGTGCCTGAGGTAACACCGCCGCCAAGCGCGGAACACAGTGGAAGCGCGCGCGGCGGCAAATTTAAAAAAGCAACCAAGTCAGCGCGGCGACTGACACCAACCAGAAGCACATAATACAGTGAAGCACCAAGGCAAATTCACATACACCCCCCCCCCCCCCCCCGAGAGCTACAAGGGAGAGCGAGGGAGGACAGCGGCCACTTAACATAGGACCCACCGATAGACAGGGGCAAGGGGAAATAGGGTGGGAGGGGCATACCATAGAGGCTCACCATATGCCTATACCGCCTACTCTTTGGTGGGGGATTGCGGTGGAGCAGCGCTCCTAAGCACCTGGCAGCGGTGCTGCCTTACAGTCACCCGACCAGCACAGCCAAGGCTGGGAGGCACATTAATAATGTAACGGGTGGGAATAGTCCTACCGGGCCGTAGGCTAATAGCCCCACTCACCTGCGAGCGGGGCTTCGCAGTCCAGACTGCAGAGAAGATCTGGGGATTGGTGGGAGGTCCCTATTTGAGGGGCCGGGAGGAGCCAATTTCACTGTCTCTGCAGTCCAGCGCCATCTGGCTGAGTAATACCCAAGTGTAAGTAATCTAATCTGGAGCAGGACGTACTGTATACTAAGAACACACACGACAGGGAAGCGAGTGGGACTCACACCAGTCAATTTAAGTACGCCAGACCCTGTAATAGATGGAAGAAGAGGACCTCTTCCTAGCCCTGATCATGGTATTCACCACCGAGGCAGGCAGTCCTTTTTCCATCAAGATGGAGGTTTCAACAGCCAGGCCGTCAAAGCCAGTTTGTAAAATTGGGGTGGCGTAGGTGTCCCTGAGTGAGCAGATCTGGAACGTGTGGTAGAGCGTACTGATGTACTGCCAACTGCATGATGTCTGAGAACCACACTCTCAGGCCAACAGGGGGCCACCAGGATGGTTGGCACCCCTTCCTGAACTATCTTGCACAGCACCCTGCCCAGCAGTGGAAATGGGGGAAACGCTTACAGGAGCTGGAACCTTGTCCAGGACATTGCGAGGGCATCCGTGGCCAAGGCCAGAGGATCCTGGGACAGAGAGACAAAGACTGGAAGCTTGTGATTGTGACAGGATGCAAATAGATCCACATCTGGCTGACCCCAGCGGTGGCACAGGGAGCCCCCACACGCCACACACACCCTGTTGCTGAGGGACCACTCTCCCAGACGAGAGGTCCCCCTGCTCAGAGTCTGCCTCCAGATTCTCCACCCCTGGGATGTACACAGCTGAGATGCAGGGAACATTTTCCTCTGCCCAGGACAGTATCAGGGACACTTCCTTGAGGGCCCTCATGCTCTGGGTCCCTCCCTGATGTTTGGTTGTCTGAGCGGACCTGAACAGCCCGACCCCTCAGGTGAGGGGTTAATTGGGCGAGAACATAGAAAGCCTCTGATTCCTGATACAATTCCCCCTCCTCTAACGGATAATAATCTGACAAATCAGCAGACTCGTCGTCAATATCTCACAATGGCTGGGCCGACGACAAATGTCTCTTAAGCCTGGGCCTTCTTGCCCACCGTGCTAGCAATAATTTTCTCGATGCTGGCCAACCTAGCCCAGACATCAGAAAGCGACTCCCCACTGGTACCAATGTCACTTAGGGTACGGATAAGGTGGGGAGGGGAAGGCGATGAAGCGGGGGGAGCCGACCCAGAAGGCTGGGTACCAGACTGCCACGTTATGGCCTTTTGTGCGCATGGTATACAGATCAGCACATTCTCCCCCGTAAGGGATACCCCACACATGGCCCGGATTGTCCCAGAGGGATCCCGAGCCCAGTATCCTGCGGAGCCTCCATATGGTGAATTTTTGTGGTCAGTCGCAAGACCGCAGGGAATTACGAATAAGCAACCCGGGATGCCCCTTAAAAGTCCCGGTGGGAGGATTTTAGGTGGACAGTTTTACACTAGGGACCCCAGGACCAGGAGGGACCCCTTAATATGCACATATACAAGGCACCCTGTAACACACAAAACAAGCAACATAAGTGTAGAGCTGTGTAAAAATGGCCATAACCTTACATGTAAAAACCACAGCATTTGATCTTGCAGCCACACTATATATATATATATATATATATATATATATATATATATATATATACACACACACACATACCACATCCCAGCCAGACAGTGTAATTAAAGCACACACACACGTTCCAGACCAGTGGGGGCCCCCGCTAAAGAGGAGCCCCCACACACACACAAGCTAAGGAAGTGGCCATCGGGCCCTTACCACACCAATTGCTATGCGGCCTGCTCGAGAAGATGGCCTCCACGCAGCCTCGTGCCTGAGGAGGGAGAGCGGGCCAGAACGCGACCCACCACCTTCTGCTGTGGCAGGAATACCTTGGCCTGAGAGGTGTCCAGCGTCATGCCCAGAAAAGACCTCACCATGGAGGGAGTGATTGAAGACTTGGGGTAATTGACTACCCAACCGGAATCCTCAAGAGTGGACAACACTGTCCGGGTGTCGCTCTCGGCCTGATGAAGAGGCTGAGCCGCAATCAGCAAATTGTCCAGATAAGGCAGCACGCGAATTCCCTGGATTCTCAGGAGAGCCACCAGCAACTTGGTGAACACACGGGGGGCTGAGGATATCCCGAATGGCAAGGCCACAACCTGGTAATGCTGATTCTCCAGCGCAAACCTCAGGAACTTCTGATGCAGATAAGCATCCTTGATGTCCACCGTGGTCAAAAGTCGCCGGGTCGAAGCGAGCTCACCGCGGACCGTAAGGTCTCCATGCGGAAATGTCTGACCCTGACAAACTTGTTGAGACCCTTCAGATCCAGAATGGGTCTCAGCTTTCCGTCCTTCTTGGGCACTGTGAACAGATTGGAGTAAAAGCCCTGACCCCGTTCCAGCCGAGGCACGGGACATATCACACCCGACAGCAGAAGGTGTTGGACGGCCAATTGCAGGCCTTGTGCCGTCACTGGGTTCTGGGAAATCCGAGACTGAAGAATTCTTGAGGACGGCCAGACTGCCAGCTCTATTTTGTAACCGGAGGACACCACCTCCTGAATCCACCAATCCGAGACCCGCTGTCTCTAGACGTGAGCAAATGGCAGAAGCCGTCCCCCCACCCGAATGGGTGAGGGTGTCTCTTCATGCCTGAGGGGGCTTGGCAGGGAGCTTGGACTTGGATCCCCAGGAGGGATTGGGTTGGCTGCGGGAACTACCTCGTCCCCAGAAGTACCTGAAAATGAAGAGCCTCTTCCTCCTCGAAAGGAGCGATAGGCAGAGGAACCCTGAAAGGGCCGCGCAGACCTTCGTCGCTGAGGGAGTCTTCCGTCCTTGATCAGGAGGTCCAGACGCTCCCCAACAGCCTGTGACCCACAAAAGGGATACTAGTGAGCGACTTTTTGGTCGCAGCATCAGCCGACCAATGCCGCAACCAGAGCGAGCGGCGAAGAGCGACCAGCAGGGCCGAGACCCTGGCACCAAGCCGGACACTATCGTCCATGGCAGAGACCACGAAGGCAATAAACTCCACGCAAGCCTTGAGGTCCTTGTACTCCTCAGCTCGCTTGCAAGACTTGGCGATATCCACAAGGCGTCTCACCTTCTTCCTAATGGCCAGGGAGACAATAGCCGCGGCACACACGGGGCAGAACCAAGCACCAGCAAATGTAAAGGCATGACAGACCAGCTGATCCATGCGCTTGTCAGCTGGATCACGTAGGGAAGCAGTATCGGGTGAAGGCATGATCGCAGTGTTGGACAGGCCCGGCACGGGGGCATCCACCTTGGGAGGACGGGACCAAAGCCAGACCAGCTCCTTGGGAAAGGGATACCGCCTGTCCATATGCTTGGGCACCGACGGTAAATTGTTAGGCCTTTCCCATTCCTTGAAAATCATGTCAGAAAAATGGGCCTGCTCAGGAAAGACTCGCCTCTGTCTCAGGCTGAAACAAATCACCCTGCTTTCTTTTAGCCACTCTAGGAGGGACAATGTGCAGCGTCTCAAAGGGAGCCATGTATCCTCATCCGAGGAAGAACTGGGCCCACTGTCAAGGCCAACAGAATAATCCACCGTGGAGATGGAGTCCTCATGCAACTCACCTTCCTCCACGGAGCCGGGGCCTCCAAAGAGATCATCATCATCTCCATTGTTATCAGAATAGACCGACTCAATATGCCGCCTCTTACTAGTGGCCTTTTTAGGAGCCGAGCAAGAGATCTGTCTCTCAAGGCAGGCCACCCGATAAGCCAAATCAGATTGGGTCCCCCTACTGGCTTCCCCCTCGCTGGGGGTTAAGAGCAATGGTGGGGGGTCAGGAGAGGCCGCAGGCAACAACAGGCTAGGAGCAGATACGCCCGTCCAATCATGCTCCAAGATAGCACTTCTGGCGCAAATGACACAAACCGTGCTCAGTCCGCCCAGAGGGCTAGCACCACACATGGGACAGAGCTTCACCCGCCTTGATGGGGCCCCAAGCTCACTATCTCCAGAAGCCTCCATTATGGTGATTTGAGTATGATAACAGGTACAAGGCACTAATGACCTAACCTGGCAGCCCGCAAAAATTTGTCTCTCTTATGTGATCCCTCTTTACAGGGAGAGGGCGTGGAGAGAGGGGGGGAAGTGGAGAGAGGGGGACGGGGGCCGAGAGGAACCATGAGCCTTAGTATCAAGGGGCCCACCTGGAAGACACAATGTGAACAGCACATAAGCATCCAACACATGCCCAGCCCTAGCTCTGCCAACGCCTGACCCCGGCATTCATCCAAGCTAGGAGGCAATAGCGGGTCCACGGGAACGGTGACAATAAGGATGCAGCGGCCGAGGGGCTAGGAGGCACCGCTCAGCTGCAGTATCCAGGAGAGAGTATCCAGACGATCCTCATGCAGCAAGAACACTGGGGAATCATCTGAGACACCTGCTTTTATAGGGGGCTGGGAGGAGCTACAGCTTTGGATCCTGCAGTCAAGCGCCACCTGGCGGTGAATTACCCAACTGTCATCACTTCTGGTACGACCTGGACTGGATATAGTGAAAAGAGGAGTATGTGCAAATAGGCATCCTGAAGGTAAATTTTCACCATAAAAGTCCCCTGGCCTGAGCAAGTTTTTTTATTGTGAATATTGACTCCATCCTGAATCTTTTGTAGACAATAAAATGATTTATGGCCTTCAGTATCATTCTGAAGGTGCCAATGGCTTTTGAACCAGATATACGTGAGAATAATACCTGACATAAGGGACTGTCTCTATTACTTCTTTGAGAAGCAACTCCTGGATAACTTGGTTAAAAGCCAACCTCTTTCTGGGGACTCATGGCAACCTCATGATCTGAAACTTCTGTGGAGGTCTGGAACAGAGCAATATGGTGTATTCTAAACCTGTCACCCCTGATTCTTTGCAGGATTTCTTTTTGAAAAAGTGTGTTGTAACCCCTACGTTGGCTATCCTTTTGAACCTTTTTTTTCAAAATAGTATTCCTTTAATATATTTTGAAGAAAAGTAAGCGCACATCTGCACTTCTACTCAGGTTTCTACTAACCACTTTTACAGGTAAACAGACACAATAAGAGATAGCAAACATATGGTAAGATACAAGGCTCATACTTCCAGTGATCGTCACCTGCCCTGCAATAATCAATGACCCTCTAAATTATACAAATGTAAATAGTTTACATGTTTATATTCACAATGATATGATCATTGAACATGTAGTCAGCCAGTTGCTTCATATGTCCTGCCGTGAGCTTGTTTTTTCTGACAAGGTCTCTTCTCCATGAAGTACCCCAAATTAGTTTTGGTACGGTGTAATGAGTAATGTAGCTTTAGTAACCAGTAACCAACTGTTTCCTTCAACCCCCCCCCCCCCCCCCCGACATCAATTAGTGATTTTGTGTTATTTTGCATAATGTGACAGTACATAGTCCCCTTTTCTGCCCCTTTTTGCCATATTTTCTGGGCAGTCAAGTTTCCTGAAGCTGGAGGTCTAGAAAGCAAGACTATAAACATATACATTTTGCCTTGGGCTGCCTTTTAATGCCTTAAAATGGACCAACAGCCTGGCACAGTTGGAAAAGAAAGGTAGCCGCCATTTTGGAGCTTCGTCTTCTAGCATATCAGCTAAGCCGCTGCTTGGATTCATTTGAAATAACTGGAAAATGCACAGTAATAGGAAGCCCAGCAGCACTTCCTGTTTGCAGGCTGCCTGTGTAGCATTCTAAATTGCCCTTGTAAGGGATGCACATGAACACTATTTGTTGTGTTCGTCTGCTTTAACTTAAAATTACATAACAAACATACCTGAAGGAAAACAGACATGGCCGCAATCAGTCGCTTTTCCATAATCGCAGCACCAAAACTGTCAAAGTCGTCGGGATTATAGAAGAATATCTGCATCTGTTAATGAAAAAAAAAATAGTTAAAAACATATGAGATCAGCAAAGACATAGCACAAAAACACAAAGTGTGGGAGTACTGCTTTATAATTACACTTTCGATTGCATTTTTTAAAAAGTCCATTTTTGTGTGCCACAATGATATTCCCAAGGTGCTGAGCTTTTTTTTTTTTCTTTTTTTTCTCATTGGTTTGCATTTCTAGGTCATAAAAAGAAACAAAAAAAAAAAAAAATAAAATAAAAAGAAACAAATAAAAAGAATTCTCTAGCAACAATGTGTTTATGTTAGCACTACACCAAAAGTGGTGTGTGTGTGTGTTGTAGAGAGTAGAGATTTGGAGACACTGGCTTGCTAATCACCAGGCTTAGGCAGAGGCGACACTCACAAGTTTAACCTTTCTTGCTCTAATTTAGCCTCTTCAGATGAGAGAATGACAATCTGCTCCAGTAGCTAAAGGGTTACTGACAAGGCTCCCACCTGGGGTGTTAATTCTGCCTATTTTCCTTCTGTGTGTGTGTGTGTGGGGGGGAGCTCACCCTAGTCAAGAGAAGGATTCCGGGATTTTTAATAAGCAGGTATACTAAAGGCTTTATTCTAGGCCAATTTGTTGAAAAGGAATCCAGATGCCAGATGGTGAGCACAGTATCAATGTATATTAAGAGGTGCTGATACAATGTGTCCCTTATTTTTCGATTCATTTTTAATTTGAGATTCTTACTTGGTGTATTTTTTGAATATTGTATTCAATGTGTGTTTCAACTTTCAAAAGGAGAACCAGCAATAGAATCCTTTTGACCAAAAATCCATCCCAAATCCGTCCTTTTCACCTTACTTGTACGCAGTATGTAGATATAAATAATTGCATGGGCTCCACTTGCAATCATTTCCTGGGTGTCCCGTTTGTGCATTTTACAGATCAATTTGTAACATTTAAAAAATAAAAAATAGACACAATACAAACTTATGAAAGCAAAATACTGGAGCAAAATACTTTCACTAGTTAAAGTCATTTGATTTATTTAATTTAGAAAGTGATCACTTTGATACAGAAATGCACATATTTCTGTACACTTTAGAACATCATTTATTAACCAAAATGAGGCAGCTGACAGAACTTAAGACACAGCCAACTATTTACTTTGCATGTGAGAAGAAAATAAATAATGTATAAATTAAAAGGACTGTGAAGCCCAACATAAAAAAATAAAAATATAATAATAATAAATATACATAAAATATATATGTCTTCAACTTAGAAAAAATCCTGGCATAACTCCCAGAATTGCAGTGAATAGAGAGCGCTTGCACAATCACTGCGACTGGTCCCGCACTGATGATTTAGGTAAGCTACTGTGAAAGCATTGTCGGAGCGCATCTGGACATCTCTGCCTGAGATGTCTGGTAGAAAGTAATTCAATGCCAGCATAACTGCCAAAAGCTCCCCGAAGTTAGAGGATCTGTCTGCTACGCTTGGGGGCCACTTCCCCTGGATATGTTGACTATCCAGGTGGGCTCCCCAACCCCAGCTGCTGGCATCTGTTGTGATAACTACAGGATTTCTTTGCTTCTACAGTCTTTTGCAATACACCTAGATTTGTCCACCATAGGAGACCTTAGTCTCTATTTGGACCCCCGGATCCAGTGAGTCTGGGCACTTGTCCCAACAGGACAGGAGGAACTACTACAGGGTTCTCATATGAAGTGGAGCCCATGTTAACACCAGGACTGCCGCAACCATGAGGCCGAACAGGGTCATGATTTCCCGAATGTAAACCTGGGGAGAACTGATGAATCTTTGGGTTATTGTTATGACCCTTTGTATCTTTTCCTGCAGAAACAATCTTTTGACGGATACTGTCTATATGGTACCCGAGGAATCTGCACAGATGACTGGGTAGTAGACTTGATTTTTCGAAAAGTCCAAAGTTTTTAGTAATAGAAGGGTCTTCCCTAGATCTGCTAGAATTGACCCCGATTTGTTTAACAGAAGAAGATTGTCCAGATAAGGGATAACCGATTCCCTCAGTCTGAGGTGTGCCATCGGTTCTGCCAAGATCTGGGGAGTTGCAGAGCAAACTTCCCCTTCTTTGAGGTCTAGTCTGTGTCCAACACTTTTTCTGCTTGCAAGGCAGTTCTGCCACTATTAGTGGTGCGAGTCTGAAACACTCTTCTTATTGGCTATTTTTTCTCCGTTCGCTAGAACGGGTCCAGATGCTATCTAGCTCTTCTCCAAAAAAAAATTACCAAGAAAAGGAATGCCTCAAAGCTTGACTTTGGAAACCAGACTCCCTTACCATGTCTTAGGCCAAAGCACTCTTCTGGTGCAGGAGAGAAGGGCTGTGGGCTTAGCTGTGGATCTGATGGCCTCCTCTGAAGCACTTGTTGAGAAAACCACTCTAAAAAGGGTAGGTAAAGTATCTTGGATATGCTCATTAGGTGTGTCACTTTCCAGATAACCCCTAAGGTTACTAAGTCAAGTTTCCGTCACAGCCGACGCGTTCCGTGACGTCAAACATGCCCTGAGGAAGTGACGCGTTTGACGTCACGGAACGCGTCGGCTGTGACAGTGGGGGTGAGACGTCTGCTGGCTAGGGGCTTGGCTGCTGCTTACCTATTGTGACTCAGTAAGTGTTTTCTATATGTCGTGAGTTGGTCTGTTTTTCTCCATCTGGCTGGTCCTTCTGGTCTATTTAGGTATTATTTAGGTAGATAGGTTTATAATCTTTGGCACTTAGGCACATTGCACTTTATTGGACACTTGGAGTGATAGTGAACTTCGGTTTCACTTTTTTGAAGAAAAGGATTGTTGGGGAGTTTTTGATATGTGTTTCTTAATTGTATAGATATTAGTTGTATGTATGGTCACTTATAAAATTATATTATTAATACCAGCCTCTAAAACAGACACCACATTATGGATTAAAGAAATTGGTACATGTTATATAGATTAGACTTAGCGGCACCCTATACCTCCATCTGTTATTACTTTGTCCCCTGGTCCAGCTGCTTTAGGTTTAGTCTCGCCCTCCCCATATTCATTTATTATATGTTTTTTAATTGATTTTAATTGGCCTGTCATTATGTGTTCAAATATGTAATAAATAAACTTTTGTATTTTTCATAAATTTACTGTAGTGGTGCCACTTAGTATATGAGGTTGGGAACCTTGGGGTGTGTGGGACCCGTCTGTTTGCAATTTGGCCCCCGGATGGGGTTTCCTTTTCGGCCAACCTCTAGTGTTGCACACTAGTTTACTTTATTCTAGATACAGAGTGCGGTCTTTCTTTTATATATTATAGTATTTCCTTATACATAGCTGAAGTCTCCTCTCCCATTTTTAACTGAAGGCACACCTGACAAACAGGCTTATGCCGAGTATCCAGCAGAGTAACCCTGCAGGATTCCGGGGGTCTTTGAGCCTTACTTTTGGGGGGGTCTTTAACTTTAACCTTGGGTGTAATAGGCTAAAAAGACAATTAGATAAGCATTTTATGTATACATACCCCCTTGGTTGCCGCAGAGGCAATGCTCAAAAATAAAATAGGATTTGTACGTTACCAGCTTTTCCTGGGACATTTTGCTTGAGTTGTGAAGGCCACTAGAAACCCTGCCTGTGCCTGTATCTTTAAGCACTGGATTGTCGCTCCCTGCTGGGCCAAGAATGGAGATTTGCTGCTGCTGGACGGCCACCACCATGTTGCTGCACCTCGAGGTGTGTGCCCGCCGACGCTACCACTCGCCGTTGCTGCTGCCCCTGAATGCCGCTGCTTCACTACAAAGCTGCCAGATCCATTCCGCTTCCTTCAGCCTGACTAGATTATTTGCTGGGGAGAAGTGCCGCCTATACTTCCGGGTTACAGCACATTTGAAAGCCGCGGCAGGAAGGGATGTCTGAGCGCTGGGTCAACGATCACGAGACTCCACCCCCAAATCAAAAAAAATGGAGGGAAAGAAAAAAAAATTAACACAAGCTCGAGATAGCTGTTACCAGAGGCTCAGGCGAGTACCCCAGGGGTCCCACCAAGCATTGCACACCCGTTTGTAGCATCAGCCAGGATTTAAAGTAGACCGTGCACAACTAGTGTGCTGTCATACTATGTGGAACTGCTCTGACCGCCTGTGAACCTTGAGTGAACTAAACCGTTAACTGCTGGTCCTAGGCCCAGCAGGCTCTGTTCAGTTTGTGTTTCCTCCCAGAGGGTGGAGCCTCCCTCTCCATTGGTTGTCATGAAGGATTGGAGAAAAAAAAATCAAATATGATTTTCTTGTGGAAAACAGCAATTGATGTCTATGAAATACATGATTACAGGTGTAATTATCCTGGTGGAACCCTGATAGAGAGCCCTTGAAGAACAGGCAGAGGTGGAGATATGACAATATTAGAGAGGTTGAGGCATGTTTAAACATGGTATTCTTGCCCTCTTCTGTAACTATTACTATATGAAAATAGCGAGTTGACCGCTAAGGCTCCCAATATAGGAGCTAAGAAATTGCTTTGTTCTGGGACTAACAGCCATATGATTCAGCATGAAATGAGGTCTGGAAAATCATTTTGGATAACTAGAAGCATAAATTTAATAGGATTTCCAAGACAACACAAATCTATATACTCCAAACAAACCTGTTTTAAATCAAACCAAATAGCAACCTGAAACCAGGCAATGTGCTACATTAAACCACCAAGGGATCATTGCACACTGTCCAGAGTCTATTATTCCCCATTTATTAGTAGTCTATTTAAAGGTGTTAACTAGAAGGCTCTTTATGGAGAAATATATAAATATATAGGATTTCTAAATGGGTGCATGCATCATCATCATGAAAAAGCAATTCTCTTGTATATCGCAGCGATAAAGGCTACAAAGGAGGAAAGTTCCGCATCCAAAATAGCAAACATCTAAAATGTACAAAAATAAATGAGTGTCAGTTGGCAAGAATTATTGAATCCAAATTCAGAAGAACAAGTAGTGAATGTTGCAGGACTAACACGTTTTATTAAAAGAAAGAAAGGTGGGTAGTATCCAAGCCCTTAGGTAGTTCTCTAAAGCTTTGTCATTTATCTTCTTTATGGGGGATCCCATATTGGGATACCCCACTGTGTGAAACCCACCCGTTATGCCCCATTTAGTCACCTCTTCCAAGCCCTTGTAGCATCTCAGTGCCACATCCTTCTTTCAGGGGTGCATTCCCACTCTTTTCTAAATTGTTGGCACAGGCATGCCCACAGCTAAAGTTGAGCATCTGGCTTTCCCTATGCAGGAAATCTGAATCGAACGAACACTGCCGACTGACTGAGCGTCCCATGTGAGGCAAGACAAGCTACATTTTTCAGTGAACCTAATGGATCCCAAATTTGTTCCAGCTGGGAGAAACAAAGGGGCAAAAAAGTGGAGGCCTTGGGTATACAGATACAGATAAAAGAAAAAAAGACTAGGGAAAGTAGAAATCCATGGGCATTACAAACGATAGTGTTTTTCTCTGTCAGGTGCTGAATAGAAAAGGAAAAAAAAAAAAAGTACAGAGATGTTAAAGGAAGACAAACTTTAACAGTACATCTGCAAGCCAAGAGACCAAGGGAAATTTAAATCCATGCACCTTTCACAGCTTTGAATTAAACATGGAGATCTCCTCTCTCCATAAAACCGCAGGTGTGAACCAGATGTCATGCTTGTCTTCTCTCGAGATTACAGCTCACAAACTTTTGCCTTTAGAATATTAAAGCTCAGCATCAAGAAGCCTGACATGCATTAAAACACAAACAGGTTTAGCATAGCGGATTCTGACAAGCCATTGATTTCCTTTGCTGCAAGATTGCATTTATAAAGACGATTATATTTTACATTAAAAATGTGTCGGCGCAGAACGCTCATCGCACATTCTACAGAAAAAAAGGCTAACTAAGGATGCCATGGAACATTCTGCAACTCACAGTGAAATCTACAGGTATACACGGTTCCTAAAATTGTGTTCCAATGTAGTAGTACACTACTATGTATTGTTAAAGAAATTCACTGTTAACCTATAATTCACAAATAAATGTATTTTATTTATTTAATATAAAAAAAAAATATATATATATATTATATATACACACACATACAGTGGCAGGAACACTAAATTTTATATAATTTTAACAAACCGTCCATGGCACGAGCACTCAAAACTCTGAGGCCTCTCAAAAATAATTTTTATAATAGAAGCTATACCCACGCATTGCATGTTATCTGAGCACTGGAGGTAAAATGGAGATAGAAAGATGATTTGCATGGCTCTGCCTTCTTTCCAAGTATAAATGGTAAAGCCTGTTATGGGTCTATGTATTATTCCTTTACCATGTCAGAGTATCTCTAGGAGACATATGTTGTGGCAAATTATATAGGGTAGCAGAATTTCCTAGCCACACCTATATCAGATTGCAATATGAAGGGAATTATTTCCTCCCATTTCCTACTGTATACCCCTTCTCAGGAAGATCATCATGAAAAAAATCTGTTTCAATTCTGAACATATTCCCCTATACTCAGAGCGCATAACCCAGGTTCTCTTGCTTTGTGTCAACATAGCAGATGTTTCCTTTCAGCAGCCCCCCAACTTCCAAACTATCTTTTTTTCTTCAGGATGATCAATTAAATCATTTTCTCTCCCAATGATCTTGAATTTTCTTGAAGCCAGGTATGTTAACTTGTTTGGCAACACGAATACACTGTCCTTTTCTCTGAATAAAATTCAGAGTAAACCTTGCAATTGAAGACTCACTTAAGTCAATATTTAAATAGCTCACATTATAATTGACATATTAATTCATCCAAGCCTTATTTAGGACTGATGACATACAATACATGCTTAAAGTACCATAAATTTGTATATGAACAAATCAAATGTTCCAGCACAGTCTATCCCAGTTACAAATATTTAAAACGCCACATAGTTAAAATAGGCAAGGTCCCATTAATCGACCCGATAAAGCCAGTCAACATTAATTTATATATAGAATTATGGTCCAAACTGGATGTTTTCCTTTTTTCCAACACAGCTTACATCACTAAGATAAGAGGAATGTCAACAGTTAAAATGCCTTTAACACTCCTAATATCTAATCACAAATGAGACTAAAGTCTTTAACTTTTCAATGGGCCCCATGTGGCACATTATGTCCCTTGACACCACAGATTAATTTACTTTTAATAAGTAGAGATTATGGGTACACAGCTAGAAATCAGTGGAAAATTGTGATTTCACATTGGAAGGTGCCAGATGTGAATGGAAATGTGACAGCTTGCAGTGGTGAGGGGAGAGCATCTTAGAAATGAATTGATTTGCTTGGCTTTCCAGTTGAAGCAAGCATGGGCTACATGTCAACACTGTTCTAATTGATTTAATATATCTGGCTCACAGAGATTTAGCAAATTACCAGCACCCAAACCAGCAAATGGTCAATTTTAAGTTACAGACAGAAACACAATTGGGTTGGATTCAGCACTGTGAACATCTCTTATACGCATGGGTTTGAGAGAAAATGTTCTCACTTTCGTCACCTCGATGCATTTCAGCACCAATATTTAGATGTGCATTTTTTTTAAATTGCACAAGGCACTTGATTGTATGTTGAAGTGGAGCGAGGATCAAGAGGGACCAGTTCCCCTGAACGTGATGGGAGTCTAGGTGGGCTCCCCAGCCTCACGTACTGTCATCTGTTGTGGTACTCAACAGATCCAATTGTCTCCAAGCTCTGCCTTCTGAAGACCCCCAAGATCTATCCACCACCAATAAAGATATCTTCACATTTTTCAGGAAGGGTGCTGGTAATCTCTAGAGTTTCTTCAGTGTGATCCCAGGCCTGGAGAAGAAAATTTAGCAGCGGCCTTAAATGGAGCTGTGCCCTAGGAACTGCTGGAATGGCTGATGTCATGAGTTCAAGGATTCTCCTAATACTTCTGAATGAAACCTGCTCTGTCAGAAGTAGATCCTGTATCTCTAGAATTAGCCTGACCTGTTTCTTTTGTGCCTTTTGTAAGTAAAAGGTCATCCAAGAATGGGATTATTAAAAAATTATTTTTGACCCCAAACACATGGGTTCTGCCAGGGCTTTTGTAAAAATGCTCGGGGCAGATGAGATCTCAAACTCTGTATTGCCAGTGCAGGATCTCCTTCTCCAAGATGACTGCAAGCCTCAGGACTCTGCGATCCTCCTTGGCAATGGGAAATATGTATACAAGCGTCCTGCAGGTCTATTGTGACCATGAAATCTAGGGGCATCAAGGTTTTATATTAAACTAAAAATATATGGGATTTAAAACCCCTTCCCTGCGCTACAAGTGGAACTGTTTCTAAGACCTTCTGTTGGTGGAGTTCCCGGATGACAAGTGGGAAGTCTTGTTTCATTTCCTTGGAGTAAAGAGAAACTCAAGGTGGTATCCCAACTGAATCAACTGTAAAACAAATGGACTTTGTGAAATCTCCTGCCACCATACCAGGAAGAGGGAGAGTCTGCCTCCCACTGGGATCTAGGCATCAGGGCCAAGGTTTGCCAGTCTGGGGCAGAGGGTTGCAGATCAGGCTGGGCTTACGTGACCCCTTGTACTGACCCTTATGTTTCTTGGGCTCTGGTTGCCTAGCTAATGGCTGCAACTGTGCCCTCTGCTTAAAAGGGGCCATGGTTCTGAACAGCTTAGACCTGGAAGGAAACCGTTCTGTTCTCTTTGAAGATCTGGCTAAGGTGTCATCTAGTTCAGGGCCAAACGTGAGCTTGCCCTCAAAACGGATGTTACACAACTTAGAGTCTAGTTCCCCTTTTCAGGTTTTGAGGAAATTGGCTCTCTTCGCACAATTGACCAGGGCAGCTGTGCTGGAGTTAGCCCTTACAGCTTCAGCCGAAGCGTCTTCCAAGAAGGAAAATGCCCCAAACATAGCGGGAAGTAATTCCAAGAGAGTCTCCTTCGGGGTGTCATTTTCAATGTATCTTTTTAAATTGTTAAGCCAGGCCTCTAGGTTCCTGGCAACATAGTCTGAAGCAAGAGCCAGTCTGAAGAAAAAAGGCAGTAGCATCCCAGGTCCTTTTCAAAAGGCGATCCATAGCATCCCGGAGTGTGCTTTCATCGTCACAGCTCAGATTCGAAGACCTTGAAACCTGAGTGATTGTGGTGTCTAGTTCCTAAACTGAAGGTTTAGGAACTAAACCTTTTAGCCCAAACCAAACCTTCATTAAAGGAGAATTTCCTCTAGGTAAACAAAAAAATATTTTTTTTTTCAGGAGATAGTGATTTGTTTTTCAGTACATCAATCATCAATGAAGAATTAACAAGAACAATACAATTCTGTGACACTCGCCTGTAGAATTGTTTTCTCTTCTACATCCATTCCAGGCCAGCTTCAGTAACGAACAGGTTAATTCCTGCCCGGAAGGTGTGGACTGCAAGATAGAAAGGTGTGGCTCCTCACAGTCCTATATGCTTCCAACTGCCCCAACAAAACTCAGTAAAAAATCTTGAAGAGCAGTAGAACCACCAACCGGGAGGCTAAAGCAACTATGATCTGTAATTGTATTTCTCAATCGGTCTCTGCCGACACACCAGGCAAGGGATAATCCTGTCTGCTGGGATACCAGATCCCCTATCCCCAGATGTCGCTGTCATGGTGATTTACAATAGTCTAAATAACCCTAAAGGGCCTATGACCGAAGAACATAAGTCCTCGATAGCCACAACAAAATACTTAAAAAATGACAAAAAATGGCATAACTTATAATAATACTGAAAAAATAAATACACTCACCAACCGAGATAACCAGGGCTGGAGTGCTGCCTTAACAGGATCCCACAACCATATACGGACCCCAGATGCAAGGTCGTGGGACAGAGCGGACATGAAGCATCGTGGGCCCGAAGGTAGGAGCAGGGCAGAGATGCAGATGATGGATCCCTCTGGCCACCGAAGCAGCGGCAGTGACCGAAGCGGCAATGAAGGCTGCAATTCCCGAACTAAAGTGCCAAAGACTTAAGCCCAGTTTGCTATAGCACCCTAAAGCGCCCCAGGATCCCATAATACAGCATAGGACGACTATGAGGAGGCATAGTGGGTCCAGGGATAAGTGGGAAATAAGGGCCTGGAAGACAGACAGGGTAAAATCCCCCCGCTTCCTGCATAAATCCTAGAAAAAAGGGAGCAAGAAAATCCATGGAACCTTCGCAGCGCAGTCCAACTGCAAGAATGAAACAGAGTTGTGTTGGGGCAGCTGGAAGTATATAGACCCGGGAGGAGCCACACCTTTCTATCTTGCAGTCCGGGCAGAAATGAACCCGTTCATTACTGAAGCCGATGGCCTGGAATGGATTGGGAGAGAAAACCTTCTCCTACTTAACTATTAATTCATGATACATGGCATCCTGAACACAAAAGAGGCTGTTCCACATAATCAATGTGCACGATATCATACATATCCTGGAGTAAAGCTGACATTTCTTCCAACAACCTGCTTCTAGTGTAGCCAGAGGAAAGCTATTCTTCTGAAGCTAAACCTAAGTCTTGGTTAAGAGAAACTTCTCCAGTATAGATTGAGCCCTCACTATCCTCCTTCTCTAGCTGCCTAACTGCGGTCGCAGAGGGGGTGATAACAGAGGGTAGTGGAACCTGTGAAGGTGGATTCTGCACAGAGGTATCACTGGAGTTGGATGCCGAGGTTCTTACAGCTGACCTGCATACCAGTGGAGGCCATATTGGCTTTCATGTTGCCAAGAATATCCACCAGATAACTGCCAGCTTCTTTCCCCAGTCTATGCTCCAAGCCAGTAGTCCTCAAACTTCCTCCTCAAGGGCCGAGGCAGGCCAGGTTTTGCAGCTCTCTATGCTGATGCACAGATGTAATAATTAGGGCTATAGCTCTGTCTGAACACCAGTTAATTCACCTGTGGAGTAGCGTGGAGAGCTGCAAAACGTGGCCTGTCTCGGCCCTTGAGGAGGAAGTTTGAGGACTACTGCTCTAAGCAGACCTTGCAACAGGCTCTGCTCCAAGATCTGAATGGATAGCGAGACAACTAATGCAGACCCTAGTGGTCTTAGCCTTAGTACTCGGGTTAGGCTAAAAACATAAGAGGGAGATAGGTCTAAGACAAGGCTTCTAGGTCATTATTAAGGCATAAAGAACAATGCAACATATCTTGAGGGATAATGTTCCTGGCTTGGCTCTTCCGTCGTTTCTGAGGGACAGTACACTTGATCTGGTGTTTGCCTGTCCTGAAGCTGTGCCTCTGATCACTGACGCCACCCGCATCACTGCTAAGGTAGAGTAAACTGCTACTGAGCAGCGAAGGCCTCACCACCGCAGCTCGAAAGCCGCTTGATCCACGGTGCTCCCTCCAACTTCTGCCCCAGAGGAAGCTCTACTCCTGCAAGCCCGCAGGGGAGTGAAAGCCCCCTGGAACCACACTGCCACAAGTCAGACCATGAACACTTAAGTGCCAGCCAGCGCCTTTGCTGCTCTAGCCAGCCACAGGTACTCTGCCATGTGTAATCTAAGAATGGGGGTCAATGAGCACCCTCCCACCAGGAACTCCTGGGTTGAAAAAAAAACAAAAAAAAAAAACAGGGGACTATAGGGTCCCAGTTTGTTTCCTGGAGAGGAAACAATACTGAGGACTGGGGGCTTTTAACCTGTCCCAGTTTGTGTTTCCTCTCTAGGGGGAGGAGCCACTCTCTCCGTGGCTGTCCTAAAGGAGGGAGAAAATAAAATAAAACCCAGTTTGCTTAGAATACAATAACCTCATTTAGTCCAACTTGATAGACCTTTTACTAGGTATTATTATGGTCTAAGCGTTTAGTAAGATTCCTTCAAACAATAGGAGATAAAAAGAGACATTCATTTTAATTGTATGTAAGTAGAGCCCATTTACAGATGCGGTGTTCTCAAAGTCTTACAATGTTTTTAAAATCCCTTATGGCCACTACACAGCCCTGTAAAAAGGAATTTACGGTACCAAAGCTGCCACAAGGACTATCGTCAGTTAAATCATTTCTTTGTGAACAATCTCATTTCATTATTTTTAAATTAACCTCTTTCACAGGGACTACGGAGAGCTCTGGCAGTAGAGGGAAAAAGTGTCCTGCATTTTTATTGATTAGCGTGATGGATGGGAAAATTAAGTATTTTATAAGTGATGAGGACCCCGGATGACTGCAGGCTGTTTGATTTAAAACGGTTCAAAAACTGATTAGGTTGAGATTTGTTCACTTACAATATGGGACTAAATTTTTACTCAGAAACCATCACGTAATAGTTCTACATGGCTCTTAAAATTTTTTAGACTACTCTGTAAAATAGAGGCATCATTATTCAGAAAAATACAATTCTGTGAAATACTCACCTGTAGAATTGGTATTATTGGTATACAGTACGTCCTGCTCCAGATATAATGCTTACACTAGGGTTATCCTCCGCCAGAGGGCGCTGTACTGCAGAAGCATGCGAAAACAGGCTCCTCCCGGCCCTTCATATACCCAGGGACCTCCCACAAATCCCCAGCATTGAAAAGCAGTGAACAAGAAGCCGGGAGAATTAAACCACCCAGAAACAACTGGTAAAGATAACCATGATAAAAATCACCATACAGGGGATCCAGCAAAAGGAAACAACAGGGTGGGGTGGAGCAGGACGTACTGTATACCAATAATACCAATTCTACAGGTGAGTATTTCACAGAATTGTATTATTCTTGGTATACAGTACGTCCTGCTCCAGATATAATACTTACACTTGGGACATCCAAAAGCAGTGTCCATAAGCAGGGTGGGAAAAACGACAACAGCAGACAGTTTAAGCACTGTCACCTGCAACCATACGGCCAAGACAGCATGAGCTGAGGCCCTAACATCAACGTTGTAAAACGAACCCTTGCAAAAGGTATGAACAGAAGGCCAATGGAAGTGGCCTAACCAATCCGTTTAACAGCAAAATCGGAGCTGAAGCCCCAAGAGGCAAAAGCCCACAATTAAGGAATCAAGGCGACAAGGGAGGATCCCCCCCTTGCCTGAATAGGCCTAAGAATTAACCTCAAAATCCGATGAGCGATGAATTTGGCAGAAGCCAAGGCCAAACACAAGGTACTAGGAGTAACATCCGTTAAGGAAAACAACCAGGACCAAACCGCCCCACTCCGAGAGCGGGCAAGAATGAGCGCATTCAGGATGTAATGACCCAAGCCCCAAGGAACCTCAGTTCCCTTAAGGGACACGGTGACTTCTAAGAAAAAACTGCCAACACCTGCATAAGGAATGCAGAACCACTTCCTCGACGTTGCAAGGAAGAGGGATAGCCGTGGATAACAATATCTCGGATAATTGAACATATGACACCTACAGATGTAGAGAACCCGGCTTCAGGCGGAACTCCACCTTATCCTGGTGTACATCAAGTAAGGAGAGCTAGGTAGACCGAACTGCCCGCTAACACACGCCTGACCAAGGCAACAGTCACCAGGAGGACAACCTTGAGGGTAAGGACATCCAGACAGCGTCCTGAATAGGACCAAGGGACAATCCTGCAAGCAGACAGAATGAATTCAACTTCAATCCCAACAGTGACCATAGGAGTACATGGAGGACGCACATGGGCACCCCCTGAAGGAAGTCTTAACCAAGAAGACTGAACCAGAGACTGCTAAGGCAAGGTGGACAGAGCAGAGCCTGACCCCTCAGAGGACTGAGCTGGGGAACCAATTCCAATTCCTGCTGAAGCCACACTGGAACCTGGGAACCGAGAACGTTCAACAATAAGAGAACTAGACTCGCCCCAATAAATGTGGGTATGTCATACCCATCAACAATAGAAGACAAGGAAAAGGCATACTGCTAGCCCTCCCATAGTCACCAACACCGAGATAGCGAAACTTGTCTCCAACAAGGTGTATGTTCAGCAGACAGAACAACTAGGCCAGGGACCTTGACTTATAATGACGTAAGGAGGGCCCAGAGAGAGCAACTGGCACTCCTGGCAGGATGCAGAACTACAGACCGCAGTACCATGTCTGCAACCACCCTATACTAGGTCAACTGGGGTCACCAGAATCACCGGTCCCCTTACCAGAGTAATCTTCAGCATAACCCTGCCTAGCAGAGGGAATGAAGAAGGACATACAGAACCGACGTCCTTTCAAGACAGTACTAAGGCATCCGGACCACGGACATAGGGTCCTGAAACAGGGGCACAAAGACCGATAGCCTGTGAGGGTGACGGGACCCAACAGGTCCATGACTGGTTGGGCTCCCTAACGACACAGGGATTAGCACATCCTGTCGCAGAGGGGCTTCGCCGGAGCTAATATCACTAACATGCAGGGAGCGTTGTCTCCCCGGAGGGAACATAGACTCTCCCTGGAAGGTCCGCCAGCTCCAGGCCCCTTCCAATGGTTGATGTAGGATGTCTGTCGTCAGACGGACCGAGCACCCCTAGCCTGGCAATTCCGGAGGGGGAACGGCCAAGCGAGAAGAGCCAACTAAAAAAAGCGATCTGCATAGACTTCCATAGATGTAAGGACCATCTAAGGCCTCACCAACACCGACTCGCCGGGAGTTTTTGGAAGAACCATCCCCTCAACCTGAAGGTTGGTGTCCATGGTGGCCGCCTCCAGGGAGACAAGAGGGAATTGCCCCCAGACAGGTCCCACAAGTTCGTCCACTTCCAAGAGAAGACCCGACATACAAGAGGGAAGGCCCTGCTCCCGTGGTGCTGGATCCCTGTCCTATGCTTACCCCAAGGGACTAAGCATAAGGGGCCTCTTAGCTGCTCGGGCTCCTGCCGAGCAGGTTAACCACGGCCCACCAGTTGCATCCCTGCCAGGGTAAGGAACCGGAACAGTAGTGAGGGACTGGGCCCATGAGACCAGAAGGACCACCTAATTGCTGAAAGGGGGAGAATCTGGTTTGAACCTGATCCAGACTCATTCCTATTAATGGAGTCACCACTTTGGGGAACAGCAAGGACTTGAGGTGATTGAACACCCATCCAAATGACTCCCAATGGCCCGCCAGTTGGGTATCCAACTATCCTGACTCAGAGACAGGGAAGAGAGGAAGGACGTCCGGGAAGGCAGCGTGCGGACGTCCTTTGGTCTCAGAGACATCACAATAGACAGCACCTGAGTGACACTCTAGGAATTGAAGAGAGGCCAGATAGTAGGGCCACCAGTAACAGTGTTGGACTTCCGACACGAACCTGGAGAACCTCAGAGATCTGAGGGCACAGGGGTGTAAACCTAAGCATCGAAGAGTGCCCCAGGGCAGCAAGACGCCCACCGGGCGCAAGGTGCTGATGGCCAAACTC
Organism: Gastrophryne carolinensis; assembly: GCA_027917425.1. Taxonomy (NCBI): domain Eukaryota; kingdom Metazoa; phylum Chordata; class Amphibia; order Anura; family Microhylidae; genus Gastrophryne; species Gastrophryne carolinensis. Next base: position 264,006,100 of record CM051235.1, read on the forward strand.
AAGAGTATCCATGCAGGAAACTGCCTGTAACTGGAGAATTGCAGTGAATCCAGAATTGGCCACCTGACCCATCCTTTGGGGAGCTGAGGGAGGTGGTATATCGGCCCTTGCCTCTGCCTATTACGGGCAATCTGCAAGAGACCCTCAAACCTTGCAGGCCTAACATGGCCTGAGCCAGCAACCAAACAGGGGCAGAGACCAGGAGTACCTGGGGTCTGATAAAGAACTGGGGAAGGCAGTGCAGCAAACTCTAACCTGTATCTGGAGGACACTACCTCCTGATCTGCCGGAGTGAGGCGAAACGCCTCCTGATAAGAGCCAGGTGCTGCAGTCATTCCCTCACCCAGGCGGCCGAGGGCGCCCCATCATGCTTGAGGGGGTTTGGTGGAAGATTTGGGCTTAGCCCCACCGGAGGGGCCAGGGCGTTGCCTGCTGCTCGTGGGAAAAGAGTCTGCCCCAAAAATCCGGAAGGACACCCCTGGTTCCTGTTTAACACTAAGGTAGGGGGGAGGGGGGGGTGCTCCTGCCTCGAGGGGGCCGGGACGACAGTCTGTGAAGGGGTGATTTGCCCTTTGTTCCGAACAGGTCTAGACGGGCCCCAAATAGGCGTCGCCCTCTGAAGGGGAGCCCAGTAAGAGTCTTTTTTGTGGCATCATACACCCTGGCGAAGTGGCGTAGCGCCACGCAACGCGTCGGTGGCGGTTTGACTGTTGGAGGAGCCCATGTTCTAATTATATGGTGATGTAATCTTTTCTGCTAACCTTAAATACTTAGAATATTTTTAGTCTGACGGATCATCCTGCACTTTTTTATAGCTGCACATGATTTGTAACATGGCACATATTGCACAAGCACTTTCAATAATTGTATGTTAGTTATCTGTGAATGGTTTAGGATATTGGTTTTATATATATATATATATATATATATTGGTTTCACATTTTATACACTTAGATTTGCACATGTAGATATATGAATTTTATGGAAAGGTCCTCAGCTGTGTATATAGTATGGTATATATATGAGATACATAGGGGATTAGCATAGATATTAATTTACTTTGAGAACAGATATGGGACAAACCTCCATCTTTTAAATTGTACATATATGTTTTTTAATATGTCTTTAATGTTGTCGTAGAGATGCAGTTTGAGATCTAGCTAATAAACTAATATTTGTTTGATTAAGACATTGTTGGTGTGCGGTACATTGTGTGGAACTATTGGGTTACTCTAGGGCCCATTGTTGTGGTACATTTTTTGTGGCATCATCGGCACCCCACTGTCGCAGCCAGAGCAGGCGACGAAAAGCCACCGCAAGGGCGGAAGTTCTTGCACACATTCTAATTGCGTCCTCTAGCGCCAATAGAATAAACTTCACAAATACATCACAATTGGAGAGTTTATTGAACACCTCCCAAGGGAGATCTTCAGGGTGATGATCGAGCAATTTCTTGATGAGGGTCCTAGCGGCCACCGCAGTATGGCTGCGGCACAGGCCGGATGAAGCACCGTCCCAGCACAGGAAAAGGCATGGGAGGCCAGCGTCTCAATGCGTCGGTCCTCACCATCCCAAAGGGCGCTATAGGCAGGGGTTGTAATAAAGGGGGAGGTTAGGGACCCCTATGATCGGCGCATCCACCACGGGGGTGACTACCAACAATTAACCATCTCAGGGGGAAATGGGTATTTCCTATCCCAGTCCCCTGGAACCCCTGGAAGTTTACTGGAGCATTCCCATTCTTTGAGGACAAGAGCATTGAAATGAGCCTGCTCTAAAAATTCCAAACGTACAGTCGCAGTATGGAAACGCTCCCCTCTAGGCTTGGGAACCTGACCGGGGGGAGAGATAGACAGTGCCTTAAAGACCTTAAGCAACAGGTCGTCAGTGTTACACTGAGTCCTCATCATCTCATTCGAAGAACTGGAGTCAGAGAACAATTCCCCTTCTTCAGAAGGGGCATAGTCACAGGGATTAGCAAACCCCTCAGTTCTCATAGAGCTTACAGAAACATGGGGCGACAGGTGCTGCTTCCTACCAGGGCCCATACGCTCTGACAACCTAGCAATAATCTGATCAACCGTAGGCCACCTGGAAGGGCCGGCAGGCTGCAATTCCCCACTTGTAGGCGACTCAGCAGGAGAGAGATTTATGCCTGGGGAGATACGTGAATTGAAGCTAGGTGTAGCCACTGGCCGGCCTGATTGCAGGGCCAGTGCTTGCTCGGCACAGGGTACGCAGACCTGCCAGCATCAGCATGGGGTTGTCCACACGCTATACACGGCCGGTCTTGTCCCGGAGGGACCCCGGTCACATAATTCTGAGATGCCTCCATATGGTGATTAATCAAAGGCACAATATGCCGGTAGGGATTTACACTCTAAGTAACCCTGGATGCCCCAAGACCCGCCATAGAAGTGGAAGAATTTAACAAGGCCCGCTATAATTTAACACTGGGCCGGAAGAAGCCAATGGTGTCCAGTCTGAAAGACATAATGGGAATAAAGGGAGTCAGAACCATGCGCAGGAAGAAGGATCATGAAAATCGCCCGCTAGGGCACTTATAGACCAAGGGAGGAGGAAGACCGCCACCACGCGTGCGTGCGACCAGCATCAAAATGACGCCAAGCGAACCTCGGAGGGTGGGCCAGAGTGTCCCGTGACGCGGAGCGCGCCACCCTATGTCCCCGACCCCCCCCCCCCCGAAGAGCGCGAAGCTCTGAGGTGTAGAGTGAATGAGACACTGGATAGATGATTTGCCAATGAAGATGCCGCAGCGTCTGAGGCGACGTACATCCAGCAAAGGAGAAGTGCGCGCGGGGAAACAATTACACAAACGGAACTAACTGCGCAGTTCTGTCCCCTGGGATACTAGTCCAGTCAGACTAAGGCCATAACGTGTAAAACATACACCAGACCTTGCTACACACCCCCCCCCCCCCTTTCTTTCCCCCCGGACTACAGGGGGAACGGGAGAGGAGGGCGACCCTTTGTATAGGGCCCACCGCTACACGGGGCATGGGATAATAGTGCGGGAGGGCATCCCCTAGAGGCTCACCATTAGCCTAAACCGCCTACCCTTTGGTGGGGGACTGCGGTGGAGCATGGCTCCATAAGCACACAAGGTGCTGCCTACCTTCACCCGACCGATGCAGCCCAAGCTTGGAGGCACATCACAGGAAGGACGGGTGGGAATAGTCCAAGAGGGCCGCAGGCTTGAAAGCCCCGCTCACCTGCGAGAGAGTGATACTTCATGTCTTCGCAGTCAGCACTGCAGAGAAATCTGGGGATTTGTGGGAGGTCCCTGGGTATATGAAGGGCCGGGAGGAGCCTGTTTGCGCATGCTTCTGCAGTACAGCGCCCTCTGGCGGAGGATAACCCAAGTGTAAGTATTATATCTGGAGCAGGACGTACTGTATACCAAGAATAGAAGCAAATAGTGAAAATGGCAGCACGCTTTAATTACTGACCACCTTTACATTCCTTCGCATTTGCTACATGTACCAAATTAATAGGGGATGCCGCTTTTTCAAACCTTCATCTGATTTTTCATTTCACCTTCCATGCTTTTTTGGGATACTGTGCTCTAGAGCGCACGTGTCAAACTTTTTACTCCCTCTAGTGGCAAAATGTTTCAAGAACTCCCAAACACTGGATCAATTACAAATGTTAGCAAGCTAAGTAAGCCACAGATCTCACAGCACTTTTAAAAGCAAGAAGGAATTATGTTGTAATGTTAAATATACCAGACCCATCAGACCCCTCCTCTTGGTGCTCCTCCAAACATTGCTGTCTACTCCACGGGTTACACGTAACGTTGAGAAACAGTGCCCTAGGAGGACCATAAAGGGGAAAACTATATAAAAAGATATCAATCACTCAACATATAAAATGCAAAGCTTTTCTAAGCTTTAAAAGAGGAAATAGTCCAAGTTAATAAATTACATTTCAGTTTATTACCCTTATTTTTTCCACTCTAAAGTGGCCGCCTTATTATCCCTGTTTATTTTCCTCCACCCCCTTCCCCTCAAGTATCCCTGTTCAAGATAATTCCTGTGAAGCCACATATCCAGCTCCTGCACAAAGAGTTACTTACTATGTGACTCAACAACAACCAATACGCACACCTTCATCAGCAGGTCCCTTGACCGACTGGAGAACAATATGGAACAATATTGTGCTTTTCTGCTGGGTGGATGACCGTGTCCTTGGGAGGATCTAGGTCTGGCTAAATTTTTTTCATTTTTGAAATGGAGGGAGCTCTTCTTGAAGTTTGTGCTGCCACTGCAAAATTCATCTTAGGCCACAAAACCAACAAATAATCTAGGAGTGGCATCTGGACCATGGTGTGGCACCCAGCACAAAACACCAACAGTTTTTATTTTATGTTTGAAATGGAGAAAGCAAACAGGTCTTCAATCAATTACTGGATCTAAAACAAGCAGCTGAAGTTTGACTTAAAGTGGACCAAAATCCGGGATCCCTGGGGCATACTTGTTCACAAGGCCCGCTGTGTGAAACCTCCCTGGATCACCCTAAAAACTCCCACCCCTGATGCTCGCGTGGCTCTTGCATATTAATGCAAAGGATAAAGCACTGCTTGTAATAGCACAGGGCATACGGAAGAGGCTGCATCCCCCACTCCAACCTATGGGATTTAGCAACGACTCGCGAAATGGAAAATTAGTGATTGCACAATGATCGTGGGGGGGGGGGGGGGGGGCTCACACAGCGGTGCATCCTGAAACTGAATGCTCCTGGAGTCTAAAAGGTTAGCAGGGTGGTTGGCCATGGGCCACAAATTCCCTGCAGAATATATGAAGCAGATTTTTTTTTTTTTTTTTTTTTTTAATGGAAGAAATAGTTTTCTATTTTCTGGCCATATTCAATATTTTGGAAATCCAGATTGTAAACTTGTGAGCAGGGCCCTCATTTCATTTGGGTTTACTCATTTTGTTGCTGAGTAAATGTATTACTGTTCATACATGTAGCCTCTAATTGTAAAGCACTATGGAATATGTTGGTGCTATATAAAATTATTATAATATTATTGTTTTATTTAGAAAACATTCTTGCTTATAGCTGCCTTAGAGAATATCAGTAACCTGGTATCAAACATCACTCATCTCCTCTACAAAAAAAGATTGTATGAAGGTGAAGACAAAGTTGCTGCGCCAGTATTTAGAGAGCCTGTTCCCCAGCCCAAATGTTATTCACTTGTGTTTGTCACTACAAGGAGGGGGTGTGTCAGGCTAGGCACACACCGTCCAGTGCAATGAATGGAGGAGTGAAAGTGCACTTGTGACTGATGGTGGGTTGCTAGTCCGACACTCCCATCAATCTCGACCCTATTTCTGGGGCCAAGAGCAGCAATTGAGGTGCCGGTTGGGATTCAGCAATCAGAAATTGGACCGATCAGCTGCGGGAACAAAAGGTGAGTAACCATTTGTTCTTTTTTGAGGTGGTCAATTACTTTATCTTCTTCTGAAACCTGCAGCAAGGGGGCCCTCAGTAATGGCAGTCTTAACACATGATGGGCCGGAACATCACATTTGAGAAATGTGAAGTAAATAAACCTTATCGGAAGTAAGCGGGCTTGGACTAGAGATTTAGTTTTTCATTTTCTTTACAGCTCGGTCTGTTTTTAGCCTAATTTTACTGTCAGTCAATTTATACCTCTTGGGTTAAGGGTTAAATTGCATCCCCTTTTGAAAGTGGTGCACTATATTCTCATGCAGCAGACTTTCTTCATAGCCAAACGTCTGATTTTCTAAGAAGCCCAGTTAGCTCTGCCATTATTTTAGGATGCAGCCAAGACACATGCAATGCAAAAATTCTGGAACCCGAAGATCCCGTGAATATGGCAGAATGTAATGAATAAAACATTGCAGAGATTTAATAAGAGAACAGGTTTATTAAAATATGCAAAGTATTTCTTCTTAAAAAGGTTGGCAGCTTTTATTTCTATTAGTTAAGTTAGGTTACCGTTTCATAGAAAACAAAAGTAGGGAGTCGGAATTGGGTGCTTAACTGCTTCCTTGCTAAACATTTTGCAAAGTCGTTTTTGCTCAATTGTGGGACCTCACTGCACTGAAAAGGACTTCCCTATGTGTCAGTCCCCCATTTTAACCCTTCTAGTGCCAGCTATGCGAGTCTCACGTAGCAGCCTCTACTCCACTTAAGTGCCAGCTACGTGAGACTCACGTAGCTGACTTTAACCCCCCACAGTATAAGTAAAAAACTCACCTGACCCCTGGTTGGATCCGGACGAATCACAGAATTATATTATTCCAAGTATACAGCACGTCCTGTTCCAGAATATTCCTTACACATGGGACATCCAATAGCAGTGTCCGTAAGGTAGGGTGGGATCCCCAAAGAGAAACGGCGAGCAGTTCAAGCCACTGCCGCCTGTAGAACTTTGCGGCCAAAAGCAGCATCTGCTGAGGCCCTAACATCAACTTTGTAAAATTTGGAAAAAGTAACAGACGACCAAGTAGCGGCCTTGCAAACTTGTTCAACAGAAGCTTGGTGCTGAAAAGCCCAAGAGGCACCAATAGCACGAGTGGAATGAGCAGTAAGGCGGAAGGGAGACTCCTTCCCCTTAGCAGAATAGGCTCGTAATAACAGCCTGACGGATCCACTTACCGATAGTGGACTTAGCCGGAGGCAGACCCTTCCTATGTCCAGAAGGGATAACAAAAAGAGCATCAGTCTTCCTAAAAGACTCAGTAGCTACCAAATAGAACTTTAAGGTCCTGACAACATCCAAAGAGTGTAAAACCCGCTCCTTAGAGTTACTAGGATTAGGACACAGAGAAGGCAAAACAATGTCTTGATTGAGATGAAAAGCAGACAACCTTAGGCAAGAAATCTGGCTTGAACCGAAACACCACCTTGTCCTGGTGTCTCAAAGTAAGGAGGTTTAATGGAAAGCGCCGCCAACTCAGAAACACGCCTAACAGAAGTGATAGCCACCAACAATGCCACCTTAAGAGTCAAAATAGGCAAAGCAGCCTCACGAATAGCCTCAAAAGGAGAACCCTGCATGGCAGATGAAACCAAATTCAAATCCCAGACTGGTAACAAAGGCTTACGTGGCAGGCGCACGTGAGTAACCCCCTGGAAAAAAGTCTTAACCAAATGGTGGTTGGCAAAAGACCTTTGGAAGAAAATAGCCAAGGCTGAAACATGGCCCTTGAGGGTACTAAGTTGAAGGCTCAAATCCAAACCATGCTGCAAGAATTCCAGAATCCTGGGAATAGAAAACACCCTACAGGGAAAAGACTCCCACCAGGCAATGTAAGCATGCCAGACCCTGTAATAGATAAAGGACAAGGACTTCTTCCTAGCCCTTAATCATGGAATCAACAACAGAGGCGGGCAACCCCTTTTCTATCAAGATAGAGGTTTCAGCAGCCAAGCCATCAAAGCCAGCGTTTGTAAATTGGGATGCCACAGCTGCCCCTGAGTGAGCAGATCTAGGTCCTTGGGCAGGACGTACTGATCTACTGCCAACTGCACGATGTCTGCGAACCACACCCCTCTTGGCCAACAGGAGGCCACCAGGATGGCCTCCTGGACTATCTTGCGCAGCACCCTGCCCAGCAGAGGAAAACAGAGGGAAGACAGAGGAGCTGAAAGCTCTTCCAAGACAATGCTAGTGCATCCATGGCCAAGGCCAGAGGATCCTGGGACAGAGAGACAAAGACTCAAAGCTTGTGATTGTGACGGGACGCAAACAGATCCACATCCGGCTGACCCCAGCGGTGAGACAGAGAGCGAAACACCCTGCTGCTGAGGGACCAGTCTCCCAGACGAGAAGTCCCCCTGCTCAGGGAGTCCGCCTCCAGATTTTCCACCCCCGGGATGTACACTGCCGAGATGCAGGGAACATGCTCCTCCACCCAGGACAGAATCAGAGACACTCCCCTGAGGGCCCTCTTGCTCCGGGTTCCTCTCTGATGATTGATGTAGGCAACCGCCATCTGGTTGTCCGAGTGGATCTGAACAGCCCGACCATGAAGGTGTGGGGTCAATTGTGTGAGAACCAACCTCACCGCCCTCAGTTCCAGAATGTTGATAGGGTTATGGGCCTCCTGAGGGCCCCACTGACCCTGGAATTTCAAGGACTTCCAGAAGCCCCCCAACCTGTCAGACTGGCATCTGTAGTTACAGTCTCCCAGCAAGGGAACAGAAAGGTCCAGCCCACCAAGAGATTCCTTGAGTCCAGCCACCACAAGAGGCACCGCCTGGTCAGGGGGGGACAGAACAAACTCCTGATCCAGGGACACAGGGTCCCGATCCCATACCAACAGTAGGTGAAATTGAAGAGGTCTCATGTGAAACTGAGCATAAGGAACCGCTTCGAAACTGGACACCATCAGGCCCACCAACTGCATCCCCTGCCGAATGGAGGGATGCGGACAAGACAGTAGTAATTGGGCCTGAGCTTGAAGATTCTCCACCTTCTGCTGAGGGAGAAACACCTTGACCTGAGATGTATCCAGTCAGGCCCAGAAAGGACCTCACCAGAGACGGGAACAGAAAAGACTTGGGATGGTTGATCACCCAGCCGAATGACTCTAGTGTGGTCACCACCACCTGGGTATCCAGCCCGGCCTGATGGAAGGACTGGGACGAGATTAGAATGTCCAAATAAGGGAGAATGCGAATGCCCTGAGCTCTCAGCAGAGCCATCACGCCCGCCAGCACCTTGGTGAATAACCTGGGAGCCGAGGCGATACCGAAAGGCAGTGCCACAAATTGATAATGCTGATCTCCCAGAGCAAACCTGAGGAATTTCTGATGACTTGGAAAGATTGGTACATGAAGGTAAGCGTCCTTGATGTTTACGGAGGTCATGAAGTCGCCTGTGAATTTACTGCTGAGCGCACCGTCTCCATGCGAAAATGCTTGAATCTGACAAACTTGTTGAGACTTTAAATCCAAGATGGGCGTGAGGGACCCATCCTTTTTGGGGACCGTGAAGAGATTGGAATAGAAGCCTCTGCCCCTTTCCCTGAAAGGTACAGGGCAAATGACCCCCAACTCCAGAAGGTTTTGGACCGCAAGGCGCAGGCCCTGAGCTGACAGGGGGTTCTGAGCCATCCGGGATCTGAGGAATCTTGGGGGAGGCCAGGTTGCAAACTCTCTTGTAACCGGAGGAAACCACCTCCTAGATCCATCTGTCTGCTACACGTCGCCTCCAGACGGGAGCAAAGAGCTGAAGCCGTCCCCCCAACCGGATCGGTGACGGCGCCTCCTCATGCCTGAGGGGGCTTAGGGGAGGATTTGGGCTTGGGACCCCAGGAGAGGCCGGGGCGGCCACGCCCTCTGCCCCAATAATCTCCACGTGCTCCAGGAAGCTCCTCGACCAGCCCTGGAAGTGCGGAAGGAGTGGAGAGAGGCCCCCGAAAGGGCTGAGACGGCCTCCTACGTTGAGGTAACCTACCACCCCCGGCAAACAAGTCCAAGCGCTCCCCAAACCAGTCAGAGCCTTCTTAGCAGCGTAATCAGCTAGCCACTGACGCAGCCAGACAGAGCGACGTATAAACACCAACAGAGCAGAAGTCCTCCCACACATTCTAATAGCATCATCCATAGCAGATAGAACATATGTAACAAATTCATAGCAAAGCAGGAGAGATCTATACTCCTCTCCTCCCGCAACATCAGAGGCCTCATCTAAGAGAATCTTAAGCAGCCCTTTAATAGCAATAGCTGTAATGGCAGAGGCACAAACCGGGCGCAGCGCGGTCCCCACACAGGCAAAGGCATGACAAGCCAACTGGTCCATGCGCCAGTCCTCACCATCCCGCAGGGTAGTAGTGTCAGGAGAATGCATGGCAGATGTATTTGACAACCCCAGAACGGGCGCGTCCACCTCGGGAGGACATGACCAATGCTTAATCGCATCAGCAGGAAAGGGATACCTCTTGACCCAACTCTTGGGCACCCCAGGTAGCTTGCTAGGCCGTTCCCATTCTTTGAGCACCAGATTATTAAAGCGAGTCTGCTCAGGGAACGCCAAGCGTGGCTTCACTGTATGAAAAACCCTGCTGCTGCGGAGCCACTGCAGGAGGGGAAATACAAAGCACTTCAAAAATGTGAGACAACAACCTATCAGTGTCATCTGAGGACCATTGGTATCACCATACACCCTAGGTTGTTCCTCAGATGATTCTGAATAGTTCCCCTCCTCAAGGGGACCATAACCCGAGATGTCAAAAATACAATTCTGTGAAATACTCACCTGTAGAATTGATATTATTTGTATACAGTATGTCCTGCTCCAGATATAATACTTACACTTGGGTTATCCTCCGCCAGATGGCGCCGCACTGCAGAGACATGGAAAACAGGCTCCTCCCGGCCCTTCAAATACCCAGGGACCTCCCACAAATCCCCAGCATTGAAAAGCAGTGAACAAAAAGCCGGGAGAATTAAACCACCCAGAACAACTGGTAATGATAACAATGATAACAATCGCCATACAGAATAATGCAAAAACCAGGGTGGGGTGGAGCAGGACGTACTGTATACAAATAATGTCAATTCTACAGGTGAGTATTTCACAAAATTGTATTATTCTTAGTATACAGTACGTCCTGCTCCAGATATAATACTTACACTTGGGACATCCAATAGCAGTGTTCATAAAATAGGGTGGGATCCCCCAACAAAAGGTGACCTCAGGCAGTTTAAACCACTGCCGCCTGCAAAACCTTGCGGCCAAAAACAGCATCAGCTGAGGCCCTAACATCAACCTTATAAAACTTCAAAAAGGTATGAACAGAAGACCAAGTAGCGGCCTTGCAAACTTGTTCAACAGAAGCCTGGTGCTGGAAGGCCCAAGAGGCACCAATAGCACGAGTAGAATGAGCAGTAAGACGGAAGGGAGGACTCTTCCCATTAGCAGAATAGGCCTGAATCACAGCCTGACAAATCCATTTGCTAATAGTAGACTTGGTCGGAGCCAAACCCTTCCTAGGACCAGAAGGGACCACAAAAAGAGCATCAGTCTTCCTGAAGGCCGCAGTGACTACCAAGTAATACTTGAGACACCTGACCACATCCAAAGAATGCAGAACCCTTTCCTTAGTGTTGCTAGGATTAGGACACAATGAAGGAAGAACAATATCTTGATTCAAATGAAAAGCAGACACCACCTTTGGCAGAAAGTCTGGCTTAAAGCAGAACACCACCTTGTCCTGGTGTCTCATAGTATGGGGGCTGAATAGACAGAGCCGCCAGCTCAGACACATGCCTGACCGAAGTAATAGCCACCAGAAAAACAACTTTGAGGGTAAGTACAGCCAGAGCAGCATCCTGAATAGGCTCAAAGGGAGCACCCTGCAAGGCAGACAAAACTAAGTTCAAGTCCCAAACAGGGACCGTAGGCTTACATGGGGGACGCACGTGAGTGACCCCCTGAAAGAAGGTCTTAACCAAGGGATGCTGAGCAAAAGACTTCTGAAAGAAGACAGACAGGGCAGAAACCTGACCCCTTCAGAGTACTGAGTTTTAAACCCAACTCCAATCCATGTTGTAAAAACTCCAGGACCCTAGGGACTAAGAACTCCTTACAGGGAAGAGACCTAGACTCACCAATCAATTTAGGAACGCCATACCCTATAACAGATGGCAGAAGAAGTTTTCTTCCTAGCCTGTACCATGGTATCCACCACTGAGGCAAACAAGCCTTTCTCCATCAAGATGGAGGTTTCAGCAGCCAGGCCGTCAAAGCCAGAGTTTGTAAACTGGGATGGCGTAAGGAGCCCTGAGTGAGCAGATCTGGCGCCTCTGGCAGGACGTACTGGTCTACTGCCATTTGTACCACGTCTGCGAACCACACTCTTCTTGGCCACCTTGGGGCCACCAGAATCACTGGCCCGCTTTCCAGGGCAATCTTGCGCAGAACCCTGCCCAGCAGGGGGAACAGGGAAAGACATACAGGAGCCGAAATTTCTTCCATGACATTGACAGAGCGTCCGTGGCCAAGGCCAGAGGATCCTGAGACAGGGAGACAAAGGCCGGGAGCTTGTGATTGTGACGGGATGCAAACAGATCCACATCCGGTAGGCCCCACCGGTAACACAGGGACTGGAATACCCTGTTGCAGAGGGACCACTCCCCCTGATGGGAAGTCCCCCTGCTCAGAGAGTCTGCCAGAAGATTCTCTACCCCCGGGATATAAAAAGCCGAAATGCATTGAACATTGGCCTCCGCCCATGTCAGAATCCGCAACACTTCCTGGAGGGCACCCTTGCTCCGGATCCTTCCCCGATGGTTGATGTAGGCAACCGCTGTCCTGTTGTCTGAGCGCACCTGTACAGACAGTCCCTGAAGGTGATCGGTCAACTGCTCCAGTACCAACCTGACCGCCCGTAGTTCCAGAATGTTGATGGGTAAATGGGCCTCCTGAGGGCCCCACGTCCCCTGGAACCTCAGGGACTTCCAGAATCCCCCCCAACCTGAAAGACTGGCATCCGTGGTGACCCTCTCCCAGGAGGGGGCTAGAAAGGACCTGCCCTTTAGCAAGTTCTTGTGGTCTAGCCACCACGAGAGGGACCTTCTGACCAATGGGGGAAGCACACAAACCCCGTCCAAAGACGCGGGGTCCTTGTCCCATACTGATAGAAGGTGAAGCTGCAGAGGCCTCGAATGGAACTGAGCAAAGGGCACCGCCTCGAAGCTCGCCACCATCAGGCCCACCAGCTGCATTCCCTGCCTGAGGGAGAGCTGGGGGCACGAGAGCAGGGACCGCACCTGCACAGTCAGAGCTTCCACCTTCTGTTGGGGAAGGAATATTCGTGACTGAACCGTATCCAGAATCATCCCCAGGAATGGGGTCACCGACGAAGGGGACAGAGAGGACTTGGGATGATTGATCGCCCAGCCAAAGGACTCCAAGGTGGACACCACCAGCTGAGTGTCCAGCTCCGCCTGCTGTAGAGGCCATGAGGCGATGAGGATGTCGTCCAGGTAGGGCAGCACTCGAATGCCCCCTGACCTTATCAAAGACATCACTCCCGCCAGCACCTTGGTGAACACTCTGGGAGCTGAAGTGAGGCCAAACGGTAGGGTAGAAACCTTTGATGTCCCGGGAACACAGGGATGTGAAGGCAAGCATCTTTGATGTCCACAGACGTCATAAAATCGCATGGGCGCAGAGAGCAAACGGCCGAGCGCAGAGTTTCCATGCGAAAGCGCTTGTTCTTGACAAATTTGTTGAGGATCTTTAAATCCAGAATGGGTCTGACTGACCCATCTCTTTTAGGCACTGTGAAAAGGTTGGAGTAGAACCCCTCTCCCAATTCTCTCAAGGGAACCTTGCAAATAACTCCCAGATCCAGAAGTCCTTGCACTGCCTGCATCAGGACCTGAGCTGATACCGCGCTAGAGTACTAGCAAGCAATTTTTCAAAACTGGCCAGTCTAGTAGCCACATCAGGATGAGAATCTCCGCTTGTATTGGGGGTTAGACTCAGGCTTGGGGGGGTACGTGAAGTGAGGTGAGGTGCAGGCCCAGCCACAGGAGGGGCGGGAAGTACCATTAGCGCCTGCTGTGCACAAGGGACGCAGACCCATGCATTGTCACCGCTGATAGGTGAGACCCCACAAGCTACACACAGCCAGGCTTGTCCAGAGGGAACCTCGTATACAATATCCTGGGAGGCACAATAGGCCAGTAGGGATTGACGCTATAAGCTACCCTGGATGCCCCAAAGACCCGCAGGGAAGTGGGAGTAATTATACTAGGTCCAACTGGCAATTACACCGGGCCGGGAGAAGCCACTGGATTCGACCGTCTGAAAGACATAATGGGAATAGGGATGTCAGAGCCATGTGCAGTAAGCAAGAATGATGAAAATCGCTCGCGAGGGCACTTACAGACCGAGGGAGGAGGACGACCGTTACCACGCGCGCGCGTGCGACGAGCATCTAAATGGCGCCAAGCGAACCTCGAAGGGTGGGCTGTGACGCGGAGCGCGCCAAGCCAGGTCCCCGCCCCCCCGAAGAGCATGAAGCTCTGAGACAGTAGTCAACACAGACAAGAATGCGAGTGTATGACACTCTTAGAAAAAAAAATGATTTGCCAATGAAGACGCTGCAGTGTCTGAGGCGGCCGATAGACAATAAAAGGCAAACAGCGCGGCTCTGACACCAGGTGTATAAGTCAAGGACAATACTAAGGCCATAACGTGTAACTCAATACACTAAGACCACAACACACACCCCCCCCTTTCTTTCCCCCCGAGCTACGGGGGGAACGAGGGAGGATGGCGACCCTTTGCACAGGGTCCACCGCTACACGGGGTATGGGGCAATAATGCGGGAGGGGCATCCACTAGAGGCTCACCATCAGCCTAAACCACCTACCCTTTGGTGGGGGACTGCGGTGGAGCATGGCTCCATAAGCATGCGTGGTGCTGCTACCTTCACCCGACCAGCGCAGCCCAGGCTGGGAGGCACATCACAAAGAGGACGGGTGGGAATAGTCCAACAGGGCCGCAGGCTTTAATAGCCCCGCTCACCTGCAAGAGAGTGATACTTCATGTCTTCGCAGTCAGCACTGCAGAGAAATCTGGGGATTTGTGGGAGGTCCCTGGGTATTTGAAGGGCCGGGAGCAGCCTGTTTTCCATGTCTCTGCAGTGCAGTACCATGTGGCGGAGGATAACCCAAGTGTAAGTATTATATCTGGAGCAGGACGTACTGTATACTAAGAATAAATTCCTCAGCCTCAACAGGGAAGAGGGAAAGAGTGTCGCAGCACCGCAATGGAAGGGCCACAAAATGGCGCCGACATCAGTACCTAGAGGGGCAGGCCGCGGGCGCATGACGGTACCCGCCCCCCCCCGCCCCACGAAGAGCGTGAAAACAAGATCACGTGACGCGCCGGCGCCATGACAGTTAAGCAAATAAAAAAAAACAGAAAAAGCGCCAACCACCGTACATCGGCCTCCACACACACTAAACACGAAGTGACAAAAAACATAGTAAAAACACAAAAGTGTACTCCCCGGGCATCCCCTGCCAATCACACGGAATGCAATGAGGGGGTCCTGCACAACCAACAGCGTGAAAAGGGAGGGGGGGGGGAAAGGAGGGATAAATATCCCGACACACCCGGCAGCTGTCATCGCAGATTGCCGGGGGACAGAGAATCAGAGGCGAGAAAAGAAAAAAATAAATAAATAAATAAAATGGCATTTTTTTTTTCTTATGTGTCAGTGTGTTTATTTTTACATTTAACCCCTTGTGAACTGGTAAGGGGTCCATGAGACCCCTATACCAGTTCACAAGGCTGGGCGCTGGCTCCCGGCACCCCTATTACCTGCCCCCCCCAAAGCCCAGGGGGGCCCCATGTCTTTTTTAATTAACGCCCAGCAGCTATAAAAGGCTTCCAGCTGCAGCAGGAGAGCAAAAGCCAGATTGATCAGCGTGGGACACAGGAATGGATGGGAGGTAAGTATTAACCCTTTCGCTGCCAGCCTACCTGGAGTTTTTGTCACCCTTTGTTGCCAGACCATTTTGCACTATTTTGCACTCCCCATGTTCAAATGTGATTTTTGAAGGGATTTCCAGGGATTTCCCAGGAAAATGATATATTGTTTTTTCAGCATAGTCTGGGCTTTAACATGAAATGTCTTGTTTGTCATTTTTTAGGTGTATTCTCAATATTTTTGGGTGAAATGTGAAAAAAATAAATCTATTTTTTACTATTTGTTGTGTTTTTTTGTAATAAAAAATGTAAAAAAATCTTATTGCGTGTGAAATCCCAATTTCTCCCGGTTACAGCGGTACCACATATGTATAGGTAGACACCCTTTCCTGCCCAGGAGAATCCCACAAACTGAAACAGCGCTTTAGGGGAATTTCAGATAAAATACAACTATGCTATGCGCACCTTGCAATTTTTCCAGAAAAACAACCCTTTACATTTGAAATACCCCCAACAAACTATATATTCTCTGGAAGTACATACCTCAAGCTTTCTAGGTGTACCAGATTTGTTGATGTGGCCACAGTTTTTTGGAAGTAATCCCTCAATGTAATCTTTGGTTGCAAAGAGTTTCCCTAAAAAAAGGATAAAAAAAGCAGAATCAAAGCAACATTTTCCTAAAAAAGTATATACAAACAAGAAAAAACAAGTTTAATCTGAAAAAGCACCATCCCTCGAATAGAACGATACCCAACATGCATAGCTACTGTCAAGGAAAGAGTTGCTAAACACCCCAAAGTAAAGCATGTGCGTAACGGTAATTTTACTTGAAAATTTCAGCTCTGCAGACAAAGTGCGCACCTTGCGTTTTTTCAACCAAAACAACCCTTTACATTTGGATTATCCCCCATAAACCATATATTCTCTGAAAGTACACAGGTTAAGCTTTCTAAGCGTACCCAGCTTGTTGTAGTGGGCTCATCTTTCTGGAATTAATCCCTCAAAGAATTCTTTGGTTGCGCAGGGTTTCCCTAAAAAATGTATAAAAAAGCTGAATAAAAAACACCTTTTCCTAAAATATAAATATACAAACAAGAAAAAACTAGCTGGGTCTGAAAGCGCAAGGTCCCCCGAACAGAATACCCAACATGCATAGCTACTTTTAACCCTTTTAATTGCCAGCCTACTTGAGATTTTGTCACCCTCTGTTGACAGGTCATTTTTCCTCATTTTGCGCCATTTTTGCTGGAATTTTCTGGAAAATTATATTTATTTTTAGGCTTTAACATGAAATGTCTTGTTTGTAAATTTTATTCTGTTTTTTACAATATTATTATTAAGTAAAAAAAATAAATAAAATTTTTTTAGAAAATTGCCTCCTTTATTTTAAATAAAAAATTTATTTTATTAAAGAAAACCATATTGCATGTGAAAGCCCAATTTCTACTGATTAGAACAGTACCACATTTATCGGTATCCCCCTGTTCCTGCAAAGGAAACCCCCCCAAACTGAAACAAGTACTTTATAACATTTACAAATAAAATACAACTACCATCCACACTACAAAGGGTTAGATCGAGAAAAAAAAATGACGAGGGGAGGACCCCATTTTTGGGGGGATTTTTAAGGGTTAAAAACCCTTAAAAATCAAAAAAAAAATGACATGGGGTCCCCCTTACCCGAAGTAACCAGCCCGGGGCCAGCTATGCAGGGCTTGTAGAAACAGGGCGCAGGGGCCAGCTTTTGTGGCCCCTGGCCCTGCAGGCTACAAGCCCGAATAGCCCATGGCCAGGGGCTCTTCTGCGCCCCCCCCCCCCCCCGCTGGGCTTTGGGGAGGCAGGTAATTGGGGGTGCCGAGGGGTTAATGGCAAGTCACCCGCTAGCCGCAGGTGACTTGCCAGACCTTTGAGCCTTGTGAACTGGTATAGGGATCTCTTGGACCCCTTACCAGTTCACAAGGGGTTAAGTGTTAAAAAAAAAAAAAAAAAAAACAAAAACACCCCACACACACAGAGGACAGTCACAAGAGTACTGCGAGTCCTCTGGGGGGTACCATCATATATAAATTATATAGTAATATTATATTTGCACTTTCCCAATCTATAAAATAGTATAGATTTAAACAAAAAAAAAAAAAAAAACAGTATTAAAAAACAAACAAAATGACCTGCCAAAAGGTTTAGGTCCACTTGAGGGTGGCCGTGCAGTGGCTCAAAGCAGCCCCTTTTTGCTGGCCAACAACCTCAGCTTAAACACATGGGAAAGAGCAATGGGAAAGAGCAATAAGAAAGGGAAAATCCCTTGGTCCCCCCAAGCAGGCTCACCAGACAAAAACCTGCAGCTGACTTGCTTTTTAATGAAAGCCTGCAGCCCTGAGGGTTTAACCTCAGAAAGCGCTTGACCTTACCTTCACAGACCCCAATTTAAACAGCAAAAAGCTGGGGAGGCATAGAGTTGGGTCAGAGGAAACCGTGGGAATAAGGTCGTGCAGGAAGCCGACAGGGTGCATTCCCCCGCTTGCTGCCAATCCTTAAGAGAGAATCTTCAACAACCTTCACAGTCACTTCAACTGCAAGAATGAAACTGGTTTTGATTAGGAGGCAGCTGCTACTTATGGGCGGGAGGGGCCACACCTTTTTTGTCTTGCAGTCACACCCTTCGGGCAAGGAAGTAATCCCAAGTGTAAGGAGGGTCTGGAATGGATCGGAAGAAAAAAATGACCTGTCAACAGAGGGTGACAAAACTTCAAGTAGGCTGGCAATTAAAAGGGTAAATAGTACCTATGCATGTTTGGTATTGTTCTGCTCGGGGGACCTTGCACTTTCAGATTTAGCTTTACTTTTCTTGTTTGCATATTGATATTTTAGGAAAACATGTTTTTTATTCTGCTTTTTTATAATTTTTTTTTTAGGGAAACCCTGTGCAACCTAAGAATTCGAGGGATTACTTCCAGAAAGGTGAGCCTACTATAACAAGCTGGGTACTCTTAGAAAGCTTAACATGTGTACTTTCAGGGAATATATGGTTTATCAGGGATATTCCAAATGTAAAGGGTTGTTTTGGTTGAAAGATTGCAAGGTGCGCACTTTGTCTGCAGAGCTGAAATTTTCAAGTAAAATTACTGTTATGCGCACGCTTTATTTTGTGGTGTTTGACAACTCTTCCCTTGACAGTAGCTATGCATGTTGGGTATCGTTCTGTTCGGGGCATGTTGCTTTTTGAGATTTTACTTGTTATTTCTTGTTTGCATATAGTTTTTTTTTTCTTTTTTAGGAAAATGTGGCTTGAATCTTCCTTTTTATTCTTTTTAAGGGAAACTTTGTGCAACCAAAGAATACAGGGAGGGATTACTTTCAGAAAACTAAGCTCACATAAACAAGCTTGGTACGCCTAGAAAGCTTGAGGTGTGTACTTCCAAAGAATATATAGTTTCTGGGGGGTATTTTAAATGTAAAGGGTTGTTTTTCTGGAAAAACTGCAAGGTGCACATAGCGCAGTTGTATTTTATCTGAAAATCTCCTAAAGCTCTGTTTCAGTTTGAGGGAGTCTCCTGGCCAGAAAAGGGTGTCTACCAATACATATGTGGTACCGCTGTGACCGGAAGAAATTGGGGTTTCGCACGCAATAAAATTTTATTGACAAACTTACATTTTTTTATTACAAAAAAACACTACAAATTGCAAAAAATAGTTTTTTTTTTTATTTTTTTTGCACATATTTCACCAAAAAGTATTGAGAATACACTAAAAAAGGCAAAACAAGACATTTCATGTTGAAGCCCATATAATTTTCCTGGGAAATCCTTTCAAAAATCATAGTTGAACATGTGTAGCGCAAAATAGTGAAACATGGTCTGGCAACAGAGGGTGACAAAAGCTGCAGGTAGGCTGGCTGGTTAAAAGGGACCTAAATGAGGACTTGAACCATGGAGAAAATACATTTCGGTGATTACTCACCTGTAGAATTGGTATTATGAGTATACAGTACGTCCTGCTCCAAAAAGATTACTTACACGTTGGTATTACTCCGCCAAATGTCGCTGGACTGCAGAGACATCGAAAACAGGCTCCTCCCAGCCCCTCAAATACCCAGGGACCTCCCACAAATCCCCAGTATTGAAAATCAGTTAACGAGAAGCCGGGAGAATTAAACAACCCAAACTATCAACTATAACAATGATAACAATCACCATACAGGGGATCCAAGATAATGCAAAACCAAGGGTGGGGTGGAGCAGGACGTACTGTATACTCATAATACCAATTCTACAGGTGAGTAATCACAGAATTGTATTATTCTTAGTATACAGTACGTTCTGCTCCAAATCTAATACTTACAGTTGGGACATCCAATAGCAGTGTCCATAAAGTAGGGTGGGATCCCCAAGAAAAAGTAGCAGCAGACAGTTTAAACCACTGCCGTCTGCAGAACCTTTCGGCCAAAAGCAGCGTCAGCTGAGGCCCTAACATCAACCTTGTAAAACAGGTATGAACAGAAGACCAAGTAGCGGCCTTGCAAACTTGTTCAACAGAAGCCTGGTGCTGAAAAGCCCAAGAAGCACCAATAGCACGAGTGGAATGAGCAGTAAGGTGGAAGGGAGGATTCTTCCCCTTAGCAGAGTAGGCCTGAATCACAGCCTGACGGATCCATTTGCTGATAGTGGACTTGGCAGGAGCCAAACCCTTCCCAGGCCCAGAAGGGACCACAAAAAGAGCATCAGTTTTCCTGAAGGGTGCAGTAGCCACCAGATAGTACTTCAGACACCTAACCACATGCAAAGAATGCAAGACCCTTTCCTTAGCATTACTAGGATTAGGGCACAAAGAAGGGAGAACAATGTCCTGATTCAAATGAAAAGCAGATACTACCTTAGGCAGAAAGTCTGGCTTGAAACGAAACACCACCTTGTCCTGGTGTCTCTCATAGTAGGGGGCTTGAATAGAAAGCGCCGCCAACTCAGAAACACGCCTAACAGAAGTGACAGCCACCAGAAAGACAATCTTAAGCGTAAGAATGGCAAGGGCAGCATCCTGCACAGGTTCAAAGGGAGCACCCTGCAAGGCTGACAAAACAAAGTTCAGATCCCAAACAGGCACCACAGGTTTACGTGGGGGGCGCACCTGAGTGACCCCATGGAAAAAAGTCCTGATCAGAGGGTGCTGAGCAAAGGACTTCTGGAAGAAAATAGCCAGGGTAGAAACCTGCCCTTTCAGAGTACTGAGTTGGAGCCCCATCTCCAACCCATGCTGCAGGAACTCCAGGATCCTGGGAATAGAGAACATACGACAGGGAAGAGACCTAGACTCACACCAGTCAATGTAGGCACGCCAAACCCTGTAATAAATGGAAGAAGAGGACTTCATCCTAGCCTTTATCAAAGTATCCACAACCGAGGAAGACAGCCCCTTCTCCATCAAGATGGAGGTTTCAGCAGCCAGGCCGTCAAAGCCAGAGTTTATAAATTGGGATGGCGTAGAGAGCCCTGAGTGAGAAGTTCTGGCACCAAGGGCAGAGTGTACTGATCTACTACCGGCTGCACCACGTTTGCGAATCACACTCTTCTTGGCCACCTGGGGGCCACCAGAATCTCTGGCACCCCTTCCAGAGCAATCTTGCGCAGGGGGAACGGAGGGAAGACATACAGAAACTGAAAGTCCTGCCATGACATTACTAGAGCATCCGTGGTCAAGGCCAGAGGATCCTGGGAAAGGGAGACAAAGGCTGGAAGCTTGTGATTGTGACAGGACGCAAACAGATCCACATCTGGTTGGCCCCAACGGTGACACAGGGATTGGAACACCCTGCTGCATAGGGAACATTCTCCCTGGCGAGAGGTCCCCCTGCTCAGAGAGTCCGCCAGGCAATTTTCCACCCCCCGGGATGTACACAGCTGATATGCAGGGGACATTGGCCTCCGTCCAAGTCAGGATCAGAGACGCTTCCTGGAGGGCCCCCTTGCTCCGGGTCCCTCCCTGATGATTGATGTAGGCAACTGCCGTCTGGTTGGCTGAGCGCACCTGAACAGGCAGGCCCCGAAGGTGAGTAGGTGTGGGCCTCCTGAGGACCCCACCTCCCCTGGAACCGCAGGGACTTCTAGAAACCCACCCAACCTGACAGACTGGCATCCGTGGTGACCATCTCCCAGGGAGGGGTAAGAAAGGATCTGCCCCCCCCAACAGGTTCCTTGAGTCCATCCACCACAAGAGGGACCTTCTGACCCAAGGGGAGAGCACAGAGAACCCGTCCAGGGACGCTGGGTCCTTGTCCCATACTGACAATAGGTGAAGTTGCAGAGGCCTCAAGTGGAACTGCATGCCACCATCAGGCCCACCAGCTGCATCCCCTGCCTGATGGAGGGATGAGGACAATATAGGAGGAACTGAGCCTGTGCAATCAGACTGTCCACCTTCTGTTGAGGAAGGAAAATCCTTGCCTGAACTATATCCAGATTCATTCCTAGGAACGGAGTTACCAAGGAAGGGGACAGTGAGGACTTGGGGTGGTTGATCACCCATCCAAATGAATCCAGAGTGGACACCACCAGCTGAGTATCCAACTCTGCCTGATGTAGAGATTGGGAAGTGATGAGAATGTCCTCCAGATAGGGAAGCACGCGAACGCCCCGACATCTGAGCAGAGACATCACGCCAGCCAGCACCTTGGTGAACACCCTGGGAGCTGAAGTGAGACCAAAGGGCAACGCCACAAACTGGTAGTGTTGATTCATCAGAGCGAACCTGAGGAACCTTTGATGACCTGGGAATACAGGAATATGAAGGTAAGCATCTTTGATGTCCACAGAAGTCATGATGTCCACAGAAGTTATGAAGTCCCCTTGGCGCAGGGAACTGATGGCAGAGCTTCCATGCGAAAGCGCCTGCCCCTGACAAATTTGTTGAGGATCTTCAAGTCCAGGATGGGCCTGACTGAACAATCTTTTTTGGGTACTGTGAATAGGTTGAAATAAAAGCCCTTGCCTTTTTCACTTAAGGGGACCTAGCAGATGACCCCCAGCTCCAGGAGGCCTTGCACTGCTTGCACTAGCTCCTGAGCTGACACAGGGTCCTGAGGAATCCGGGATCTGATGAATCTTGGAGGGGGGCAGGCAGCAAACTCCAACTTGTAACTGGAGGACACTACCTCCTGAATCCACCGGTCTGAGACATGAAGCCTCCAGACGTGAGCAAAGTGCTGCAGCAGTCCCCCCACCCGGATGGGTGAGGGCGCCCCATCATGCCTGAGGGGGCTTGGGGGATGATTTTGCTTTGGGACCCCAGGAGGGGCCAGGATGTCCACGGCCTCTGCCCCTACCCCAGAAATCTCTCCGGGACCCAGGAAAGGAAACCCCCCTCCCCTGTCTGGCACCACGGTAAGGGGAGGAGAAGGAACCTTGACCCCGAAAGGGCCGAGATTGCCGCCTGCGCTGGGGTAACCTGCCTCCCTTAGCAAAAAGGTCCAGACGGTCCCCAAACAGGCGCAGTCCTTTGAAGGGAAAACCAGTGAGGGCCTTCTTGGCAGCGTTGTCAGCAGCCCACTGGCGCAGCCAAACCGAGCGGCGTATAGCCACCACAAGGGCAGATGTCCTGGCACACATTCTGATGGTGTCATCCAAGGCAGAGAGGACAAAATGTACAAAAACATCACAACTGGAGAGTGCATTGAACACCCCACAAGGCAAATCATCAGGGGGACTATCAAGTATATTTCTGATAAGGGTTCTAGTGGCCACAGCAGTAATAGCAGAGGCACAGACCAGGCGCAGCGCCGTCCCCGCACATGCAAAGGCATGGGATGCCAGCTGGTCAATGCGCCGGTCCTCAGCATCCCGCAGGGTAGTAAGGTCAGGGGAATGCATGACAGAGGTGTTAGATAGCCCAAGGACCGGGGCATCCACTTCGGGAGGGGATGACCAACACTTTACCACATCAGCAGGAAAGGGATACTTCCTATCCCAACTTTTAGGAACCTCAGGAAGTTTACTGGGGCGCTCCCATTCCTTGAGCACAAGGTTATGGAAATGAGCCTGCTCGGGCAATTCCAAACGTGATTTTGCTGTATGGAAAAGCTCCCCCCTTTGCCTGGGAGCTGCAACAGGGGGGATATGGACAGGACCTTAAAAATCTGGGTCAGTAATCTGTCAGTGTCATCCGGGGCCCAGGGGTCAGAGCCAGAATTGTCATGACCCCTTGGTCTCTCATCAGATGAGCCTGAGTCAGAAAAAAGCTCCCCTTCATCAGACAGGGTATAGCCACAAAGATTCCAAAACTCCCCCGTTTCCATAGGGAAAAGAGTGACATTAGGCGTTAAGTGCCGCTTTTTAGCAGGGGCCTTACGCGCCAAGGTATTAGCAATTAACTTCTCAACACTAGCCAGTCTAGAAGACACATCAGGCTGAGAATCCCCACTAGTATGCAACTCAGTAGGAGTGAGATTTAAGCTTGGGGGAGTAGGCGAAGTGAAACGAGGTGCAGCCCCTGGCAGGCCAGATTGCAATGCAAGCACCTGCTAAGCACAGGGTACACAGACCCGCGCCTTGTCAGCATGAGGCTGCCTACACGCTACACACAGCCGGGTTTGTCCCGAAGGAACCCCGGTCGCATTATCCTGGGATGCCTCCATATGGTGATTATAGCGGCACTATAGGCCGATAGGGATTAACGCTATACAGCAACCCCGGATGCCCCAATAACCCGCTAGGGAAGTGGGAGTATTACACAAGGCCTAACAAGTTAATAAATAGAAGGCCGGGAGAAGCCAAAGGGTTCGCCCAGCCTGAAAGACATAAGAGGAGGAGACCTTAAGCACACAGTAATAAAAAGTCGAAAAATACAGCCGCCCGCGAGGGCACTTACGGACCGTGGTAGGTAGAGGTCCGTCGCGCATGGGCCAACCAAGCAGGTTAAAGATTGCGTCGGTACACCTCGAGGGGCGGGCCGGTATCAGCGACGACTCGGAGCGCGCCATAGACGGGCCCCGCCCCCCCCCCAAAGAGCGCGAAGCCAGGACGTGACAAGCAGCCAATGATGGTGCACCATCGCCTGAGGTAACGCCGCCGCCAAGCGCGGAACATAGTGACATAAAAGACGCGCGGCGGTGGCAATTTTGAAAACAGTAAGGGAAAGCAAGCCAGCGCGGCGGCTGACACAAGGCAGAAAGAATAAATTATAAGGTGTAAAACACAGAATGCATAGCATACACATTTACACACACACCCCCCCTCTTTTCCCCCGAAGGCTACAAGGAGAATGAGGGAGGACAGCGGCCACTTAAATAGGGCCCTCCAATTGGCAGGGGCAAGGGGCAATAGTGCGGGAGGGGCATCCCATAGAGGTTCACCATAAGCCTGAACCGCCTACCCTTTGGTGGGGGATTGCGGTGGAGCAGCGCTCCTAAGCACCTAACAGTGGTGCTGCCTACCTTCACCCGACCAGCGCAGCCAAGGCTGGGAGGCATATTACTAATGGAACGGGTAGGAATAGTCCTACAGGGCCGCAGGCTAATAGCCCCACTCACCTGCGAGTAGAGAGCCATTTCTCGTCCTTCGCAGTCCAGACTGCAGAGAAATTCTGGGGATTTATGGGAGGTCCCTGGGTATTTGAGGGTCTGGGAGGAGCCTGTTTTCGATGTCTCTGCAGTCCAGCGCCATCTGGCGGAGTAATACCCACGTGTAAGTAATCTTTCTGGAGCAGGACGTACTGTATACTAAGAATATGGAGAATTACATGGAGTGGGATTAAGAAGTTTAAAGTGGTAAAAAATGCAATGCGGCCACTGGCCTTCCACCGGGCATCCCACAACAAATGCCTTGCCGTGTGAGCCCCCCTGTGCTGCAAAAGTCACCTCTGCCAGCATATTTGGGCTGTGCATGTGCTCCTGCCCTCATCTGAATTCAGCTAGGCTTAGAGGCAGAAGCATGACTTGATGCTGAAGAAGCAGCCCTTCTGACTCCCTACAAACAGAGCTCTTTGCTAATCATTAAATATGCACGGCAAGTGTGCAGATTGGACGAGAGTCCATGCATGCACTGTAGAACTGGAGAAAGCTTTTCTGGGCAATCTGGGAAGTTTCACACAGCAGGGCATCCCAAATCACGGAGAAGTCAAAATACCAGCCATCGTTCGGCTTTAACAGTACAGGACAGCTTCACTTAGAATACAGCAATGTGTAAGGCTGTGGTTAATCTACCCCCTAAGAATCAAAATCCAAGGCCACATTTTATAGCCCTGAAAACTGAAACAGGATGGCTAACCCTACCCACCATGTCCTCCCTATGACTAGAATCCACATAATGAACATAATTAACAGGTAATCCCCAAAAAAGAAGTGGCCCCAACAACCCCCAAAAAGCAGTCCCCCAAAAATACCGCACCTCCTCCACAGACCATTACTACTATTTAATTTCAAAATATCATCATATTTATTGGGTTTTCATCTAAAATCTACATACAATACATAAAACAATATACACATTAAAAATACCCAGGATTATCCATTACGAAGGGCATCCCGTATTGACCCGCAAAAATATCCCAATTTGTGCAAAAAACATAATGATAATAATAATAAATTGTCCCCCACTAATTTATAAAGTGCATAAAGTGCTATCTGTGCAAACAATAAGATTCCATACAATCTAATTTCTTCAAACAACAAAAAAATGGCAAGAGGAATAAAGTGCACAGTGCTCACAAAAGTTCATCCAAATCACATGACCTAATCAATAGCGAGTCCCCACGGGTCCCCCACACACAGAATTGCCTGGAAACGGGCCCCCACGCGTTTCGCAGCCAGGCCCCCACGCTGCTTTCTCAAGGTAGAGTCTGTTTCTCCCCAGCTCCCGTTCTCCTTATATGCCGCATATAACTGCTCAATAGACACGTGCGGCTGGGCGCGCTCGCTCCGGGTCCCGCCTCCCCCCCCCCCCACACACGTAGGGGGTTATGGCGTCATCCGATCTGCGTCACCTGCGGGTGCCGTCCCCCAAACCGCCCACCGCTCCGCCGCACATCTCTTCACCGAGGACGGTGTTTGTCTCTGCGGCCGAGGCGGGCAGGGGGAACAAAGCATCCACAGCCGACGCAGATCCATTACAACAAGCCAGAGAACAGGAAGCTACGGGGAGATTCCTCCCCTCCTCTTAATCCCCTCAACATCAATGTGACAACATAGAAACAAAAAACAGAAATATATACAAAAATATATACAATGCTTATCCCCATTCCAATACTATAAAATCAGTCACAATCTTTTGATCCTTTGTTCCAATTCAATTTACAGTATATGTATCTTTTTCTACTGCTACAGAACAAATCGTTGTGGGCTTACAGAATACATCATTTTACACCAGTTTTTTTGTTATTATTTAAGTATATACAATATATGAGGATATCGATTCCAGGTCCTCCAATATTAACCCTTTCATTTTAATTAATAATGAACAGGTACATAGCAAAACACAACGCCAGAACGGCAAATTTACTTAATGAGATACCCACATGCAAAATCAAATCAGTTGAAAGACAAATTCTCCAAAATTCACTTGCCCCATCTGAATGCATGATGCTCAATCCTTGTCGGCACTTACATTTACTCCTGCATCCACCCAAAGCTGAAATGCCACCTCAGAGATTGACTCCTGGCCGCAGGTTCCTTGGAGCAGGGAGGCTTCAGTTCCCAGCATCCCAACCGCGCTGCTGTCTGAATTTAAATCAGACCAAAACCCACTGAACTTGTGAAATACATTTGATCAAAAAAGCCCCTGCTGATCCTTTCTTCTTACGGTGTAGAACTAGAAATGGATGTTTTTGCTTATCATATCGCCCTGGAACACTTATTTTTGCTCTCCCTCTCTGTAGGATTGCAGGTGATTAGTCATTGCATAAGTGTGGCAATGACATCATTGCCACACACCACAGTGGCAATGAACGGAGGAAGCAGGGTCTTACAGCTAAAACGGGTGGAATTATCTGGGATTAGAGTTAAGCGAGAGAAGTAAATGTAGGCAAAAGTTACTATTCGTGGGGGGGAGTAATTCAGGGGTGCCAGTTAAAAATTGGGGTTTTGGACCACTTTAACAGACATAAACCAGAATGCAAAACAGCTAGAAACCCAGCATCACTTCCTGTTTGCAGGCTACTGGCAAATCCATAGGATGTCATCGAAGAGAGGAAAAAAGTGACCACAGCATTAGTTACATGAAAGGTGAATTTAATTTATATGTGCCCTGCTCTGAACTGCTCTGGGGAAGGATACATATGAGCACCGTTCTTTTAAAGTGTTTTTGTCATCAACCCATGAGCACAATTCCCCTACCTCATGCTTTAGTAACAGGCTTACGATGTGCAATTTTACAAAGGTTTGAAGAGCTGCCCCGCAAACATGAACAGCATATGGACACTTGCTTACCTACTTTTTGCCAGCCTGACCAAGGGGAATGTGAGCGGTGGAGGCCAGTGAAACAGCATGGTACAGTTTACGCAGTGACCGGACGCTTCCTGGCCACATTCTGCACCAGCATAACAGGCCGGGGCCTATCCTGGGTGGCCCGACAATCCTTCAGCCCGATTGCAGGAATCTTACAAGAAGAAACCCAGCAAAAACCTGATGAAGTGCACCTCTCACTTTTCAGCATCTGTAAATCCCAGAGGATCTTAATGTCAAACAGCCAAAAACAAAAGGGTTTTTCCTTTTGCCCCCCACAGCTGATTAGTGCTAGTCCGGCGCAAGCAACTCACTGGTTCCAAGATTGCACTGCCTCAGTCCTCAACTCCATTTACCGATGCTTCAGTTGTAACTCCCACCCCAGTCAATCACAAGGGTGCAGCCATACCCTCTATTCACTACAATGGTGGGGGGGTGTCATGCCACAGGCACACCCAAATAGAGAGGGGCGTGGCTGCGCTCCTGTGACTGATCACCATCAATCCCTGCCCTGGATGATGTGGGAAGCATGGTCTCAGATCCTGCTATCACCAACTAGCACCGATCAGCTGCGGTATGTACATTTTTGGTTTTGCTATTTAATCCTTACCCCACCATGTCCTCCCTAGGACTAGAATCCACATAATGAAAATAAATTAAGTATATAGTAAGACAAAGCCAGAATGGCACACTTACTTAATGAGATACCCACTTGCAAAATTAAATCATAGTTTTTTTCCCCCCTATTGTATACTACAATGGTTCTTGTTTAACATACAGTAAAACAGACTAAAGTGCATGTTTGAACCTGAGAACAATTTATAAGTTTAGTCTATCAACCAAACTTTGCAATGTGACCTGTTCCTTGTAGCAAAGTCATAAGGTAGGGGAGAAAATAAATTGGAAACCTATGTGATGTGGGCATACAACGTTCTCCGAAGAAGCATGCCATTTGCTGTAGGTTTGCCCATTACTGGAAATCATTAATATAGCAATTCATTACATTTTAATTATAGAGCAAATCTATTGTTATATATCATTTGTGCTCCTGTGTTAACCTTCATGACAGAATGATGAGGAGTCTTGCTGAAGGTCTCAAAAATTAAGATAATTAATTAGGAGCCAATGATTCCACCTCACCTAGGGGAACTATTTTGCATTATGGAACAATTTCAGAAAAAAATGCATTAACAGGTCAAATTTGAAAAAAAATAGTGTTGTGAGGTCTTCAGAAGTTTAAAAAAAAAAAATGTGTGTACTTCCCATATAAAAGGGTTTTCCCTCAGCTGTCCATCTGGGGGCTCTTGCCCGTAACAATTGGACAACCAGTAGTCAAAAGGCGAGGACTAAAACTAAAAAAAGCTGCAACTTCTCCGATGGTCAGTAAGATTAGAACCCAGCTTCCTGGCTAACTCCCGAGTCCAAACAACAACGTCAGACATGACCTCAACAGCCAACACAACTAACTTGTTAATGGCAGCTGAATGAGCGCAGTTGCAACAATCATCGGGGGTGCAGTGTCCCTGGATGGAAAACTAATGGAATCCATATTACATGGCAAGCACAAGAATTGCTTTTTCCCTGTCAAGTTGTCCACCCAGGGACACTCAAAGCAGTCGGCAACTTCAAATTAACAATAGGGGGACGCAATCAGAACCCGGTCAGGGGCTGAACCGCCATCTGAACACAGCTCGCACATCCACATTATATAAAAGAATTGAGAGTGTGGACAAACCACAAGGTGGCAGATTTACACCCCTAATCAATCAAAGCCTGGTGCCGGAAAGGCGATGGGAGCATTTATTTGAAAAGGGGGTTCCTTACCCCTGGCAGAATAGGCCTGAGAAAACAGCCTGTCTGATAGCCGCCAACTCCTTTTTGGGACCAACAGTTGGGTTTGTAATGGGGGCTGCTGCCCCAGAAACTGCCCCCCACCACACATTGCGGGGGACACAAGTCTCTCAGGGTGGCATTGTACAGGACAGGCCAACACCCAGCCAGAAGCACACGGTCCCCAAAGTCCAGGGTAAGTGGTGACACTGGAGGGTGAACGGGGAAAAGGGGGCTCAGACAGCATCCTTGTGGGTCAACATCTTTCCCACTCCCCACCCGGTGTAGGTAAACAAATAAGGGACTGCAATCTCTTTCGCCCAGCGACTGTCTGTCACTAGCCGTTATGTGCCCGGCAGGGACCTGGCATGAAACAGCTCCCACATCTGGAACCTAACCAGAAAGCCTGGTTCTTATCCTGCTGAGGGAGGAGCTACAGCTTTACAGCTCTAGTCCACACCTATGGGCTACTAGATTATTCAATCATTATGGACCAGTGTCCCTGAATAGACAACTTGGCAGGGATATGTGTATACATCTCAATTCATAGAGGGCCCAACAAAAGCCAAAGTGAGGGTTTAGATTTAGCATTGTTTTACTCTTTATTAGTCATCTATGGGGTGCAACACCTTTAGATACCAATGTCTAAGGGTGTGGTGACAAAAAGAGAATCTGTCAGCAGGAAGGCTCAGGATGGAAGTTAGAGGCCTCAGTGCAAGCGGCAACTGAGCAGGAGAGCTACATTTAAAAAATACAATTTTGTGAATACTCACCTGTAAAATGGGTATTCTAAGTATGTCACACACCCCGCTTCAAGACATTCATTACACTTGGGTATACTGACCTGTAGATGGCGATCTTGCAGAGATAACAAAAAAGGGTCAGACCCTTCCGGGTCCATAAATACCTGGGACCTCTCACTCATTACCCAGTATAAAGATAGCAGTAAGATCAAGGGACCAGGAAAGCCAATAAAAACTAACAAAGGTTCACCATATAAAAGATCCAGAATACAAAAGGGCAGGGTGAAGCGGGGTGTGTGACATACTTCTAATACCCATTTTACAGGTGAGTATTCACAAAATGGTATTATTCTAAGTATGTCACACAACCCGCTTCAAGACATTCATTACACTTGGGACATCCAATAGCAGTGTCCATAAAGGGCGGGGATCCAAAAAACAAGGCACAAACTTAAACCACTGCAGCTTGCAGAACTTTGCGGCCAAAAACAGCATCCGCTGATGCCCGAACATCAACCTTGTAAAACTTGGAGAAAGTGTGAACCGAAGACCAAGTAGTAGCCTTACAAACCTGCTCAACAGAAGCCTGGTGCTGGAAGGCCCAGGACGCCCCAACAGCACGAGTACAATGAGCAGTAACACGAAAAGGGGGAACCTTCCCCTTGGCAGAATAGGCCCCAACAATGGCCTGGCGAATCCATTTACTAATGGAAGACTTGGCAGGAGCCAAACTCTTCCTAGGCCCAGAGGGCACCACAAAAAGGGCTTCAGTCCTACGAAAAGGAGAAGTAGCCACCAAATAGTACTTCACACAGCGAACCACATCCAAAGAATGCAAAACCCTCTCCTTGTCATTGCTGGGCTTAGGACACAAGGAGGGAAGAACAATATCCTGATTCAAATGAAAAGCAGAGACCACCTTAGGAAGGAAATCTGGTTTGAAGCGGAAAACAACCTTGTCCTGATGCCTCTCAAAGTAAGGAGCCTTAATAGACAAGGCTGCCAACTCCAAAACGCGTCGAACGGAGTAAGCGTAGAAAGTGCAATATCCTGCAAAGGTTCAAAAGGAGGATCCTGCAAGGCAGACAAAACCAAATTCAAATCCCAAACTGGGAGCAAAGGCTTCCTAGGAGGCCGCACATGCGTAACCCCCTGGAAAAAGGTCTTAACCAGAAGATGAAAAGTAAAAGACTTTTGAAAGAAAACCGCCAGGGCAGAAACCTGCCCCTTCAGCGTACTAAGCTGCAAACCTTGGTCCAGACCATGTTGCAGAAATTCCAAAACCCTAGGGATAGAAAACGCCCTGCAAGGCAAGGCCCTGACCTCACACCAATCAATTTAAGACCTCCAAGTCCTATAATAGATGGCAGAGGAAGACTGCTTCCTAGCCCTAACCAGAGTCTGAATGACAGCATCAGAAAGTCCTTCCTCCCTCAAGATCGAGGTTTCAGCAACCACGCCATCAAAGCCAGCGTTGGTAAATTGGGGTAGAGCAGTGGCCCCTGAGGGAGCAGATCCGGCAGAAGGGGCAGGTCTAACTGATCGTCTGCGAACCAAACCTGTCTTGGCCACCTTGGAGCCATCAGGCTTGCTGACGCGCCCTCTAGGGCCAGTTTGCGCCCGAACGAAGCATGGCATCCTGCCATAAGAGCCAAGCGCAGTGGCAGTTCCCTCGCCCGCAGGGTGCAAGGTGTCCCTTCATGCTTGTGAGGTTTTGGCAGACTTTAGTTTTGACCTGCCAGAGGTCCCAGGGCGATGCCTGCCTCCCCTGGAACGAGCTTCCACTCCAAAAAGTTGAAAGCACACTTCTGGTTCTCTTTTAACAGAAACATAAGGAGGCCCCTGGGTTGCCTGGCTGACCGTCTGCGCGAGGGCGCCTTACCCTTTTTGCCAAAAAGGTCCAACCTGGCCCCAAATAAGCGACGTCCTCGAAAGGGAATAGCGGTAAGAACCTTTTTAGTGTCACTGTCAGCCCCCCACTGTCGCAGCCAAAGCAGGCGACGAATGGCCACCACAAGGGCCGAGGTTTTAGCACACATTTTAATGGTGTCATCCATAGCTGAGAGGATAAATCTCACAAAAACGTCACAATCTGACCTCACAAGAGAGATCCTCCGGCTGTTGGTCAATTATCTTCCTGATCAGCGTCCTGGCAGCCACCGAGGTAACAGCCGCGGCACAGACCGGGCGCAGAGCCGTCCCTACACTAGCGAAGGCATGGGAGGCCAATCTGTCCATGCGCCGGTCCTCGGCATCCCGAAGGGTGCGAGCGGGGGAAGCCTCCATGAAGGGAGGGTTAACAACCCCAATAATTGGAGCATCCACCTCTGGAGGAACTGACCATCGTTCAACCAAATCTTGGGGAAAGGGGTACTTCCTGTCCCAAACCCCCGGGACCCCTGTGAGTTTACAAGGGGAATCCCATTCCTTAGATATAAGATACTGGAAATGATCCTGATCCAAGAATTCCAGGTGCGGCGTCGCAGTGTGGAAACTCTCCCTCTTGGGCTTGGGAGACTCTCCCGGGGGAGAGATAGACAGCACTTCAAAAATCTTAATGAGTAACTCATCAGTTTCACACAGGCCCCAGGACTCCGGGCCAGAACCGTCGCGGTTCCAAGACAACTAATCTGAAGAACTGGACCCTGAGAACAGATCACCGTCCTCGGACTGATCAAGATCATGCGTAGCAGCAGGCTCTTCGTTTTCAGTGGAAGACCTATAGTTAGGTTGCGTCAGGGATCGTATCTTCCCAGCGCCCAAGCGTTCTGCCAAGCCTGACATAATATGCTCCGCAGTGGGAAGCTAGCGCGGCACTACTTGCTGGTCATCCCCGCTCGAGCGCGATTCATCAGGAGTGAGATTCAAGTCCGGGGAGACAGGTGTATTGAAGCGAGGTGCAGGTACAGGCAAGCCTGATTGCAGGGCCAGCGCTTGTTCAGCACACGGTCCGCAGACCAGGGCTCTGTCAGCGTCAGCGTGGGGTTGTCTACACATGGTACACAGCCGGTCTTGTCCCCGCGGGACCCCGGACACCAAATTCTGAGATGCCTCCTTATGGTGATTAATCTAAGTAATATGCCAGTAGGGATTTATGCTGTAAGCAACCCTGGATGCCCCACTACCCGCTGGGAATGTGGGAGAATCTAATATAACCCCGTGAGATATAATATATCAGGCCGGGAGAAGCCACTGGAAGCTTGGCGTCTGAAAGACATAAGGGGAAAGGAGGGTGTCAGAGCCATGCGCAGCACAAGAAGAAAATTAAACGAACGCCCGTGAGGGCACTTACAGCGACCAAGGGAGAAGGAGGATCGTGACCACGCGCGCGCGGGAGACCAACAAAATGGCGCCAGCGAACCTCGAAGGGCGGGCCAGAGCTATAGGTGATGCAGAATGCGCCAAACCAGACCACGCCCACCCTGGAGAGCACGAAGCTCCGCGGAACAAGACAGGAAAAGAAATAACCGCCATGGCGTCGCGAGACAGAGCCGCCTTACGCGCCAAGTCACATATTTTAAAGGCGCTGCGGCTAACATAAAAATAAAGTTTAAAGCGCGGCTCTAACCCCCGGAAGCCAAACAGGGCTAAGGCAAGGCGTGTGATATGGCAAGATTAGGCCATCGTACACAACCCCCCCCCCTCTTTTTCCCCCCACTAACGGGGGTAACTAAGGAAGAAGGTGACCCAGCAAACAGGGTTCACCGCTACAAGGGGCGTGGGGCAAGGTGCAGGAGGGGCATCCACTATGAGGCTCACCATTAGCCTAAACCGCCTAACCCAAGGATGGGGATTGCGGTGGAGCATGGCTCCGTAAGCACACTAGGTGCTGCCTACCTTCACCCGACCAACGCAGCCCAGGCTGGGAGGCATGTTACTCACAAAGAGGACGGGTGGAAATAGTCCCGCAGGGCCTCGGGCTGTAAAGCCCCGCTCGCCTGCGAGACTGTGGTACTTCATGTCTTCGCAGTTTCAGCACTGCAGAGGAATCTGGGGATTTGTGGGAGGTCCCTCGGTATATGTAGGGCCAGGAGGAGCACTCACCTGACCCCCCGTTTGATTCGGTCGGGTCTCCTCTTTAAGATGATGCGCAACGATCGTCTGTTGGACCTCCTCTGGCTGCAGGGGAGGGCCCGGAATAGGGTGCCCCCCCTGTTTCAGCTGCCACTGGCTTTCCTGTAAAAAAAAAATAAATAAAAATGACACTTACTTACCTGCATGTGCGATGGCTCCCGCCGACCCTCCTCTTCACCTGGGGGGCCTCCGATCCCCCCCCCCAGGACTTCAGGAGAGAGCCCGGGAGGCTCTCAGTTAAAAAAAAAATCACAGTTAAGCATAGCGCAAAATGGTGAAAAATTACCTGTCAAGAGAGGGTGACAAAACCTCAAGTAGGCTAGCAGTTAAAAGGGTTAATAGTACCTATGCATGTTGGGTATCGTTCTGCTCGGGAGACCTTGCGCTTTCAGATTTAGCTCGTCTTTTCTTGTTTGCATATTGATATTTTAGGAAAACTCATTTTTTATTCTACTTTATTATACATTTTTTAAGGAAACCCTTTGCGACCAAAGAATTCTTTGAGGGATTACTTTCAGAAAGATGGGCCCACTACAACATGCTGGGTATGCTTAGAAAGCTTATCATGTGTACTTTCAGAGAATATATGGGGGTATTCAAAATGTAAAGGGTTGTTTTGGTAGAAAAACGCAAGGTGCGCACTTTGTCTGCAGAGCTGAAATCTTCAAGCAAAATTACCATTGTGCACATGCTTTACTTTTTGGTGTATGGCAACTCTTCTTTTGACAGTAGCTATGCATGTTGGGTATCGTTCTGTTCGGGGGATGTTGCTTTTTCAGATTAACTTGTTTTTTCTAGTTTGCATATAGTTTTTTTTTAGGAAAATGTGGCTTTGACCCTGCTTTTTTTTATCCTTTTTTAGGGAAGCTCTGTGTAACTAAAGAATACATTGAGGGAGAACTTCCAGAAAACCGTGGCAACATCAACAAGCCTGGTACGCCTAGAAAGCTTGAAGTGTGTATTTCCAGAGAATATTTAGTTTGTGGGGGGTATTTCAAATGTAAAGGGTTGTTTTTATTAAAAAACTGCAAGGTGCACATAGCGCTTAGCATAGCTGTATTTGATCTAAAAATCTGTTGTGTTGTGCTGTTTCAGTTTGGGGGGTCTCCTGGGCAGGAAAGGGTGTCTACCAATACACATGTGGTACCGTTGTAACTGGGAGAAATTGGGATTTCACACGCAATAAGATTTAATTGACAAACTTTATTACAAAAAAAAAACACTAAAAATTGTAAAAAATTTATTTTTTTATTTTTTTTTTCACATATTTCACCCCAAAATATTAAGAATACACTTGACAAATGACAAACAAGACATTTTATGTTAAAAATATAATTTTCCTGGGAAGTCCCTGGAAATCCCTTCAAAAATCACAGTTGAACATGCATAGTGCAAAATAGTGAAAAATGGTCTGGCAACAAAGCGTAACAAAAACTCCAGGTAGGCTGGCGGTTAAAGGGTTAAACAAAGTCTTCTTGCCTTTCAGCCCAGTGACACCCTTCTGCGTCCCTATTCTCTCGTCTCGGAAAAAAAAAAAAACCTCTGCTACAGCTCCATCCATCAGTTTGTTCAGTCACGAACAAATATGAACTCCTTGGGGAGTTAATCTAAGTAATGGACAATAGACTATTGATTTTGTCTTCCCGAAAGTTACACAAGTAGCAAAATATTTTCATAAAGTAGAGTGTTACCCATGACACAGATAAATTCACACACTGGTGATATATGGCAATTTCCTTCTTGACCTACAAGATACACAAAGTTTCTGCATTTGGAGCAGAGTCTGCCCATTAATTTTATGACTATCATAACCCCAGCATGCACTGCCTGTAACGCTAGCTTTTTGCAAGTCCCATTTTACCCATTGACATTGAATGCAACACAACACAAGCAAGTCAATTTATATGGAGGATGGAACTTCAAAGTTCATTTGCGGTTCCCATTAGACACAGTTTAATGCTGGTAAATAAACAGCACACATCAAGAAATTGGTATAATCATTTATACCATGTATTTGATCAAGGGGCCCTGCAAGACCCCAACACAAATAAACCATTTTAGTATCTGCATAAGTACTAATGGTTTTATTTCCTATTCTATAACCAATCTTCTATCAAACATTTGCCTTGAGGTGAAGAAGTGCTTAAAACTCTGAATATAGGGGGTTTTAAAGTGGACCAAACATTAAAATGGAGACCAAAACCCAGGATAGCATCATTGAGAGATAGAATCCTTGATTCAAGGGGAATGAACTATACCCCCTGTGTATCTCAATTTTATTACCATTCAGCTGGAGTTGGATGAACAGATTAACAATATAAAAACAGTAAATGTTGACACCCCTGAAATGTTTAAAGAAAATGAAGTATTTCTCACAGAAAAGGATTACAGTAACACTTGTCTTGCTATACACGTTTATTCCCTTTGTCCGTATTGGAACTAAATCAAAAAATGCATATTTGCACATGTCGTCACACCAAACTCCAAATAGGGACTGGACAAAATTATTGGCACCCTTTCAAAACTTTGGATAAATAAGATTGTTTCAAGCATGTGATGCTCCTTTCAACTCACCTGAGGCAAGTAACAGGTGTGGGCAATATAAAAATCACATGTGAAGCAGATAAAAAGGAGACAATCACTTAGTCTTTCCATTGTGTGTCTGTGTGTGCCACACTAAACATGGACAAAAGAGAGGAAAATTGTGAAGACTGGAGAACCAAATTTGTGGAAAAATAAACGATAATGTTGCGCACTGTGGACAAATTTAGATCTTTGGAGATGGACTTGTAACCTTAAGATTGTTTATTTTTCCACAAAGGAATAAACGTGTATAACAAAACATGTGTTACTGCAATCCTTTTCTTGAGAAATACGTCATTTTCTTGAAAAATTTTAGGGGTGCCAACATTTACGGCCATGACTGTATGTACAATAACCCAGCCTTGTACGAATGAAGGCCAAAAGTCTGTGTCCATAAGTGGAGCGGACAGCTATGTAAAATGTAGCTATACCAAAGCATTGCACTCCCTGGTGGCTTTTTAGGAGCTGTTGGGCATTTATAAAAGGGTTTTATTTGCATGGCCCCTCCTACTATAGGAGCATCCTGGGAGAAATTCTACAATGCAAATACTTTCAGTTATATGGAAGCTCTCCCTGCTTTGTACCATTCTTTATTCTCATTAATACCACCTCATAAGGCTATCACTGATCTGGCATATGATTGTATAGTACGGTAAGACAATACAATGCATACACAAAAAACATACAAAAAAAAAAGAAAAAGGAAAAGAAGGGAGCCAATTTCAAGACAAACATATGTCAAGAGCTCTGCTCAGACAACGCATCATCTTTTAATATGTGCTTAACCCCATATATCCCCTATGAAAATACAGCCAATCCTGGGACTCCGACGTACCCCCATAAAGTCTTATCTATGGTGTAAGCTTGTACTAGGTAATAGGCTAATTCCTGTGAATTTTATTTGAAGTAATGGAGGAACGTCTATTCAACTCTTGAAGTGGAGCAATTATCGGCCCACGCACGCGCCATAGGAACAGCGGAAAGGTGAGCTGTATGGGGAATCGGGGGGGGGGGGGGGGGGGGGGGTTCACACAGCGGGCAAGGACCAATGACCAAAATACACAAAATCCTGGTGATTGGTCCTCTTTAAAGAGAGACAGACTGATACCTCCATTTTCAGGGTCAAAGGCCCCACAAATTGCATTATATTGGCAGCAACCCTTGAATAACACTTAATATTGACTGTTTGAGATTCTTCCCACAACCCAAACAATTTTATCTGGTATTAAGAATATTCATTGTGAACTTTCTAACATATTCGAGCTTATGTACTGTATGTTCTACCCTGTCTGGAATCAGTACTTTGTACAGCGCCACGGAAGATTAAAGTGCTTCATAAATAATAAGTAATAATGCTATAATAGTTGAATACAAACTGTG
Organism: Gastrophryne carolinensis; assembly: GCA_027917425.1. NCBI lineage: Eukaryota > Metazoa > Chordata > Amphibia > Anura > Microhylidae > Gastrophryne > Gastrophryne carolinensis. Next base: position 264,044,579 of record CM051235.1, read on the forward strand.
AAACTAGGTTTTAAATTTTGGTTCCACTTCCAACCCTAAATACAAATGCAGAGCTTTCCTCAAGTGCAGAAAATTGAACTTACTAAGATGTACATGCAGAACGTAACTTCACAGGATAATGGTTTCCCAACAACCAAGCTCATTCAGCAAATTGTGACTGCCACTATTTTTACATTGCATTTATTTCCAGTTTGCGCTGTACTACTTGGCAAGATGTCTAGCTAGCTTTGTGAAATGTAACAGTAAATGGTACCAACGTGTCACATTATTACATGATCAATTTGAGACAGGTTTTCCTATAGATCAATAGGAGGGGGATTTACTCTATTGTACGATTATGGATTCTTCTGTAGACAAGTCTGTAATTAACAGCTTTGCAGTTTCCTACAAAGAAAAGAAAAAGGCAGTGTGATTACAGACCTTGGAATAAAGGTCAGTGACATATTAAGTTTGTTATCTTCTTGATAGCGTGATTATGGAGGGTGAAAAACACGGCCATTGGTCCAATCACTATCAATAGCCTAACCCCAGGAAGGCTTGTAGCCTTTATTACTTTAATAATAAAATAGAACAAAAAATGGAATCAAAAACGTTGCTTTTTCTAATGAAAATCTGCAAAGCCTTTTTCCTGCTGAAAGGGCGGTTAAACTAAAAAAAATATTAGGTAAATATGTATTTCTTAGGAGGTATCCGAAACACTGAGTAGTTTTGAGAGACTGGTGAGGGGAAACATGGGTTCAGTAAGGCTTCAGTCCTTTTTGGGAATCCCTGTGGGCTAGTCTGAGGCAGCAAAGGACATGCGTTTCAGCAAGGGCCAACATAACATAACAGAAAAATTATATATATCTCAACTCGACTACCCTCTTCCAATACCTGCAGAAGTAATCCCCAGAGAGACCATATGCATATAAACACGAGAGGACTTATACACCCAAATATTTTGATCCTCTTCTACTAATAGGAATACAATCTAAGGTTGACTTTTTTAACTTGCCATTCAGCCTTTACAGGAAGGTCTGCTAACCTCTAACGGCTTTTCTCCAGAACCAGCACATGGGAAACAGCAGCATTATCCACTTTTAACGTCTACCCAAAGCATTGCATGATGGGTCAACTCATCTACACCAGTCAGTGAAATTGAAATAGCACAGACTAGCTTAGGGGACAGGCTGTTAAAGTTGAAAATAACTCCCCACTAAAAGCAGAATGGTACCTTCTAAACAGTGGATTCTTTTTTCTTCCAGTAAAAGAAACCTGCTTGGCTGAAGGGTTTTTTGATGCAGGGTATAAAGAATACCCCCCCTCCATCTAGCATATTTATGAGGATTTGTAATAACAGGCAATTATTTCACAATAGTACACTTTTACATGAGCTCTGTTTCAAAACCAGCCAATGCTGAATAGTGAGTAGAGTGGCTACTTATACACCCCAATGGAACAGGCTTTCAGATTTCTTTTCCTAGTAAGAAAAAAATCCAACAGGTTTTTAAATATTCTGTTCCGCTTTCACAGGGTTGATCCACTTCATTTCAATGCCTGTCTCATGAGCCAGCCTGTGTTAATGGCGGCATAAACCACTCTAAATGGCTGCCCAAATATTTTCATTTTGGGTAAAAAAAAAAAATTGACAGAAAAATTGCAATAGCAATAACCCATTATTTCAGCGCAGGTTGGCTCGGTGGACAGGCCATTGGAGTTGAGCAGAACTCCCCTGTAAACGCAGAATGGTATGTTCAACCCCCCCCCCCCCCCGATTATTCCTTTCATTTCTACCAATTGAAGATGGGAGCATAAGTAACCACTCCCCCTGCTATTTAGCATATTTATGTGGATTTTTTATATTGGACTTTGGATCATTTATGTGACAGTGCTCCAGTGCGATAATAATTACATTTTGAAAAGCAACCATGCGCTTTTAAGAAATACTATGTAACTATAGAGGTCTGCAAATCACTTAATTATGTGAACAGTCCATGTAATTGTGTATTCATTTTAATACGTATGTCACCACTTCACTGACAATATAACCTAGCTGGTGATTTTACCTATGCAATAAAAGTCACGGATAGCTCTAAAATGAATAATTCAGCCAACGCAAGCCGCTGATGTCATTACAGATACAAATGTTAGCACAATTGTAATCATCAGATGTTCTTGTGCTGTATTGTTATCCAGTGATGGTCACAAATTTGGTGATAAGTGCTGTCAATCACCGCACTGAACAATGGAGTAACGGCTCAGCATTGTGCTGTAATGACTCTTTATCCATTTACAGCTGGGTGAGCGCGTAGTCGGATTCTTTGGAGAAATGAAAAAGTGCTATGCCAGTCCCCTAAGTACAGAATCTAGGCTAAGTAAGTACATAATTAGTCGCATTGTGGCTCTGTTCCCATCAGGCAGTTTAGAGGGATCATTCTATAGTGAATCTAACAAGTGAATAGGGCAAACTCTATGGAGCACTGCATGAACAAAAACAACAACTTGAAATGGTTTTATTTTTATTTTTTGCTGATTGCAGTTTAATTTCAATATATTTGAAAGTGGAATTCTGTATAAAAAACATTTCTGAAAAAAGTATGCTCAAATTTGGTCCAAATCCTTAAAGCAATGTATTCACTACAATTATCTTATTAAATAATTACTGAGGGTCCGTTCACACTGCGTGTCTTAACTGCAATACTCCAGTGGTTCTAGTTGCCCGATCCCAAAGCCGTATGGAGGAGTAGAGGCCCTGGGGAAGCCAACAATGGAAGGACACAGATGAAGAAGTAGTATGGATCAAGGACCAGTAACAAATCAAATTGTGGCAAAAGACCGCCAACCTGGAGCAGCAAGGAGCGCCAGCCATTTTCAAACTGCACGGCAACGCAAGCTTAAAGCAAACTGAAATGCTACAATTATTCTCATTTTTTTTTAAAATTCTGACGTGACTACAAGGAAACAATATAGAAAATCTCAGTTTTCTTCAGGCTGACTATGACACAGTCCACAAAGCATGCAATAAAGGACCAGTCCAGCCTGTTTTTAAACTACCCCGCGTCCCTGCCCGCCCATACCTAGTACTAAAGCAGGGTTAAACGAAAAGACACCTTGACTGTTATCCTGCGGTGCCCTCTACTGCATGGGTGCTGCCAGACCTGCCAGACATACTACTCAAATCTACATGGCACAGAAGGGAGACCCAGGCAGCCCAGAATACTCCGACAATATAGGGAATGTCCGCTCACCACCTAATCCCGAGTGTGCACGGCCGTGGGTAGTCTCAAACCCACTAAATAGCATGAAAAGCAAAGTGAATGGTCCACACTCCTCTTCTCATAAAACTTCACTTTTAATTATGCGTTTAAAATCATCTCCATAGTGTATCAAAAGACAATAAAATCAGTAGTAATCAAAGTCCTGGAAAGTCATATATACAGTATAGGCGACTGAGTCCAATAGTCGCCTATACTGTATATATGACTTTCCAGGACTGATTACTACTGATTTTATTGGCTTTTGATACACTATGGAGATGATTTTAAACGCATAATTAAAAATACAATTCTGTGATTACTCACCTGTAGAATTGGTATTATGAGTATACAGTATGTCCTGCTCCAAATCTAATACTTACAGTTGGGATATACTCCGTCAGATGGCACTGGACTGCAGAGACATCGAAAATAGGCTCCTCCCGGCCCCTCAAATACCCAGGGACCTCCCACAAATCCCCCAGCATTGAAAAGCAGTTAAGGCCGGGAGAATTAAACAATCCAAACTATCAACTATAACAATGATAACAATCACCATACAGGGGATCCAAGAAAATGCAAACCAAGGGTGGGTTGGAGCAGGACGTACGGTATACTCATAATACCAATTCTACAGGTGAGTAATCACAGAATTGTATTATTCTTAGTATACAGTACGTCCTGCTCCAAATCTAATACTTACAGTTGGGACATCCAATAGCAGTGTCCATAAAGTAGGGTGGGATCCCCAAGAAAAATTAGCAGCAGGCAGTTTAAACCACTGCCGCCTGCAGAACCTTGCGGCCAAAAACAGCATCAGCTGAGGCCCTAACATCAACCTTGTAAAACTTTGAAAAGGTATGAACAGAAGACCAAGTAGCGGCCTTGCAAACTTGTTCAACAGAAGCCTGGTGCTGAAAAGCCCAAGAGGCACCAATAGCACGAGTGGAATGAGCAGTAAGGCGGAAGGGAGGATTCTTCCCCTTAGCAAAGTAGGCTTGAATCACAGCCTGACGAATCCACTTGCTGATAGTAGACTTGGCAGGAGCCAAAAACCCTTCCTAGGACCAGAAGGGACCACAAAAAGAGCATCAGTTTTCCTGAAAGGTGCAGTAGCCACCAGATAGTACTTCAGACACCTAACCACATCCAAAGAGTGCAAAACCCTCTCCTTAGCATTGCTAGGATTAGGGCACAAAGAAGGAAGAACAATATCCTGATTCAAATGAAAAGCAGACACTACCTTAGGCAGAAAATCAGGTTTGAAACGAAACACCGCCTTGTACTGGTGCCTCTCATAGTAGGGGGGCTGAATGGACAGCGCCACCAACTCAGACACACGCCTGACAGAAGTGATAGCCACCAGAAACACAACCTTCAGCGTAAGAATGGCCAAGGCAGCATCCTGCAAGGCTGACAGAACCAAGTTCAAATCCCAAACAGGCACCACAGGTTTACGTGGGGGACGCACATGAGTGACCCCCTGGAAGAAAGTCCTGATCAGAGGGTGCTGAGCAAAGGACTTCTGGAAGAAAATAGCCAGGGTAGACACCTGACCCTTCAGAGTACTGAGTTGGAGCCCCATCTCCAACCCATGCTGCAGGAACTCCAGGATCCTGGGAATAGAGAACACACGACAGGGAAGAGACCTAGACTCACACCAGTCAATGTAGGCACGCCAAACCCTGTAATAAATGGAAGAGGAAGACTTCTTCCTAGCTTTAATCAAAGTATCCACAACTGAGGAAGACAGCCCCTTCTCCATCAAGATGGAGGTTTCAGCAGCCAAGCCGTCAAAGCCAGAGTTTGTAAACTGGGATGGCGTAGTGAGCCCTGAGTGATCAGATCTGGCACCAAGGGCAGATCGTATTGATCTACTGCCAGCTGTACCACGTCCGTGAACCACACTCTTCTTGGCCACCTGGGGGCCACCAGAATTGCTGGCACCCCCTCCAGAGCAATCTTGCGCAGAACCCTGCCCAGCAGGGGAATTGGGGGGGGGGGGGGGGGGGAAGACATACAGGAACTGAAAGTCCTTCCATGACATTGCTAGCGCATCCGGAGGTAGGAGCCAGAGGATCCCTGGACAGAGACAAAAGCTGGAAGCTTGTGATTGTGGTGGGACGCAAACAGATCCACATCTGGTTGGCCCCAACGGTGACAGAGATAGAAACACCCTGATGCATAGGGACCATTCTCCCCGGCGAGAGGTCCCCCTGCTCAGAGAGTCCACCAGGTAATTTTCCGCCCCTGGGATGTACACAGCTGAAATGCAGGGGACATTGGCCTCTGCCCAAGTCAGGATCCGAGACGCTTCCTGGAGGGCGCCCTTGCTCCGGGTCCCTCCCTGATGATTGATGTAGGCAACTGCCGTCTGGTTGTCCGAGCGCACCTGAACAGGCAGGCCCTGAAGATGAGTAGTCAAGCGGGCCAGAACTAACCGGATCGCTCGCAGCTCCAAGACATTGATAGGAGTGTGGGCCTCCTGAGGGCCCCACCTCCCCCGGAACCGCAGGAACTTCCAGAAACCCCCCCAACCTGACCGACTGGCATCCATGGTGACCGTCTCCCAGGAAGGGGCAAGAAAGGATCTGCCCCCCAACAGGTTCCTTGAGTCCATCCATCACAAGGGGGACCTCCTGACCAGGGGGGAGAGCACACAGACCCTGTCCAGGGAAGCTGGGTCCTTGTCCCATACTGACAAGAGGTGAAGTTGCAGAGGCCTCAAGTGGAACTGAGCATAAGGGACCACTTCGAAGCACGCCACCATCAGGCCCACCAGCTGCATCCCCTGCCTGATGGAGGGATGGGGACAAGCTAGGAGGGACTGAGCCTGTGCAATCAGACTGTCCACCTTCTGCTGAGGAAGGAAGATCCTTGCCTGAACTGTATCCAGATTCATTCCTAGGAATGGAATTACCAAGGAAGGGGACAGTGAGGACTTGGGGTGGTTGATCACCCATCCAAATGACTCCAGAGTGGACACCACCAGCTGAGTATCAAACTCTGCATGATGTAGAGACTGGGAAGTGATGAGGATGTCCTCCAGATAGGGAAGCACGCGAATGCCCTGACATCTGAGCAGAGACATCACGCCAGCCAGCACCTTGGTGAACACCCTGGGAGCTGAAGTGAGGCCGAAGGGCAAGGCCACAAATTGGTAGTGTTGATCCATCAGAGCGAACCTGAGGAACCTTTGATGACCTGGGAACACAGAAATATGAAGGTAAGCATCTGTCCACAGAAGTCATGAAATCCCCTTGGCGCAGGGAACTGATGGCAGAGCACAGAGTCTCCATGCGAAAGCGCCTGCCCTTGACAAACTTGTTGAGAATCTTTAAGTCCAGGATGGGCCTGACAGAACCATCCTTTTTGGGTACTGTGAATAGGTTGGAATACCACCATTTTGTGAATACTCACCTGTAAAATGGGTATTATAAGTATGTCACACACCCCGCTTCAAGACATTCATTACACTTGGGTATACTGACCTGTAGATGGCGATCTTGCAGAGATAACAAAAAAGAGTCAGACCCTTCCGGGTCCATAAATACCTGGGACCTCCCACTCATTACCCAGTATAAAGATAGCAGTAAGATCAAGGGACCAGGAAAGCCAATTAAAGCTAACAAAAAGGTTCACCATATAAAGGATCCAGAATATAACAGGGCAGGGTGAAGCGGGGTGAAGACATTCATTACACTTGGGACATCCAATAGTGTACATAAAAGGCGGGGATCCAAAAAACAAGGCACAAACTTAAACCACTGCAGCTTGCAGAACTTTGCGGCCAAAAACAGCATCCGCTGAGGCCCGAAAATCAACCTTGTAAAACTTGGAGAAAGTGTGAACCGAAGACCAAGTAGCAGCCTTACAAACCTGCTCAACAGAAGCCTGGTGCTGGAAGGCCCAGGACGCCCCAACAGCACGAGTACAATGAGCAGTAACACGAAAGGGGGGAATCTTCCCCTTGGCAGAATAGGCCCCAACAATGGCCTGGCAAATCCATTTACTAATGGAAGACTTGGCAGGAGCCAAACCTTTCCTAGGCCCAGAGGGCACCACAAAAAGGGCGTCCGTCCTACGAAAAGGAGAAGTAGCCACCAAATAGTACTTCACACAGCGAACCACATCCAAAGAATGCAAAACCCTCTCTTTGTCATTGCAGGGCTTAGGACACAAGGAGGGAAGAACAATATCCTGATTCAAATGAAAAGCAGAGACCACCTTAGGAAATCTGGTTTGAAGCGGAAAACAACCTTGTCCTGATGCCTCTCAAAGTAAGGAGCCTTAATAGACAAGGCTGCCAACTCCGAAACACGTCGAACGGAGTAAGCGTAGAAAGTGCAATATCCTGCAAAGGTTCAAAAGGAGGACCCTGCAAGGCAGACAAAACCAAATTCAAATCCCAAACTGGGAGCAAAGGCTTTCCTAGGAGGCCGCACATGCGTAACCCCCTGGAAAAAAGGTCTTAACCAGAGGACGAAGGGCAAAAGACTTATGAAAGAAAACCGCCAGGGCAGAAACCTGCCCCTTCAGCGTACGAAGCTGCAAACCTTGGTCCAGACCATGTTGCAGAAATTCCAAAACCCTAGGGATAGAAAACGCCCTGCAAGGCAAGGCCCTAACCTCACACCAATCAATATAAGACCTCCAAGTCCTATAATAGATGGCAGAGGAAGACTGCTTCCTAGCCCTAACCAGAGTCTGAATGACAGCAGCAGAAAGACCTTCCTCCCTCAGCAACCACGCCGTCAAAGCCAGCGTTGGTAAATTGGGCCACTGCTCTACCCCCTGAGGGAGCAGATCCGGCAGAAGGGGCAGGTCTAACTGATCCTCCGCCAACCTTACCACGTCTGCGAACCAAACCTGTCTTGGCCACCTTGGAGCCACCAGGATTGCTGACGCGCCCTCTAGGGCCAGCTTGCGCACCACTCTACCCACCATGGGAAATGGAGGGAACAGGTACAGAAACCCCAGATCCCTCCAGTTCAGAGACATGGCATCCACTGCCAGAGCCAGTGGATCCCGCGAGAGAGACACAAATGCCGGAAGCTTGTGATTGTGACGAGAGGCAAAGAGGTCCACCTCCGGAGACCCCCACCGGTGGCAAAGCGACCGAAACACCTTGGGGCAGAGCGACCATTCCCCCCGGCGAGATGCCCCCTGCTCAGGGAGTCCGCCTCCGTGTTCTCCACTCCCGGAATGTACACAGCCGAGATGCATGGGACATTGCTCTCTGCTTATGCCAGGATCAAGGACACTTCCCTGAGGGCACGCCTGCTGCGAGTCCCTCCCTGGTGATTGATGTAGGCGACCGCTGTCCGATTGTCCGACCGGACTTGGACCGGTAGGCCCCGCAACTGATGAGTCAAGTGAGCCAGAACCAGCCTGATGGCTCTCAACTCCAGAACATTGATGGGATCGTGAGCCTCCAGAGGCCCCCACAGTCCCTGAAACTGAAGATCCTTCCAAAATCCCCCCCAACCTGACAGGCTGGCATCCGTGGTGACCGTCTTCCAATGAGGGGTCAGAAAGGACCTGCCCCTCGTCAGATTGCTAGGTTTCAGCCACCACCGAAGGGAACGCCGCACCCGGGGGGACATCAGAAAGGACCCAGGGGGACATCAGAAAGGACTGATCCAATGACAGACCCGTCCCAGGCTGCCAAGAGATGGAGCTGAAGCGTCCTTGTGTGAAACTGGGCAAAGGGAATCGCCTCGAACAACGCCACCATCAATCCCACGAGTCGCATCCCTAGCCGGATGGACGGACAGGGAATGAATAGAAGATGCTGAGTCAATTCCTGAATCAGAAGAACCTTGGCTTGGGGGAGAAACACCCTGGCCCGAGAAGTATCCAGCGACATTCCCAGGAACTCCACCACCCTGGAGGGAGTGAGGCAGGACTTGGGATAGTTGATCACCCAACCGAAACTCTCCAGAGTGGACACCACATTCCTGGTATCCAGCTGCGCCTGACTGAGGGAAGACGCCATGATGAGAAGATCGTCCAGATAGGGCACGATGTGGATACCCCTGGCTCTGAGGATGGCCATCACTCCTGCCAACACCTTGGTAAGAACCCTTGAAGCCGAGGTAAGGCCAAACGGAAGAGCCACAAACTGAAAATGTCGATCGTCCACGACAAACCTGAGGAATCTCTGGTGTGCCGGAAATATTGGAATATGCAGGTAAGCATCTTTGATGTCTATGGACGTCATGAAGTCCCCCTGACGAAGTGAGTGGATGGCTGAGCGCAGAGATTCCATACGGAACTTCCGGGGACGAACAAACCTGTTGAGCAACTTCAGATCCAGAATGGGACGAATGGATCCGTCCTTCTTGGGTACCGTGAACCAATTGGAATAGAAGCCCAGGCCTGAGTGGGGCACCGGGCAGATGACAGCCATGTTCAAGAAACTTGCTACTGCCACTCGAAGCCCCTGGGCTGCCAGAGGATCTGACGGCACCCGAGAACTGAAGAATCTGGGAGGGGGCCGGAACTCGAACTCCAACTTGTAACAGGAAGACACCACTTCCTGAATCCACCTGTCCGAGACCTCTTGAACCCAAACCTGGGAGAAGAGTAGCAGCCGTCCCCCCACCCGCAAGGGTGAGGGCGCCCCCTCATTGCTGAGCCAGCTTGACAGCGACTCTAGGCTTGGAGCCCCAACTGTGTCCTGGACGGGCCCGACCCCTGCCCCTGGTCCAGGAATCACTTCTGGACAAGGGGCAAGCCGAACCCCTGCCGACTCTAGCCCCACAAAAGGACTGAGAGAAGGAAGCCGCCCCCCCCGAAAGGGGCGACGCTGCTTCTTACGCTGAGTTAACTTACCTCCCTTTGCCACCGAATGCAATTTTTCTCCAAAGAGCCGCAACCCCACAAAGGGAAGGGCCGTGAGCGACTTTTTGGACACAAAATCAGCCGCCCACTGGCGTAACCAAACCGACCGGCGGATAGCCACAAGCAGAGCTGCAGCTCTGCTACACATCACCAAAGTGTCGTCCAGGGCGGACAGTACAAAGGATAAGAATAACTCACAGCGCTTAAGGTCGGCAAACTCCTCACTGGCCGGGTCAAGCACGGACGAGGTCAACAATCCTCTAACAACCAACCTGGCAGCAACCAGTACAAGCGCAGAAGCACAAACCGGCCGCAAAGCCGATCCAACACTGGCAAAACCATGACAAGCCATCTGGTCAATGCGTTTATCCTCACCATCCTTGAGGGTAGTGCACTCCGGAGAATGGAGGACTGAAGAGCTGGACAACCCCAAAACAGGAGCATCCACCTCGGGGGGGGAGACGACCAGTGCATCACTGCGTCCGCTGGAAAGGGATATTTCTTGTCCCAACCCGGTGGGACACCTGGAAGCCGCGTCGGCCTCTCCCATTCCTTGCGAATGATACCATCAAAATGCTTTTGATAAGGAAATTCCAAGCGGGGCTTCGTCTCTTCAAAGAACTCCCCCTTCAGCAGAGGAGCCGTCTGGAGAAATAGCCAGGACCTCAAACACCTGAGCCAGGACCCTGGATGTATCCGAGGAATCCCCCTGGCCCTGCTCGGTATCAGCACCCACAACTGCTGATCGTTGGAGTCATCAGACCCCTCATACAGCTCCCCTTCCTCACGCGGGGAGCAATCAGACCAATCCAGGGAGTCAAAGTCCTCCCTATCAAAGGCCTGCGCAGCCGAATAAAAATGTTTATTTCCTCTTTGCCGTGGCCTTTTTGGCGACGGCACTAGAAAACAATTTTTCAAGATTGGCCAATCTGGCACACACCTCAGATTGCGACTCCCCGCTAATGACCACATCACACGCACGTGTCAGGTGAGGGGGAGACGGGGAGGAGACCGGCAGAGCGGAACCAGACGCCTGAGATCCGGTCTGCCGCGTAATAGCCCGCTGCGCACAGGGTACACATAGAAATACATCATCCCCCAAAAGGGATACCCCACACCCCAAACACAGCCTGGATTGCCCCGAGGGGGGCACAAGCCCAGTATCCAGGGAAGCCTCCATATGGTGATTTTTTAGTACTATATATAGTATATACAATTAAATGTGTGCAATGCTCTTTATATTATTTGGGAATTACGCAATTATGCCACCCGGGATGCCTCTTTAAGTCCCCGAGTGGGAGGATTTTAAGCCAGCTAAATTTTAACCAGGGACCTGGACTGGGAGAACCCCCCTTTAATATGATCAATGGTCCACCTGGAACACAAGCACACACAGACCATGCTATATGTATAGAAGCCAATAACAAATGACAGTGATGGCCATCAGGCCCCTTACCCAACCTTCGGTACCGCAGGTAACGGCGCGCAGTGTGCAGTAGGAGGAGGGCCCCGCCCCTCCCCCGTCTCTCCCGGCCAGAAGCCGGGACAAGAAAAGCCGCACTCTCAGTACGAGGGTGGGCCGTAGGCGCGCGCGAGCGCCCGGCCCCTCCCCCCCGTCCGGAGGAGAAGAAGCCCTCATGGGCTCGCCGCCGCCAATGCGGGCAGCACTCTTAGCGCGCCGGAGGCCGGCGCCGCCGGACCTCCGGTGCCATGACAGTGAAGTAAAACACACACATGTAAAACAAACACACGCGCACACACATGAAAGACAGGAATCGATAAGGGACCTCTCCCTCCCTCCCTCCCCTCTAAGGGTACCTGGGAGAGGGGGAATCCATGCCAGGGAAGGGCCAAGGGACGGGGCATCCCAAACCGGGATCACCAACCCGGATAGCCGCCTACCCCTTGTTATGGGGTCTCACGGCTCCTAAGCACCAGGGGTACCAACTACCTTTGCCTGGACCAGCAGCCTAGGCTGGGAGGCAGGGAATATTAAACAAGGGGATCCGGGCAGAAATAGAAGAATAAAAGTGGCCGGGAGTCATCCCGGCTACCTGCAAGGAGGAGACATCTTCTGACTTGCTCGCCTCTGCAGAGATGGAAAACTGGGTAATGAGTGGGAGGTCCCAGGTATTTATGGGCCGGGAAAAACTAAAACATTTGTCGCCATGGGAGCTAATATAATTTATAATATCAGGCGTGGATACGACTTGCACAGCTTGTCGGCCCATTTTAAAGCTTTCCATGCAAGTGACTACACACAAATGTCGTTTATAGGAATAGACCATGTAGAAACCCACTGGAGGGGGTCCAACCCGAAGAGAAGTATTTGCCAGAAAGAAGGGAAGTGGATTTTTACTTTAAATACTATGGTACCAGGTGGTTTAAATGTTGATTTTGATTTAAACTGTTTTATAGATAATTCTTAATTATTGTTTCTTATATAGAATTTTTTATGTGTTTTACAATTTTAATTTCCTAACTGACTTTCTGAGCAGGGGGTGGTAGGTCAAAAATGGGCTTATGCTTCCCCATACATTGTCTATGTACTGAAAAAGTGAACCACCTATTCTATTAAATGACCACTAGGTGGTGCTAGTTCCGTCTGGAATATAAGAGCTCCAGTATTTACGTAGTTTGCGTAGCTGTTGCTACGCTGGTAACGTAAGTAAATAGAAATAATAATGGAGAGAGGAGGGGAGGGGCTGGTCTCGTTAGTGTGAGGTGACACTCCACTGTGAGCGATATACTAGCAGTTTCATCACTGCAGGGTGCACCCGGAAGTGCGCCTTTTTCAAATCAGCGCAGCACGCCCACCGCACACACCCTCATCCAGTTTGAAAGGTATTTATATGTTTATCATGCCGCCGTGCCGCCAGCCTTGTAAAAGTTGCCAAGGGCAACGAAACGCGTCGACGGCAGGCGGCATTTGCATCTTTGTTGGCGTATGATCTGGCCAGATCTTATTGTGGGGGAGTCGGTGAGAGCCATCCTCTGATTTTATGAATGTTCTAATTTCTATTTCATGTGAGTGCATTGATGTGTCCTATTAAATAGTGTTTGTCATACAGTATTACACTAGGTGTGTGTTCTTCTGTTCTATTTTGCATTCACTGACGTGGGTTCCATCTGAAATCTGCTTGGAGGGACCTTGCATTGGCCTGTGGCGTAGAACATTTGGGGTGTTTGGATCTGAAGTGGCAAGGATTCTGAGAACCACGGATGTGAAAGAAATTGCAACCAATTACATCAGCCGAAGTGGTGCTTGGACATGCGCTTTGGGACAACACACTGGTAACTTAGGAAGCTCTGTGTATACATTGAACATTTGATTGAACTCTATGGACAAAGGGTTTCACACGTAGAGCATCCTTTTTCCTAAGACTTCCATTGAAGATATATTGAAATCTGGTTCTGCTTCTGAGCACGGTATTTTAATTGTTCTATCTTTTATATATACATATTTTAAAACAAATTACTTGGTTTGTTCATTTGGTTACTTGAGGACTTAAACCGGACCAACACCCCGTTTTCACCTTAACAGGTGTTGGTCCCGGTGTCTGTGCTTTACAAAAACCTCGGGGCAGGCATCCAGAATGCTGGAGCCCCTTGCAGGTAACCTAAAAGAACACTCTTAAAACTCACCTGCATTCCGAGCCAGCGCCGGGAAAGGAGTCCCGCGATTGGGCGCCAGGCAGTTACATGGGCAGGTCCTGCCGGTGGCCGGTGCAGAGGACGTGACCGCGGCCCACGTGACCGCTTGGCGGATTAAAACCCAGTCACTGAAGCAGCATTATTCCCCGGCAGTGCCAGCCAGCAGAGACCTGCAAATACTCAGGACAAAGTTCCCCATTTACGTGAAGGATGCAGGCGAGAGGATGCCACTGGGGGAGTTGAGACTATGAGACTCCAGGGCAGGCATACTTCCACCACCAGAGCATCCAGATTCGGGATGGCCCGCTGTGTAAAACGCCCCAGCTCACACTGTAAACTCACATTTTTCCCATCAGCACATGTGCAAGCAGCAGCCGCTCCCTGCTATACCTTTACGAGGGTGCACGCTCACGCTAGGCATTTAAAATTGGCTGATGGCCACGCTCACTGTTAAGTGGATAGCGGGGATGTGCCCACTGACGCACTCGGCAAAACTCAGGCTGGAGCAAAGTGCTTAGGCGAGGCTAGACAAGTTAACTTCAGCAAAGTTGAGCGCACTAAATGGTCGGGAAGCTGTGCATGCACTATAAGACCGGGAAAAGGAGAGTTAGGGTGGGCGACCTGGGGATTCTCACAGTGGGGCATCCCGCATCAGGGGGCACCAGGGAACATAGTCAAAATACTGGGTTTGGTCCACTTTAATACGACTTTACTGGTGTGGGGGGGGGTAAGTCTAGACTAACATGAACAACATGTATTCTTTTGCCATTTCTCCCATCACACTTGTCTTAAAAGTGACCTTACCCTTTTGTCTAACAGTAGATGGTCAGCAGATGGCTATACATTGTGTGTCAAAATGATGTCCTTAAAAGGGGCTGAGCTGATCTGGCCTTTGTTAGCAAATGTGTGTTTGATGGAAGTTTGGTGAACATTGCCAATAGCAACAGATTGCAGAAAGCTGCATAGAACATGGCTACTGGCCATGGGTAAGGTTGAGTGAGCTCCCTCACCTCAGCAGTGGCTATAGCAGCAGAGTTGTGTGTATACTTCTCTCTTCTTAGTGTACAGACTTTGTATACACTGCAAATAGCAACAGACCACAGGCAGTGTAAACTGCTTTCATAAAACACACATTTGCTAACATTGGAACACATAACAGAAAACCTAGATAAGCTAAGCACCTTGAGCACATCTTTTTGGCACAAAAAGGTACACTTTCAAAATTCCCAATTGGAATTGCCTTTTAAATTATTAGAAGGAGGACAGTTTACCTTGTAAAAGCTCAAGGACACTGGGATCACTGTGTGTATTTCTGGTCATCTAGCTGTCTTTCGTGTGATAAATACAACCTGTTTGCACAGTGTGCAATCAGTCGAACTCCAGGAGGGGGCGATGTTGACCTACTGTATTGATCAATTATATCTTTTCTTTAAGACGTTTCACCAGTTACCAACTGGTTTTCTTAATTTAAGTTGTGACCAAAACCCACCAGTGATGCACAACCAAATTTCCCAATCTCTATCCTGATAGTCTTCTCTCTTGGGGACTAGAAAAATAAATCATTCACCATTTTTGCTTACCCGGAAATACTGTAAATCCCATTTTAGGTGCTCTATTACTGAGTCCCTATGTCAGACTAGGAGACAGCATTTCCTATATAAGAGAGGACCCATAACTGCAAATATTTGAAAAAAATGGCATGTTCAAATCATGGGCAATCAGTCATGATGCAATACGGCAATTGCTCAGCAATCTGAGACTTCGAGGAAATGGTCACATCTATTCATGGGCATAGAGAGAAGACAGGATTGTGAAACCATGCGGGGTGAGCAATGCAGGCGATATTGGTGAAAGATGGTTTTTGGCCCACATTAAAGTGGAATTCTAGTCACTCCAATTCCTATCCGATACCAAGCTCAATTGGTGAAAGATGGTTTTTGGCCCACATTAAAGTGGAATTCTAGTCACTCCAATTCCTATCTGATACCAAGCTCAATTTAGAGAATAAAACAAATAAACCAGCCTGTTCACTCCACAGCTGTGTCAGTCCAGGGCAGGGCAGCTGCTTAGGACACAGAAGAGTTGCTCTGGGTGACTAAATGGTGGTCTAGATCGGTCAAAGAGATTTTTGTTCTTCAAATCAGGCTCAGCAGGAGACCACCAGAGGTTGGTGGGGATACCAAGGTGATTGAACTTCGACATTATATTAAAAACAAATAATGTACGGCCATTATCCTTTAGGTGTGCCTGTGGCCTTATTTTGATATCCTAGTCTGCCGCATCTGTGAACACCCAGAATTCTCGTAATCAGTTGTGGTCTCTACATTATTACTGTTTCAGTAAAATTGACCAATCTGACTGAAGAATCTCAGTCACCTTGGTAGACCTGTAGTAATATTCATAAATCTGAACTGGTCACTAGTGTGCAAGAAAAATGTCCAGGTGCCTTGAATGATCTACCAGATCAGTACACCAACACTGCACCTTCCTAAAATACAAACAGGAAAGGAATAGCACAAGATGTGTATTTTTAGGTTTATATAAATGGCTATCAGTGGGATTCGTCCCTTGAAAACAAAACCCTGGAAGGTGCCGACTACTTCTTGCTACAGGTTCTAGTCATACATAGCTCCAATTTCTCATCCTAAAAAAAATCTATGAAACCAAACAATTATGAAAATGTTCCTTTAAGTGAATTATACTTTTTAAGACCTGTGAGCAAATATCATTTAGTGATATGTCAGTGTGTGCTCCATCTCACCTCAACAGGGAATCTTCTGCCATTGATGCTGTGCTCTGAGCCTGCTGATGCATTACTCTGACCCCAGTGGAATTCCACTTTCTCTGCCTTAAACCTGCCCGGCAGCCCAGCGCCACTGATGAAATAATCATCTTTCAGGAGAATGGCAACTGCAAAGGAGAAAGAAGAAGAAAATGTTAGCAGTGAGAAACCAGACTGCACAAAGCAACCTGTTCCTTCAACATGTTCAAAACCATTATCACACATACACAGCAAGAAACATATTTCTAATGTCTAGGTAAAACTAAAAAAAGAGGAGCCTCACTAAAGGTATACATAAATAGTAGACTTTTAGTGGTGAGAGCAAAGTGTTTACATCTAGGAAAGCAGTCCAAAGGTACAAGACTTCAAGTGGAATAAGCAAGACAGACTCAACACAGCCCATAAATCCAAGAATTCTAGTGGAAGCAGCAACCAAATGAACAGAGGAATTCTACCATCATTCAAAGCAGTACCAACGGATTATTAAAAAGGTGCAATGGAAGCTACCCCTATACCTGGTGTATTGTACCTCCAAATACTGCGATACGGAGGGCTAATAAGTGATACTGCAGGCAAAGGTAATTGTTACAAAAAAGAAAGGTAAAGCCAGCTAACACTAACATGGACCGTTAACACATCGCAACGAATGTGAAAGTGAGGTAGCCACAACAAGGCTGCCCAATTTATACCCCGTCCCTAACATTGCTAAGCCTACAAGAGTTTGTGCAGACATTGCTACTTGGCTTAGCATTGCTAATGGCCTTACAAACTTGTTCAACAGAAGCTTGGTGCTGAAATGCCCAAGACACATCAATAGCATGAGTAGAATGAGCAGTAAACTTAAAAGGAGGAACCTTCCCCCTAGCAGAATAGGCCTGCTCCACTGCCTGACGGATCCACTTGCTGATAGTGGATTTAGCCGGAGGCAAACGCTTCCTAGGCCCAGCAGGAAGAACAAAAAGAGCATCAGATTTCCTGAAAGACTCAGTAGCAACCATATAAAAAACTTCAGAGCCCTGACAACATCCAGAGAATGAAGGGTCCGCTCCTTGGAATTAGCAGGGTTAGGACACAAAGAAGGCAAAGCAATGTCCTGATTGAGATGAAAAGCAGACACAACCTTAGGCAAGAAATCCGGCTTAAGCCGAAACACCACCTTATCCTGATGCCGCTCAAAATAAGGGAGGTTTGATGGAAAGCGCTTCCAGCTCAGAAACTCGCCTGACCGAAGAAATAGCCACCAAAAAGGCCACTTTAAGAGTCAGAATGGGCAACGCAGCCCCACGGATAGGCTCAAAGGGAGGACCCTGCAGAGCAGACACCACCAGATTCAAGTCCCAAACCGGTAGCATAGGCTTACGTAGCGGACGCACATGAGTAACTCCATGGAAAAAAGTCTTAACCAACCGGTGATTGGCAAAGGATCTTTGGAAAAAAATTGCCAGGGCTGACACCTGTCCCTTGAGGGTACTAAGTTGAAGGCTTGAATTCAAACCATGTCACAAAAGTTCCAGAACCCTGGGGATACACCCTACGAGGAAGCGACTTGGACTCACACCAGGCAATGTAAGCATGCCAGACCCTGTAGTAGGTAAAGGATGAGGACTTCTTCCTAGCCCGAATCATAGTATCAACAACAGCGGCCGGTAACCCCTTATCCATCAAGATGAAGGTATCAGCAGCCAAGCCGCTTAAGCCAGCGTTTGTAAGTTGGGATAGCGCAGCTGTCCCTGAGTGAGAAGATCTGGATCCTTAGGCAAGACGTACCGATCTACTGCCAACTGCACGACGTCTGCGAACCACACCCTCCTTGGCTAACAGGGGGCCATCAGAATGTCTGGTACCCCCTCCTGGGCTATCTTGCGCAGCACCCTGCCCAGCAGAGGAAAAGGAGGGAACACAGAGGAGCCGAAACTCCGTCCAAGGCATTGCTAGCGCATCCGTGGGGAAGGCCAGAGGATTATGCGACAGGGAGACAGATCTGGGCAGCTTGTGATTGTGGCGGGACGCAAACAGGTCCACATCCGGCTGACCCCAGCGGAGACACAGGGAGTGGAATATCTCGTTGCTGAGGGACCGTTCCCCCAGCCGAGACGTCTCCCTGCTCAATGAGTCTGCCTCCTGGTTCTCCACCCCTGGAATGTAGACCGCCGAGATGCAAGGGACATTCTCTTCCGCCCAAGACATTATCAGGGACACTTCCTTAAGGGCTCGCTTGCTCCGAGCGGATCTGAACAGCCCGACCCCGAAGATGTATGGTCAGCTGAGAAAGAACCAACCTAATTGCCCTCAGTTCCAGGACATTGATGGGAGCATGGACCTCCTGGGGGCCCCACCGACCCTGGAACTTCAGAGACTTCCAAAAGCCCCCCCCCCCCCAACCGGTCAGACTGGCATCTGTGGTAACAGTCTCCCAGCACGGAGGCAGAAAGGTCCTGCCCACTAGAAGGTTCCTTGAGTCCAGCCACCCCGAGAGGGACTGTCTGGCCAGGGGGGACAGAGCAAATTCCTGATCCAGAGACACAGGGTCCCGACCCCAAACTGACAAGAGGTGCAACTGAAGAGGTCTCATGTGAAACTGAGCAAAAGGGGACCGCCTCGAAGCAGGACACCATCAGGCCCACTAACTGCATCCCTTGCCGGATGGATGAACGAGGACACAAGAGCAGAGCCTGTGCCTGCTTCTGAAGGCCCTCCACTTTCTGCTGAGGCAGGAGCACCTTGACCTGATAGGTATCCAGAGTCATGCCCAGAAAGGACCTCACCAAAGACGGAGACAGTGAAGACTTGGGAAAGTTGATCACCCAGCCGAAGGACTCGAGAGTAGAAGTCACCACCTGAGTATCCTTCTCGGCCTGATGGAGACTGAGCCGCAATCAGAATGTCGTCCAGGTAAGGGAGGATGCGAATGCCCCGATTCCGCAGCAGAGCCATCATGCCCGCCAGCACCTTGGTGAACACCCGAGGTGATACCGAACGGTAAAGCCACAAACTGGTAATGCTGATCCTCTAGAGCGAACCTCAGAAATTTCTGATGTCCAGGAAAGATTGGCACGTGAACATAGGCATTCTTGATGTCCACGGAAGTCATGAAGTCGCCCGGGCGAAGGGTACTGACGAGCGTAGCGTCTCCATGCGAAAGTGCTTGAACCTGACAAACTTGTTGAGACCCTTCAAGTCCAGGATGGGCCTCAAGGACCCGTCTTTTTTGGGGACCGTGAAAAGATTCCTGGGAAGGCACCAGGCAAATGACTCCTGACTCCAATAGACATTGAACCGCAAGGCGCAAACCCTGAGCTGACAGAGGGTTTTGAGACATCCGGGATCTGAGGAATCTTGGGGGCGGCCAGGCTGCAAACTATCTTGTAACCGGAGGACACCACTTCCTGAATCCACAGGACTGAGACGCGGAGCCTCCAGATGTGAGCCAAGAGCCGAAGCTGTCCCCCCACCCGGATGGATGAGGGCGCCTCCTCATGCCTGAGGGGGCTTGGGAGAAGGTTTGGGCTTGGAACCCCATGAAAGACCGGGACGGCCACAGGATCTGCCACAGCCCCAAGAGTCTCTGCGGGTATCCGAGAAGAGGGAGCTTCGACCTTCTCTGGGAGCACGAAAGGAGGGGAGGGAAGTGGACGGCCCCCAAAAGGCCGAGGCTGTCTCCTACGCCGAGGCAGCCTACCATCCTTGGCTAGAACATCCAGACGCTCACTAAAGAGCTGCAGCCCTGCAAAGGGGAGCCTAGTGAGAGCCTTCTTAGCAGCAGTGTCAGTTGCCCACTGACGCAACAAAACAGAGTGGCGCATAGCCACCAAAAAGGGCAGAGGCCCTACCACTCAGCCGTATCACATCATCCATGGCAGAAAGGACAAAGGCAACAAGATCAGAGCAAAGCAAGAGGGCCCTATAATCCTCCCCTCTCCTACCAGCCATAGCGCCATCAAGGAGATGCTTGACCTGTTTAAGGGCAATAGCTGTAATGGCAGCGGCGCAGACCGGACGCAACACAGCCCCCACAAATGTAAAAGCATGGCAGGCCAGCTGATCCATACGCCGGTCCTTGCTGTCCCACAGTGTAGTAGTGTCAGGGGAAGGCATGACCGAGGTGTTGGACAGCCCTAGAACGGGAGCGTCCACCTCAGGGGGACACTACTATCTCTTGACCAGGTCAGCGGGAAATGGATACCTCTTATCCAACCATTTGGGCACCACGGGCAATCTACTATGACGTACCCACTCCTTGAGCACCATATTAGTGAAATGGCCCTGCTCAGGAAACTCCAGACGCTGTTTATCAGGACGAAAGAGCTCACCCTGCTTCATCTTAGCCACCTCAGGGGGGACAATGTGCAAGATTTCAAAAATGTGAGACAACAGTCTATCAGTGTCATCAGGGAACCATGAGTCCTCCCCAGACGCAAACCCAGGGTCACTGTCGTAACCCTCCTGCTGGTACCCAGAGGAGTCAGAGTCCTGGAAAAACTCCCCCTCCTCTAGGGAGTAACGGCCACCAAAAGCATCAATTCCCTCATACTCCTCGGTAAAGCGGGAGGGCGTGGGAGCCAGGTGACGCTTCTTGCCAGAGGCCTTACGTGGAACAGGCCTGGCAAGCTGCATTTCAATGCTGGCCAGATCAGATTGTGACCCCCTGCTAGTATTTCCCCTCACTGGGGGGGGGGGCTAAATGCAGGCGCGGAGGGGTAGGCAATGCCGAAGGGGGCGCAGAACTGGGAAGAGAAGCGGGTAGCCCAGCCTGGGCTGCAACGATACCCTGAGCGCACGGCACACGCACCGCGGCACTGTTACTCAAAGGGGGTACCCCGCACATGGCACACAGCCAGGATTGCCCCGAAGGACCCCCCGAGCATGCTATCCCCAGAAGCCTCCATATGGTGATTAACACAGGCACAATAGGCCAGCACAGGGTAAGGGCTAATAAAAAGCAACACATTATGCCCCCCCAAGGGCTACCCCCAGACCAGGAAGGGGAAGATGGGGGGGTGGGGGTGAGTAGAGCCGGGAGAAACCACAAACCACAGTAGTCCCGCCTGAAAGACATAAATAAAAGGCACATAAACATCCCGCAGTCCATGCCCCAAGTAAACAAAAGACCCCCCCAAAGGGGACTCACGGACCAAGTAGACCAAAGGATCACCAAGCCACCAGACCGCAGGAGAAAGCGACACAGGAAGAGATCACAGCTGCAGCCCGGGAAGGAAGAGGGGCCCCAGACGCGCAGTAGACTAAAAATGGCACCGGCAGTAGAACCTTCAAGGGGCGGGCCGCGGGGAAATGACGCGATGCACATCATCCCTCGGGCCCGCCCCCCCCCCCGAAGAGCGTGAAAACGGCGCTCACGTGACCGCTCCGGCACCATCACAATACAAAGAAAGCCTCACAGATATAGCGCTGCCCGATGCGGAGCGAAGTACAAAACGGCAGCAGCGGCGGAAACACTGTTAAACACCACTCGCCGCTACCCCCCCCCCCCCCCCCAAACACACGCCGGGGAGAGGGGGGGAGGAGAGCGAGCAGGCAGCAGCGAGAGCTGGGCCAGGGAGGGGGGGGCAGAACCAGAGAACAAGGCACACAGTCCCCAAAACACTTACCCCCTCAGAAGCTAGGACACGAACTCTGCATCCCTCAGTAGGCTCACCATAAAGCCTATGGCCGGCTACCCTTTGTGGGACAGGGTCTGCGGCTTGGAGCTGCGCTCCTTGAGCACCTGACCCTGGTGCTCCTCTACCTTCACCCGATCCGTCAGCCGAGGCTGGGAGGCACAGAGGGTCCGGAAACGGGTGGAAATAGCCATGCAGGGCCGCAGGCTTGGTTGCCCCGCTCACCTGCGCAATATAAAGAGCCATCTTCTATCTTCGCAGTATACACTGCAGAGGAAACACTGGAAAAGTCTATTGGTGATCCAGTTTTTATAGGGTACCGGGAGGAGCCACAACTTTTCTGCAGTACACTGCGCCACCTTGTGGCAGAATATCCCATACGTAAGGGCTTCTTGAAGCAGGCCGTGCCATGTAATAGGAAAAAATAGTTTACTTGTCTGCACATTGCTACAGTTCAGTTGAGGGATTTAAGTGTAGGCCAATTGGACCTGTTGCATTGGGAGCGCTAGAACCCAGCAGATCTGGCCACTGGACCTGCTGTGGCTACCCCGCTTTCACATTCATTGCAATCCATGGTAACTAGTTTTGGTGTGCAGAGGGTTACATTTCTTTTTTGGAGTGTGGTCACCTTATTGACTGCCATACATTGACTGGATAAGCACATCCTACCTTCCTTTTTGCTAAAGGTAATTGTTACACCATTGCGTCGGGCTACATTTGGCAATGTCCTAAACTGCTTTCTGTTTTTAAATTGAAGCAGAAATTGCAGAGATAGAGCTTTACAGGTCCAGCCCAGGGACATTCAACTTTTCATCCCGTCCCCATATCCGCTCAGCAGAGCAAGGCAGGAAAGTTGGCTCCTCCGCCTTCTCCAGATTCATTACATTGCTGTCAGCACAGAGCCCGTCCATTATGGGGATTATTATGCAGCATTACAGATCCAAGGGCCAGGTGAGAAATCATGAGGTGACACTGTAAACCTCAATATCTCGACCATTTCTTCTTCAGTTTAAAAATGGAAAACAGTTTAGGACATCACCAAATGTAGCCGGACACGCCGGTGTAACAATTACCTTTGCCTGCAGCACTCCAAATGTGATCCAGTCAATGGTCCCCTAACATTTTTGTATTTGAAATATTTATTGTGAGATTAGGCAAGACACAAGCAGAAAAATATTATATATATATATATATATATAAATATAAATATAAATATAAATATAAATATAAATATATATATAAATATATATATAAATATATATATAAATATATATATAAATATATATATAAATATATATATAAATATATATATAAATATATATATAAATATATATAATATATATAAATATATATATAATATATAAATATATATATAATATATAAATATATATATATATATATATATAAATATATATATATAAATATATATATATATATATATATAAATATATATATATATAAATATATATATATATATAAATATATATATATATATATAAATATATATATATATATATATATAAATATATATATATATATAAATATATATATATATATAAATATATATATATATATATAAATATATATATATATATATAAATATATATATATATATATAAATATATATATATATAAATATATATATATATAAATATATATATATATAAATATATATATATATATAAATATATATATATATATATAAATATATATATATATATATAAATATATATATATATATATAAATATATATATATATATATATAAATATATATATATATATAAATATATATATATATATAAATATATATATATATATATAAATATATATATAAATATATAAATATATATATATATATATATATATATATATATATATATATATATATATATATATATATATATATATATATATATCCCTACAGACCAGTGTAATACATATTATATGAAACACCACAGTCCCCAAACCCCTAACTTTTTACTCACTCTAGTGCATCCATGTTGGGCCCACAGGGCTTTACCCTTATTTTAGTACTTGTTCTTCCTATTAATTGTTTTTTTCTCTTTCGACATCTTACTATACCTGCTTAAAGTATACCCTGCCCAATCGGCCCGGGAATCTATAAGATTCCCAGGCCGATCAGACCCCTCCCCGCGGGGCATCTAAAATCGGGATGCCCCACTGTGTAAAACCTTACCATTCCATAAAGACGGAAGAATCAGAAGTCAGGCCAGAGCCTGTAGATTGGGGTGACGTAAAGGAGGCCCTGAGCGAACAGGGTGGCACCCTAGCAGAATGTACAGATCTACCACCCCCGGCATCACGTTTGCGAATCCACACTCCACTAGGCCACCCAGGGGCCACCAGTAGCAATGGTCCCCCTACCAGAGCAATTCTGCTCAGAACCCGGCCTAGCAGGGGGGACAGAGATAAGACATACAGACCAGAATGTCCTGTCATAACGTTACTAAAGCATCATGACCACGGCCAGAGGATCCAGGGGCAGGGAAACGAGGGGCGAGAGCGTGACGGGGCACCAAACAGATCCACACTGGTTGAACCTCATAGTGACACAAGGATTAGCACATCCTGTCGCAGAGGGACCTCAACCGGAGCGAATATCACTGATATGCAGGAAACATTATCCTCCACCCAGATCAGGAACATATACCTTCCTGAGGGACCATCCTGCTCCAGGTCCCACACAGATGATTAAGGTAGGCCACAGTCAGACAGATCGAGCGCCACCAAACAGGCAGGCCGTGAAGAGAAGAAGTCAAGCGAGATAGTGCCAACCTGAAAACACACTTTCAATATTGATAGGTGCATGGACCTCCTAAAGACCCCACCTCCCCCGGACCCGCATGGGGTTACAGAAGAGAACCTCTCCATCAACCTGATAGGTTGGCATCCATGGTGACCATCTCTAGGAAGGGCAAGAAGGGAACTGCCCCCAGACAGGTTCCTAGAGTACATCCACTCCAAGAGGGACTCCTAACCAGGGGGGAAAGGCACACATGACCCTGCTCCAGGGATGCTGGGTCCCTGTCCAGTATTAACAATAGAAGTTGCAGAAGGGCCAGAGGTAGAAGAATATAAGGGACTTCTTCTAAGCAAGGCACCAAATGGGCCCACCAGCTGCATTCCTGCCTGGTGAAGGGACGGGAACAGCAAAGAGGGGCTGAGCCCACGCAACCAGATTGTCCACCTTATTGCTGAGGAAGTAAGATTCTCGCCTGAACCGAATCTAGATTCATCCCTAGGAATGGAGATACCAATCAAGGGGACAAGGAGGACTTGAGGTTAATGAACACCCATCCAAATGACTCCCAATGGACATCACCAGCCGAGTAGCTAACTCGACCTGACGTAGGGATTGGGAAGCAAAAAAGGGACGACCAGGTAGGTCTCACGCGGACGCCTCTTGGTCTCATCAGAGACATAGCCTCCATCAGTACCTTGGTGAGCACTCTGGAGGCAGAAGAGAGGCTAGATAACAAGGCCACATATTAGCAGTGTTGGACTCCCAACACAAACCTGAAGAGCCTCGGTGTCTAGAAGACACAGGGATGTGAGCATAAGCATCCTTGATCTCCCCAGACGGCAAGGGCCAACTGGGCGCAAGGCGCTGATGGCCCATCTCAGATTTTTCATGCAGAAACTGCCTGTAATAGTAGAATTGCCGAAACCTGTGAATCCAAAAGGGCAGACTGACTCATCTCTTTGGGGAAATGTGAAGAGGTTGGTGTAGCGGCACCTGCCTCTGCCTGTTAAGGGCAAACTGCAAGTGACCTCCAGACCCCGCAGGCCGTGCATGTCCTGCACCAGCACCCGAACAGAGGCAGGTACCAGGAGTACACTGACAATCTTGGGAGGGGGGCCGCACAGCAAACTTTATCCTGTATCCAGAGGAAACTACCTCCTGTAACCACCAGAATGGGGCAAGATGCCTCCTGATAGGAGCAAGGTGCTGCAGTCATCCCCTCACCCAGGCGGGTGAGGGCGTCCCATCATGCTTGAGGGGATTCAGTGGAAGATTTAGGCTTAGCCCCGCCGGAGGGCCCAGAGCGTTGTCTGCTGCTCGTGGGGCAGGAGTCTGCACGAAGACTCTGGAAGGACACCCCTGGTTCTTGTTTAACGCTATGGTATGGAGGGGGAGGGGTGTCCCTGTCCCGAGGGGGCCGAGACGGCCGCCTGCGTTGGGGTGATTTGCCCTTTTTTCCAAACAGGTGCAGACGGGCCCCAAACAGGCGTTGCCCTCTAAAGGGAAGCCCGGTCAGAGTCCTTTTAGCAGCATCGTCAGCACCCCACTGTCGCAGCCAGACCAAGCGACGTATAGCCACCACAAGGGCAGAAGTCCTTGCACACATTCTAATGGTGTCATCCATAGCTAAAAGGATAAATCTTACCAATACATCACAACTGGAGAGTGCATTAAACACCTCCCAGGGAAGATCATCAGGGTGATGCTCAAGCGTCTTTCTGATGAGGGTTCTGGCGGCCACTGCAGTGATGGCCGCGGCACAGACCGGGTGCAGCGCCGTTCCTGCGCAAGAAAAGGCGTGGGAAGCCAGCTTATCCATGCACCGGTCATCGGCATCCTGAAGGGTCCTATAAGCAGGAGCTGCAATAAAGGGGGGGGGGGTTAGGAACCCCAATGATCGGTGCATCTACCACAGGGGGCTTTGACCAACAATTAACCATCTCAGGGGGAAAAGGGTATTTCCAATCCCAGTCCCCTGGAAGGTTACTGGGGCGTTCCCATTCCTCGAGTACAAGAGCATGGAAGTGAGCCTGCTGTAGAAATTCCAAGCGTGGTGTCGCTGTATGGAAACGCTCCCCTCTCGGCTTGGGAGCCGCGTTAGGGAGAGAGATAGACAGGGCCTTAAAGATCCTAATAAACAAACCAATGGTGTCAAACTGGTTCCAGTCATTATGGCCAGAATCGTCATGACTCCTCGGCTCCTCATCAGATGAGCCCGAGTCAGAGAACAGCCCTCCTTCATCAGAAGGGGTACAGGCACGCGGAGTAGTGAACTCCTCCGATTCCATAGCAAATGCAGAAACAGGGGGCGACGAGGACCGCTTCTTAGCATAGCCCAAGCGCGTTGTAAACCCCGTAATAATCTGGCCAGCTGTAGGCAGTCTGGAAGACGCAGCCGGCGGCAACTCCCCACTCGTATGCGAAACACCAGAAGTGAGATTTAAGCCTGGGGAAATAGGAGTATTGAAGCGAGGTGCAGCCACTGGCAATCCTGATTGCAGGACCAGTACTTGCTCGGCACACGATGCACAGACCTGTGTCCTGTCAGCATCAGCGTGGGGATAGCCACACGTTATACACAGCCGGTCTTGTCCCAGAGGGACCCCGGACACAATTCTGAGATGCCTCCATATGGTGATTATCAATGCAATATATGTCAGTAGGGATTTATGCAATAGGCAACCCTGGATGTCCCAAAGACCCGCTAGGAATGTGGGAGAATTTTTTGTAAGCCCGCTACAATATATGTTAGGCCGGGAGATGCCACCGGAGTCTTTGACGTCTGAAAGACAGAAGGGGAATAAGAGGTGTCAGGGCCATGCGCAGCTAGAAAAAATACTAATGATGAAATCACCCGCGAGGGCACTTACAGACCAGGGGAGGAGAAGGACCGCCAACACGCACGCGCGAAGATCAACAAAATGGCGCCCACCGAACCTCAAAGGGTGGGCCTCATCTGGGCGTGACGCGGAGCGCGCCATGCCAGGTCCCCGCCTCCCCCAAAGAGCATGAAGCTCTGAAGCAGCCGTCAAGGTTTGACAAGACAAGCATAGGATATGCTAGTAAAAGCATCTGCTAATGGATACTCGTAGTCTGACGACGACGCCACCCAGCACAGTAAATTTTAATTAAAAAAATGAGAAGGCAAAGATGGCGGCGGCCAAAATAGAGAGAGCAAGCAGCGCGGCTCTGACACCCAATTGCCAGTCAAGGGCGAAACTACGGCCATAAGCATGACAATACAGTACACTGACACCGCCAAGCACAGACACCCCCCCCCCCACCCATTCTTTTCCCCCGAATACGGGGGGAAAGGAGGGAGGATGGCGACCTTTTACACAGGGCCCACCGCTACACGGGGCAATAATGCGGGAGGGACATCCACTAGAGGCTCACCATCAGCCTAAACCGCCTACCCTTTGGTGGGGGACTGCGGCAGAGCATGGCTCCGTTAAGCAAGCATGGCGCTGCCTACCTTCACCCGACCAGCGCAGCCCAGGCTGGGAGGCACATCACATCAAGGACGGGTGGGAATAGTCCAACAGGGCCGCAGGCTGTAATAGCCCCGCTCACCTGCGAGAGAGTGATACTTCATGTCTTCGCAGTTAGCACTGCAGAGAAATCTGGGGATTTGTGGGAGGTCCCTGGGTATATGAAGGGCCGGGAGGAGCCTGTTTTTGCATGTCTGCAGTGCACAGCGCCATCTGGCAGAGGATAACCCACGTCTAAGTATTATATCTGGAGCAGGACGTACTGTATACTTAGAATAAATCACAAAAGCATTGTCAAAGCCATAGTAGGCCATGCAACTGCTAAACTGTTTGAAAGTAAATAGTTCCTGGTGCTGTCGAGTAGCACTATTACTAGGGTCAGGTAAATTTACTAGAACTAGAATGAATCCAATTTAGAATCCTCTAAGAGCTAGGGTACCCATAAATGCTAGGTTATGAATAGCTGTGCCTCTGGGACTAAATACAAATGAAGGTGATGGAAAAATAAAAAGTCAATTTCTAGAGGATTTGGAGGATACAATGCATATTAGATAAGCTAAAAATGCACAACGGGGATTTAATAGCATCATATAAATAGTTGATCAGCCTTGAGTAATTAATCGCACCCTTTGAGGTCATCTTACTTGTTCTAGGATAAATAATTAAAGCAATCGAGAAAGATTTACAGTTTGAAATGTTCAGCTAATAGATGGTTTTACTGGGTTTCACTTCCATGCTGAACTTACAAGGTGTGTCGTGGAGTCTGAGCAATACACACACCACCCTAAGCTACAGTATTGTTTACAAGAATTACCCTGCGGCTTTATTACTCATTTAATGGAACTCATAAAAATCATATAAAGGTAGATTGCCTAGTTAAGCTAATTTAGAAATCAATTTTGTTGGTGTACTTTAATGCATACTTTGATATATGTTTCTTTCTTTAATAACATGAGGAGACCTTAGGTGTGTTCTGCTCTATATTAATATTTGATATTAAAGTCTACCAAGTTATAAATAATGAATAGAGTACCTCTAGCCAAGAATAAAATGAAAAAAAAAAAAATGAACGGATCAACATAAAAACACATTAGCAAAGCTGAAATGAAGCGATAACTGTTCAAATAATTACTACTCTATAACCTCAAAATACATCAATATTAGGATCATGGATCAAGAGCTTTAAGGGTCCCATCATCTGAGACATCAAAGAAAAAATGTAGCCCAGATTCCTGAGGATACCTCTTCTTAATTGATCACCAAAGATAGGACGCAGGACCAAATCTAAACATAACCACACAAAGAAATACAGAGGCTCCAACACTGCTTCAACACCATTCATCGATAACAAGGATTCTACCACTTCTACCCTTTTAAATCCCTGCCTTGGGTTTTAAATTTCAGACCTGATATCACATATCCATTATTCATTCACTGTCCTCCCCAGCAACAGATCCCTTGGTGCATTCAATACTTAACTATCTGGGGTTTCCTTGCTCAGAAGGTGACAGGTTCGATTCCCATCCATGACTGAAGTGCCCTTGAGCAAGGCACCTAATCCCCAATTGCTCCCCAGGTGGTAAGTTTAGTACAGCCCACCACTCCAGGCACATGCACACTTCACTGCCCCTTAGTGTGTTATTCACCTGTGTGCAGTCACTCAAATAGTATTTATTCACTGGTGTGCTCACTGCGTGTAATTAACGTGTGTGTATGTCAATGAGTTTTCTCTCCCACAATACATTTCCGTTAACACACCAGTGAATAAACACTGTATTAGCACACAATGGCAACCATTGCACTATTATTACTATTTTGATAAACGTATCCCAGTAAGTCGAGTAATATTCCATTTCATTGTGTAGAAAACTGTGTCCAGCGAAAAACATTTTCTCATCTATGCACGGCATTACTGTCTGAAACACCTAAAACAGGCCAAAGAGGTCATCTATTGTGCTGTACTGCATTGTGGTGCAGTTCAGTATTCGCCGACCACCTTCTGATTGCATCAACCAGCCCTTCATCCTCTCTGCTTTCTCCACCAGCACCTCCTGGTCTTCACTCCAGCCTCTGGCCAACACCATGGAGGAGAAGGCTACAGCAATAGCCTTACACCTACACCCACTGCTAGGTGGCCTATGGAGCCTCCACTGCAGCGATGCTGCCAACATAAGAACAGCACAACACACAAAAGTGTAGCAAGTTACCACCACAATGAGCACAGGTCATTTGAAGTGGACCTAAGTTGTTGGCTAGCCCAAATCGGTCCCAATGAAAAAAACATAATGGGGCCAGTTCTGCACCATTTTATGTACTGAAGCCTTTAGCTGGGATCTCGATGACAGAAGCACTTTAAAACATCCGCCCACCCCACCTGCTAGTCGTCCTTTCCCACATCAGGAGTTGAGAATTGTCTCTACGAATTCCAGGAGGCTCAGTGGCTCGAGGTCAGAGATACAGTGAGATACTATACTGAGTGGCACTTCCTATTACAGGTCAGGCAGTCATCCCTTCGGTTCCTGTCCTTTCTCACAGGGATGCTGATCTGTTATTCCCAGCTAAATTTAGCTGTGTCACAAAGTGGTTATAAGCATTACAGAGATATGTGCCAACTATTGCCATGACACATACAGGAGATTCAAACTCGGCAATTAAAAAATTCAACTTCACTGCGACAGGGTTGAACATCTAAGTTTGCTTTAGCCGACAGGGGGTGTGAATGATGCTGATCATGCAGAATACAAAGTGAATTTTTAAAGCAGAGTGTTGTCATAACAATGCTACCATCTTGGATGGTAAACACACAATAACAGAGTCTAATTTTTTTTTTTTCTTTTTGAATCCTACACATCCTCTAGCGTTTAACAATCGACAAAGTTGACCGAGTACAGATGTGCTCAAGAACTTGATGAAATACTTACGAATGACAGGCAGCTTTATTTTTGGTCATTCCTGTAAAAATGGGGTTTTGGTTTGGTCATTGCAGACAAGAAATTTGGGTGAAACTCACCAACAGGGTCAAAGAGCAAAAATGTTTTATAATATATTTTGGATAAAATAATAATAGACTTTCTCACTCTGCTTGGAAAGACTCTGTGTGAGGACAGACTAAATAAAACTTTCTGCAAATTACAACTACTACCAAAGAGCTTTAAATAACATTTTGAGCAAATCAAAAGGCAGAGAACACACTGGGAGCAGCAAATGTGTGACCATTTGTAAGTCAATTATTTCAATGTCCTGCTGTACAATATTTAGGATCTTACGCATCTTATAAGTTTGACACATTGTAAAATTATACATACTTTACTTTAAAAAAAAGAAAAACACCTATATCTAAGAAAATAAATCAAACATCCCAACAAAAATAAAAGGTTAAAGGCTGGGTTTTTTTTTTACCCCAAAACCACATATCTAAAAATGTCCACTCTTGCCACCTGTTCGCTTAGCTTTTCCCTCGTTTCCGCAACTGGTGTCTCACTCCCAGCGCCTTTAGGAACCACGTGCTAAAGTTCCAGCTGGTATGAAGCTCAGCCGAGTCCCTCAGAGAGTAATGAGAGCCTCAGTCTGAACCTCATTCCTTATGTATCCCTTTATCAATGTACATTTTGTTGCCTTATGAATCATAGTTCCTGGCCTTTTCTGACTTGAATGTTGAATGGTGGATGAAGGTCAGGGACTCAATGTAAAGTGCAAAAAAAAAGTACAGTATGAGACCACAGAAGTGGGGATGTCCTTTTTAAACTCCCTGCACAGGCAAGTTTATAAAAAAAAAAAAAAAAAAAAAAAAAATTGCTGTCCCCTGCAGTTATTCCATCCTGCTCTGGTGTGTTACAACTTAGAGGGTGCAGAGTCCCACACCATCCAGGACCAGTCTCCATTTATGGGCTTGCTGCAAGTGAATGGCCACCCCTACCCACTTCCCCTCACATTCACAGAGCATGCAGTCACTGGTATATTGAGTGAAGTGTGTACAGTGCGTTTTGATAGCAGCTTAAAATGTAAAAAAAATACAGCACCCCAGTCCCGTTAACCAGAGCCACAGCTGGACTATTGCACCTGGGAACCTCCATATTCGGCCCACATGACCAGGAAATGGAGCCAGCTGCTAGTGCCCATGAACGCTAGAACGATGAGAACCAAATTGAGTAGATAAAAAATAAGGCACTGCTAAAATGTATTTACAGCTGGTAACCAGGCTGTTGAATTTAGAGCCTAGATTATGGCAGGGTGGAAAGGAGAATAACCGCAAGGGGACACTAAAAAAAAAAAAATATATATATATATATACACACTAGTATGTACTGCTGGTCCAGCAGTTTCCCTTTTGCTCCTACACAAGTTATTTTAAATATGACTGATCCTTTTTAGGATAACAAGACTATGTAAAGATTACAATTTAGAAACTAGCAATTTGGTAAATTTTCGTTATTAAAGTCGGATTTTTTTAACTCTACTAAATTACTGTCTCACTTCACATGCATTCTCCTTGACAAACAGCGCGACAGAGAATGCTGTGATCAAGTCTAATGAAGCGTTCCTGTGAGAGTAATGCTTTCTCAGGCAAACTCTCCATCAGTCATCGCAGGTTCAAATCTGTAATGAATGCTAAACAGTCACCTGTTTTTCCGGTGTTCTTCATCCAGGTCTTGTTAGAGGACTCGTTTTCGAACCCTACAAGATAAAGCTCCCGAAACTCATCCTTCATGCTGGCAGTGTAATCCACAATATCTATAGGAGATTGGTGGAGGCCTGCACAGTCAGGATTCGCCATTACCCAGTGCTCCGGTCCATAGACTCCTGTAATGAGAGAAAAGAAACTGTTTAGTATGTGGCAGCTGACAACTTTAAAACATATTAAAGTCATGTAAATGCTAGTTATTGAGAAGCTACTCAAAGTCCTACCATATGATTATATCAGACCCAGTAGCGACAGGAAGTTCAATTACCAACAAGAAAAAGCAAAAAATCACTCCTTGTATGTTATAAAATGATCGGGCCTGAAGAAGTACCCAAGCAATCAAAACAGGGTGGTGCCCAAGATTTAGCACACACAGCACAATTTGGGTTGTCCCTGCAGCTTTCCCCTTTCTGCCACAGCCAGTGATTTCTGCCAAATCTCAGTGATTGAGACTTTTTTTTATTTTTACAACACATTGCATTTTATGTTATTGGTAGATATAGATGAATGTGATTTGTACGTCTTTAAGTTCACATGGAGTCAGCGTTCGTATGCAGACTAAAGTTTGCAGGAATATTCATTTTATTTTTTAGGTAAAGTAAAAAATGTCTTGACTAACATTGATTGGTTGAATTGCTATTTTGTATAAGGACATACAGGTTTGTAGAAAACCCCTCTAGAGACTACTGAGAACTATAAAAGTTTTCTGCACTTTTGAGATAAATGCTCAGAATTTGAGTAGAGTCACATGTTCATGCTCAAGTGTTTTGAATGCAGCTACAATACTTAGATGACCTATGTCCATCAGCTTCCAAGCTTGAGGGCTTGGCTTCCAGTGGGGAATCAAATGGTGCAGCCCAGGTTTGTTTTTTTCTTGTTTCTACTTTAAAAGGCTGGGAGGGGGGGGGGTCATTTTGACATCAAGTCTACTTTGTTACTAGCATCTACTTAATCTGCAAAAGCACAATGGCATTTTTATTTACCAGCACTTTGCATTTTGTGATAAACTCAACTGAGGTTAAGCCCTTTTGTGTAATTTCAGGATCCCCAACAGAAATACATTCACGGCAGCAGAGGTTATGACTGATCCTAGCATCAGAGGCCCAGCACAAGGAAGAAAGTTCACCTGGGCTGGTTAGTAAATATAAAGCAGGCTGAATGAAAGATGCAGCTCCTCAAAGGCAGAATGGGGAGAGAGGGTAAAACACATTTCAAAAGATTTGTGCCCTCCCAGGCCAAACTTTTAGGACTGAACTAGCCCCACCTATTAGGCCCAGTAGCTGAGCATGAGCTAATCAAAGGCATTTAGAAATTGTTCATATTGAGTGGCAGTGGCTGTCAAGCCACTATGGCTGCAATTCAGACTCCTTTCCAAGGCTGAATAATAATAATGTTTATTTATATAGCGCCATCATCTTCCATGGCGCTTTACAAAGTAGTAGTTACAGACAGGGTAGAAACATACGGTACATATATATCAAATGCAGTTTTACAGAGTTGACAATGGATATTCTGAATACAAGATACAATAGGGGAGAGAGCCCTGCCCTTGCGAGCTTACAGTCTAAAGGATGAGGGGTGAAGACGAGGGGAAAGGATCACAAACAGTCCGTATTGAGCTTTGTGGCATGTGCCCTTTTAGAAGATTGGTTAAGCCAGATTATATGATTGTCTGAATAAGTGAGTTTTAAGGGCTCCTTTGAAGGTTTTGAGTGTTATGGAGTGGCGGATTGGGTGGGGGAGGGCATTCCAGAAGATTGGAGTTGCACGTGAGAAGTCCTGGAGGCGGGCGTGAGAGGAGGTGACCAGGGTGGAGGACAGGAGAAGGTCAACAGCAGAGCAAAGACTGCATCTAGGTTGATATTGTTGGATTAGAGATGAGATGTAGGGAGGGGCCTGGTTAGAGAGAGCTTTGTATGTGAGAGTTAGAGTTTTGAACAGGATTCGCTGTGGGATTGGCAGCCAGTGTAGGGATTGCAGGTTACTGAACGGGGGACAAAAAGGTTGTTACATGAGAAAAAAGAGGCAATAAGTTGTCTATAAAGAAACCGTAATATGACATAAAACTGAGTCACTACCAGGCTGCAGAGCGTAGAGAGCAGAGCTGAGGCTGCTTATAGGTATGGTACATTCTAAGCATTGCTGAAAATCTAAAGCCAGGCAAGAAAAATTAATGTGTGCTACTTTTTAACAAGACAAAGTATGAAAAAAATAGGAATAATGCAACATATATAAAAAATAGCTGTCAAAGATCTGAAGGTTCAAGAAAAATCGGCTAAAGCCATCTGAAGGACTCCTTCAACTGAACAATCTAATTCATCTACATTGGCCACGAAGTGAAAGGATGTTCAACATATTATAGTGTATTTAAAGGCTAGTTAAAGGAGCGATTTCTTCATGAAAGCAGGCTATACATAAGCGTGATTAGGCTAAAAACAGATCAAGAACAAAAACAAACAAGCCAAAAAAAAGAAGAAGATGGAAGCGGCCCTTCATGCCTTTCTATGTGGCACTTAGGATAGGTACCGACCAATATTGGCTGTGCGGCACCTCTAATCTCAGGTGCAGGCAGCATTTATAAAAAGCGTCTGGTACACAACATTTTTTTTTTTTTTTGGGGGGGGGGGGGTAGCAGCTGTTCTGTGTCTCTCTGCAACCAGCTCCCCCCACACATTGGGTGGGGGGGGGGGGAGCCTAAACCACCCAACAAACTGCCACCTATATCTGCTGCAGGGGATCGTGCTAGCTATTGCCAGGTGGGATGGTGAAAACATTTTGTAGCGTTGCCCTGGGCAAAATCATTCTGCATTTATCTTGGGCAAATTAATTTGTGGCTGCATCTGTACTGGGAGAAATTATTTAGGAACCATAAATTTAAATGGTTGTGTTTGTATTTTGTTTTTTGTCTGTTATTAAAGCAGACCAACACCTTTTGCTGTTGAGTTTATTAACACATATGCAAAGACCAAAAATAAAATGTATGACAGGTTCCGTTCATTCCCTTCCTAAAAAGACACAAATCCAGAAGAACTTGTAATTTATATGACCCGCCTGCAAGTGTTTTCATCACCACCCAATGCCTACCAATTCCAAAGATTCTCTCTCTTCAGATTTTTGAAGAACACACAACTAATGTGTCATCCCTTCCTATATCTTCCTAGGAATCATTTATTCATACAGCTGAGTGACTACCGTCATGCTGGGTAATTGGAGAGTTTCTTTGAGACCGTGTTCCAGCTTATTTTATACACACTGAATACATGTCCTAAAAAGCCCCATGAAAGACAAACTAAAGTTAATTAAATAACAGCATGTTAATTCAATCCCACCATTCAGCAGCTCAAGCTATTAAATTAGGTTACAGAACAGAAAATTAAGTGCATCTAATAAAAAAGTGAACAGAAAATAAAGAAGCTACATATTGGGGTTAATTGCATCACAATTAATCTTCAGAAAATTCAAAAAGGACATCACCGAGTCATATATACCGAATTGTGTACAGAGTTTCCTATTCTGAAGCAGATCGGCAAGACACAACCTGCATGTTTGTAGTAGAGAAACCTGTTTTTGTAAATCAAAACTGCAACACTGCAAAAGGCAAGCTTCCAGCCTTTCAGGTGAGCACTGCTCTGGACTAGGAGCGACTGTCTGCATGGGAGAAAATGTGAGTATAGATTTTTTTTTTTTTATTTGCCCGAAACTTTAAAGGGCCTGCAAATCCAATAGCAATAAAGTAGAAAGCAGCTCACCTGATGCCTGGACATTATCTACCCTAGCCTATTCTAACCTAAATCTAGCCTAAAGTTCTAACTTTGACCACGAGCTATGCATTGCTTTGTCACAGACTTCTTCAAGAGGCACTTTGTGCATTCAGTCACCCATTCAAAAAGATCCTTTCCCACATTTTCCTGTCACGATGTGTGAGCAATATGGCTCATGTAAGGAAAGGTTAGCAGACTTTTGAGGTCTCATAAAACCACAAACAATAAGCGACAATGAAGTTTATATGCCGAGGCTGAAGGTTTTGTTAAGGATACCGCAACCCCTTCCTCTCATCTTGCCAACTCCACACTTCCCTCTTGCAAAGTCTGCTCTATAGCCAAGTAAATCATCAAGCAGTACTGTATTAAATTAGTTGTTAGTGATCCAAATCATATTGATCCGACTGCATAGACATACAGCCTCGAGATTTTAATTCATAATTTTATCTCATGACTAGATCTAGTGAAGCAGAAAAAACAAAATGCTAAATGATTGTATTATGCACATCGCAGTGTGTTGCATTTATAGTAGAACTGCTGTTTATATAAAAACAAGATTTATCACACATGAGCTGCTCAACTAAGGGGCTGCGGGTGCTTACCGTCTCGCCGCCTTTGCGGTTTCCTGCCTTTTCTGTAGATTTGTTTTACCTGTACCTCATTTAAATTAAAATTTCTTGTGTTATCCTTACTCCGTGACATGAAGCAAAGTGCATCAGAACATCTACTTCCAAGAGAAGAGCAGAAGAATCAAGCGGTCTTATCTGCCAGATTCTGAGAACTGCAGATGAGGCTGATGCAGCCAGAGATGGGGTGAAAAAGTCACTGGGGAACAATCATGGAGAAGTTTTATGTTTAGTGTCAAAGTGATCAGCAGGAACACATCCTTGTAAAGCTTGTGATGCACGGCTAACGACACTAAACTTTTGAGTTTGGTGAAGTCTGCTCTAAAAAGTAGATGTATAGTAGATGGGTTACACACAGAAAATCATCTCCACATAAATCTCCACATTTAAAAAAGGTTTTTCCGAGTTTTGTGTGTTTAGGTCTCCAAAAAGTGAACCTCTTCAAAAAACAGATGCTATAATCATTTAGATAACCCTAGTTTACATGTCCTTTAAAATATAGTTCCTTAACCAGGTTCTAGAATAGAAAAGGTGGTCTTTCTTAACTAAAGGACAATCAGTTAAACTTTAAAGCTCTGGGCTGGAATAAATCTTCGACATCTGAGGGCTCAAAAAAAAAAAAAAAAAAAAAACACTTGCATCCTCAAAAAGCCTGCCATGTACTTCTTTCTGCTGGGTGGGCCAAGTTTGCAGAGCAGGGATGCTGCCAGGGGCTTGTACATGCACAGTGAATCGAGGAAGGGAGTTAATGTGGACATGGGGGTAGAGGGGGGGGGGGGGCAATCAGGCTTTCCCAAGGCCCTTGGGACCAGTCTAGACTCTTAATCTAAAGTTGCAAAAGTATTGGTATATATTTTAATAAAACACATTTTCTGAACCAGTGGTACTAGAAATACTGGTGGTGTTCACAAGAGGTGAGAAGGGAAACAAAAATGCACTACAGAAAAGCTGCTGCATTAATTGACAGAAGAAAGCCATTTGTCCCCAGGAGACTATAGGTCCACTGTGAGTACTGCTTACCCAGGTCAGGGACAGGGCCGTTTATGTAGGATGTGCCTGGTGAGCAAATTAAGCTGTTTTTTGAAAACGGACATTGTTGGCATCATTGGGCCAAGTGATGTAAATACAACATCTTTTTTGACCTACAATCACCGTCGGAAAGTGGTAAAAAAAAAAGGAGAATGACCGGCATAGTATGCATGTATATATGCAAGCCATTATAGCCTCACGTTAAAAGAGGTGTATCGCAAATTTGTGTAATTGTAAAAATCCACTCTTATACACCCGAACAAAATAAAACTCCCGCCAAGCTTGTGGT
The DNA here is from genome assembly GCA_027917425.1 of Gastrophryne carolinensis. Lineage (NCBI taxonomy): Eukaryota > Metazoa > Chordata > Amphibia > Anura > Microhylidae > Gastrophryne > Gastrophryne carolinensis. The sequence continues at coordinate 264,083,351 of CM051235.1, forward strand.
TTTGTTCTTCTGCAGGGGGACAAAGGCAAAGACTGTTTTGTTTTAGGCTGGACAATCCCTTTTAGCTTTTTATTTTATATACCGAGCAATATTACAACAGTATTTTTTTAGTCAACATGAATCAGCATTAAGTAGCACAGGCAAAGGTGAATCCGTGACAAGTCTATTTCTTTCTGCATTATAATAAAGGGCCCATGTATAATTAAAAAAATATTTTACACAGCACCGTCTATAGATGTCCAACCAATAACAAATTTGGGAATATGATTGAATTTAAAAATACCGTTTTGTGAGTACTCACCTTTAAAACGGGTATTGTGAGTGTGCCATACACTCCACTTCGGTCTTCATGACATCTGGGACATCCAATAGCAGTGTCCGTCATGGGTGGAAACCAGAAACAGTAAAGAATGTACCAACTCAAACCACTGCAGCTTGCAGAACCTTGCGGCCAAAAACAGCATCCGCTGAAGCCCGCACATCAACCTTGTAAAACTTGGAAAAAGTATAAACGGAAGACCAAGTTGCAGCCTTACAAACTTGTTCAACAGAAGCCTGGTGCTGAAAAGCCCAGGATGCACCAACAGCACGAGTAGAGTGCACAGTGACCCTAAAAGGGGGAATCCTCCCCTTAGCAGAATAGGCCCCAACAATGGCCTGACGAATCCATTTGCTAATCGTAGACTTAGCAGGTGCCAAACCTTTCCTGGGCCCGCAGGGCACCACGAAAAAAGCGTCCGTCTTGCGGAAGGAAGAAGTAGTCGCCAAATACTACTCCACACAGCGAACAACATCCAAATTGTGCAGAACCCTCTCCTTGTCATTGTTAGGCTTAGGACACAAGGAAGGGAGAACAATGTCCTGATTGAGGTGGAAAGCAGACACCACCTTAGGCAGGAAATCCGTCTTAAACCGAAAAACCACCTTATCCTGATGTCTCTCAAAGTAAGGGGCCTGAATCGACAGGGCCGCCAACTCAGAGACACGCCGAACAAAGGTAATAGCCACCAAGAAAGCAACCTTCCGAGGGGGCCGCACATGCGCGACCCCTTGGAAAAAGGTCTTAACCAGCGGGTGTAAAGCAAAAGACCTCTGGAAGAAAACCGACAGAGCAGAAACCTGTCCTTTCAAGGTACTAAGCTGAAAACCAAGATCCAGATTATGCTGAAGAAACTCCAAAATCCTGGGTATAGAAAAAACCCTGCAAGGCAAGGCCCTAGCCTCACACCATTTGGAACAATTATGAATGCACACCTTGACAATCAAAGTAGCTTTTGCATAAAGAAGGATTTATTGCTATACACAAGAAAATCTAATGCAGGAAGTGAAGTACACATAGGAATTAAGTATCCGTAGTTCAGGGGATTACACTCTTATATACACTATATCACACAGGCACCACGCTCCTCTCCAGCATCCAAGCAACGCTCTGACGAAGGTGTAAAGCACCGAAACACGTGTCAGCAGACCCAGCGCAATCCACGGCAGCGGGACCTCAAACTGAACTGAAGCAGCTATTCCTTCTTTGGACTTTGGACGCTACAACTAGCGTGTATGTCCCACAGAGGGACTCTTTCTGCATACTTAGTGCCTCACAGACTGATCTTAAAGGTACAGCAACCATTCATCTACTTAGATCATTTACTGATCAGCACCATTAACCGTTGAATGCTCTCCCTGCATAAATCCTGGTACTTAACCCTAAAGATACTACATGCAACCACATGGGTCATCCTTACCAGGATAATGTTCTGTATATAGTGTGATATAGTGTATATAAGAGTGTAATCCCCTGAACTACTGATACTTAATTCCTATGTGTACTTCACTTCCTGCATTAGATTTTCTTGTGTATAGCAATAAATCCTTCTTTATGCAAAAGCTACTTTGATTGTCAAGGTGTGCATTCATAATTGTTCCAAATAGTATCGGGATTTTTCCCCCCTTTTTTTGAATAGCACCCACCTGCATACTTAACAGCATATTTTCACCTATATAGAGTGTGCTTACCAACTATTCTTTGCCTAGCCTCACACCAATCAATATAGGACCTCCAAGTCCTATAGTAAATGCCAGAAGAGGACCGATTCCTAGCCCTAATCAGGGTCTGAACAACAGCCTCAGACAAACCTTCCTCTTTCAAGATGAAGGTTTCAGCAGCCAAGCCGTCGAAGCCAGCGTTTGTAAATTGGGGTAAAGTAGATGACCCTGAGACAGCAGGTCCGGCAGCAAGGGAAGCCGGTACTGGTCCACGGACATCCTTACGTCTGCGTACCAAACCCTTCTTGCCCAACTTGGAGCCACCAGAATCGCTGGTGCCCCTTCTAGAACCAGTTTGCGAACTACCTTGCCCAGCATGGAGACAGGTGGAAACAGGTACAGAAAACCCAGGTCCTTCCAAGCCAGTGACAAGGCATCCACTGCCAGAGACAGGGGATCCTGAGAAAGAGACACAAAGGCCGGAAGTTTGTGATTGTGCCTCGAGGCAAAGAGATCCACTTCCGGAGTCCCCCACTTGCGGCAAAGTTCCAGAAAAACCTCGGGGTTGAGAGACCACTCTCCGTGGCGAGAGGATCCCCTGCTCAGGGCATCCGCCTCCGTGTTCTCCACTCCCGGAATGTAGACTGCCGAAAGGAAAGGAACATTGCTCTCCGCCCAGTGCAGGATCAGAGAGACTTCCCTGAGGGCACTCCTGCTGCGAGTCCCTCCTTGATGATTTATGTAAGCCACTGCCGATCGGTTGTCCGCACGAACCTGAACCGGAAGACCCCGTAAATGCGGGGTCAGCCGAGCCAGAACCAGTCGAATAGCTCTGAGCTCCAATACATTGATGGGGGTGTGAGCCTCCTGGGGACCCCACACCCCGCTGAACTGAGGACTCTACCAATAACCTCCCCAGCCCGACAGGCTGGCATCCGTGGTAACCGTCTCCCAACAAGGGACCAGAAAGGATCTGCCCTTCACCAGATTGCTCGACTCCAGCCACCACCGAAAGGACTGCCAAACCCTGGGAGACATCCTGAAAGGTTGATCCAATGACTGTGGGCACCTGTCCCAATACGTCAATAGGTGAAGCTGAAGAGATCTCATGTGAAACCGTGCAAACGGCAACGCCTCGAAGGAGGATACCATCAAACCCAGCAGTTTCATCCCCTGTCGGATAGAGGGACAAGGATTGGCCAGAAGAAAACGGATCAGGCCCTGAATCCCCTGCACCTTGGTCTGGGGCAGAAACACTCTGGCCCGACTGGTATCCAGATTCATGCCCAGAAATGAAATCACACGAGACTGGGAGAGAGAAGACTTGGTGCGGTTAATCACCCACCCGAACCTCTCCAGGGTCGACACCACCTGGTGGGTGTCCAGCTCCGCCTGATGAAGGGAAGAAGCTGATATCAACAGATCGTCCAGATAAGGCACAATGCGAATGCCCTGAGATCTGAGCAGAGCCATTATGCCCGCCAAAATCTTGGTGAAGACGCTCGGTGCCGAGGTCAGACTGAAGGGAAGAGCTACAAACTGATAATGTTGATCCTCCACCGCAAATCGGAGGAATCTCTGATGTGCCTGAAAAATCGGGATATGCAGATATGCATCCTTGATGTCTATGGATGTCATAAAATCCCCTTGGCGAAGGGAATTGATAGCCGAGCACAGAGTCTCCATGCGGAACTTTTTGGCTCTGAGAAATCTGTTGAGAACCTTGAGAATGGGTCTCACCGAACCCTCTTTTTTGGGAACCGTGAAAAGGTTGGAGTAGAAACCCCCACCTCTCTCCGACAGAGGCACCGGGCATATAACCCCCATGTCCAAAAGGTTTTTGACTGCTAACAGGAGCCCCTGTGCAGCCTGAGGGTCTGAGGGCACCCGAGACCTTGAGAATCTTGGGGACGGCCAGAACTCAAACTCCAGTTTGTACCCAGAGGTGACCACTTCCAAGATCCAATTGTCTGTGACCTCCCGGGCCCAGACCTGGAAGAAGAGCCGCAGCCATCCCCCCACCCTTGTAGGTGAGGGTGCCCCTTCATTGCTGAGCCAGTTTAACGGCAGGCTTGGGCTTGGAACCCCAGGCAGCCGCGGGACGTGCCCGACCTCTGCCTCTGTTCCAGGACGAGCCCCTGACACCTGAGAAGGCCAACCCCCTAGACGCTCTGGCCCCTCGAAAGGAAGGAGTGAACGAGCCCGCCCCCCGAAAAGGGCGGCGCTGTTTCCTCTGCTGAGGTAACTTACCTCCTTTGGCAACAGCATCCAATTTATCTCCAAACAGCCGCGAACCCAAGAAGGGAAGAGCTGTGAGCGACTTCTTGGCTCCGTCTGCTGACCACTGGCAGAGCCAGACCAATCTGCGCATAGCCACCAGTAAGGCTGTCGTCCTACTACACACGACAATAGAGCCTTCCATCGCAGCCATGACAAAATCCATGAACAATTCGCACTCCTTAAAGATAACGAACTCAGCGCCAGCTGGATCAAACTGAGCGTTATTCAGCCAGTCCCTGATAAGAGACCTGGTAGCAAGCGACACCAGGGCAAATGCACTAACAGGCCGCAGGGCCGAGCCCACGTTGGCAAATGCGTGGCACGCCATCTGATCAAGGCGCTTATCCTCGCCATCCTTAAGGGAGGTGGCGTCAGGGGTGTTCAGCACAGAAGAGTTGGTGAAACCTAAAACAGGCGCGACAACCTCGGGAGGAGAAGACCAGCGCTTAACCGCCTCCACCGGAAAAGGATATTTCTTATCCCATCCCTGAGGCACATCAGGAAGTCGACTGGGCCTCTCCCATTCTCTAAGGATCAGCGCATCAAAATGACCCTGGGTAGGGAATTCCAGACAGGGCTTGCAGGCCCCCAAAAATTCCCCCTTCTTAAGAGAGGGCGCCGCAGGCGGGTCAATATCCAACACCTCCAATAAATGTGACAAAACAGTGGCCGTATCTACGGCATCCCCCAGCGCCTGCCCGACATTGGAATTCCCAGACTGAACATAGTCAGCCTCTGAATCCTGATACAATTCCCCCTTCTCTAACGGGGAATAATCGGACAATTCAGCGAACTCGTCGTCAATATCCCACAATGGCTGGGCCGACGACAAATGTCTCTTTTTAGCCTGGGCCTTCTGGCCCACCGTGCTAGCAATCATTTTCTCGATGCTGGCCAACCTAGCCCAAACATGAGAAAGCGACTCCCCACTGGTACCAATGTCACTTGGGGTACGGATAAGGTGTGGAGGGGAAGGCAATGAAGTGGGAGGAGCCGACCCAGAAGGCTGGGTACCAGACTGTCGCGTTATGGCCATTTGTGCGCATGGTATACAGATCAGCACTTTCTCCCCCGTAAGGGATACCCCGCACCCCACACATGGCCCGGATTGTCCCAACGGCATCCCGAGCCCAGTATCCTGTGGAGCCTCCATATGGTGAATTTTTGTGGTCAGTCGCAAGACCGCAGGGAATTACGCATAAGCAACCCGGGATGCCCCTTAAAAGTCCCGGAGGATTTTAGGTGGACAATTTTTTTTAACTAGGGACCCCAGGACCAGGAGGGACCCCTTAATATGCACATATACAGGACAACCTGTAACACAAAACAAGCAACATAAGAGCAGAGCTGTGTAAAAATGGCCATAACATACATGTAAAAAAACACAGCATTTGATCTTGCAGCCACACAAATGTAAATAGATATATATACACCACATCCCAGCCAGACAGTGCAATCAAGGCACAAGCACACCCACACATGTAGTGGGGGCCCCCGCTAAATACACACACACACACACAAGCTAAGGAGATGGCCATCAGGCCCTTACCACCCCAATGTGCAAAGCGGCCTGCCAGAGAAGATGGCCCCCACGCAGCCTCGTGCCTGAGGAGGGAGAGCAGGGGGAGGGCGGGCCAGCGCAGAACGTGCATTTGCCGAGGCCACGCCCCCCTCCCAGCAACATGGACCCCTAGACAACAAGCACTGTAATCGCGCCAAATAAGGGGGCGGGGCTACCGCAGCCGCACCGAGAGCCCGGCCCCTTCCCGAACGCAGCCTGAGGGGGAGAAGCTCCCCCAGGCTGTAATCAGTCCCTGTTGGCCAGTAATGCAGCAAGCACTCCACACACACACACAGTGAAACACTCAGCACACACGGACAAGGGCTGGGGAAAACAAAATATCGGCCAGGCCAGGCAACCCCCCCCCCCCCGGAGGGGAATAAGGGACCCGGAAGGGGGGAATCCTGCCAGGAGCCGGCCATAAGCCTAACGGGACGGGGCATCCCACACCAGGATCACCAAGAAACATGGAAAACCGCCTACCCCAATGTGAGGTCTCACGGTGGAGCAGTGCTCCTGCTGCACCCTTAGGGTGCTCCTACCTTCACCAGGACCCGCAGTAAAGTCCTTCTGTCTTGTCGCCTTCTCTGCAGAGAAGGAACTGGGGAATTGGTGGGAGGCCCCAGGTATATATGGACCGGGAGGGGCTTTCTTTTTTGCATATTCATCTCTGCAGAAGTTTGCCCTCTACTGGAGATTACCCAGATGTCATGAAGACTGAAGTGGAGTGTATGGCACACTTAGAATACATTGCCCCTAATCACTGTTATAACATTGATCAACACTGAAATTATTCTTGCAAATAATTGCTCTTTAAATCCCTCGGGAAATTAATAGAGAAACAAAAAAGTTATTTGCAAATCACATTGCATAGATAGCACTTAGGAGTATTGTCTCTTATATCAAGCAGTTTAATTTGTTTGATCTGCCACAGGCTTTGTACTGCAAATTAATATTTAAAAATATTTATATGGCACTATACAATAAAAACCTACAACTTTACTTTCAGAACAAAAATAATGTTAGACTTGGATACATTTGAAAATTCGTAGCAAAACAGGTGTAGTGTACAATCACCCCCCTAGATTCCAGATAAATGATCCTTAACCTCAAGGCTCAACACTGCACCACCAACTGCTTTTTCATCAAAAACTTGTCTAGCAGCTGTGCTGGGGCTGTTTTTAACCAACACAACCTTGCAATAAAATGGTACTGGGTTGACATTCAACCGCACTTAAAGTCAAAGGTTGACCATATGATAGGATCTAGAGACTAGACCGTTCAGGACCAAAACTTTTGAAGGCCCATCAATCTTTACTCTGCCCGAAGTCAGTGAATGGGAATTGCTCCATGCCAAAGAGGTAATTCTTGCTGCTGTAGTAAACATCTCTCCCCTGCTGACAACTATTATCTAGAGAGGGTTCAGCAACATGTAGAAAATATCATCCACTGGCACACAAATACATGGAAGATAATTCTGTTTTTTTTTTATAATTCCAAGACAACCACTCTAGGGTGTACAGAGGACAGTCTTCAAATGTGTGGGGCTGCAAGATGGAAAAGCTGGCCTATATAGGGCAGGCTGTGTAAGGATGTCCTCAGTTAATTAAAAAGCAGTTCAGCCACAGCGCGGGAGGGTAGAAATGTTAACCTGCGCACAATGCACACAACTACAGTGCAACAAAACTAAAACCATGTAGAAGGCATCAACCACCACCAACGCAGTTGTAACAAAACAGAAGGGCGGGTGTGGTGCCCGGAATGGAAGAGGACGAGAAACTAAATTTACCGGTGAGTATAGAAATTTCCCCTTTCTCATCTCTTCTATTCTGGGGCACCACCAGTAGCAACACAGGGGATGTCCCAAAGCAGTACTCTCAATAAGGGTGGAACGGTGTAAGAACAGCCAACGGCATCAACCTAGCCAAGAACAATGGCACTGACACCAAGTATAGACCTCCAGAGAGGTGGTCACCACTGTCTGCAACACTTTACGCCCCAGAGCATCACTGCCAGATGCCCTGACTGGTGAACGTGTCGAGAGAAGACCAGGCCTCCTTGCCAACCTGTTCCACCAATGCCTTGTGTTGGAAAGTCCAAGATGTAGCAATCGCCCAGGGGGAATGAGTGGTGAACAGGAGGGGGTAGCCTTCCATTTGCAGGTGTATGCTTGTATGACAGCCAGTCTGATCCATCCGCTAAGAGTGGACCTGGCCGCCGCCATGCCCCTTCTTGGTCCTTCTGGGATCACGAACAAGACATTGTCTTGCATACCTCTCGAGTACTGGCCAAGTGATAGTTTAATGCCCTGACCACATCGAGGGAATGCAGGAGTCGCTCCTTATGGTGAGTGGGGCCTGGGTACCAGGAGGGTAGACAGACCACCTTGGGAAAAAAATCCTGCTTCACATGAAACACCATTTTGTCCTCATGCAACACCAAAAAGGGTGATCTAATTGAAAGTGCTGGCATCAATAAAAACCGCCGGATGGAGATGACCGCCACAAGAAAAGCGACCTTCAATGTTAGCGTTGTCAGGGAAGCCTCCACCATGGGTTCAAATGGGGACCCCTGAAGTGCAGATTGAGATCCCAGGGCGGGACTAGCTATTGCCAGAGAGACCAAACAAACAGACGCAGTATCCAGCAAAAAAGCGTGGATTAAGCTATGCCCTGCGAAAAAAAAAAACTACGCTTTGCGTGACGTCAGCGCATCACTTCCTCAGGGCGAAAATGCAACGCGTCGAAGGCGAGCAGGGGGTGGTGCTACTTGGTCACTGGACATGTGAGATTTCTGTGGATATTGTGTCTGATTGTTCTGTTTGTCCCTACCCGGCTGGTCCTTATTCATTATAATAGCACTTTAGCACATGGAACTTTTTTGATTGTTTATGCACAGTTATAGGAAACATTGGATATTAATTATATTTCTTAGATTTTTGGATATATATATATATATATATATATATATATATATATATATATTCCAGCAGGGTTAAGGAGGACCTAAATTCATTAGGTTATTTATCATCGTAATAATCAGTGGCCCGTGAACAGCAGTTATGCTATCCCCCCCCCCCCTCCCCATCTCCTTTCAGGTCTGTTTCATGTTCTATGTGTTTTAGATTGTTTTAAATGTGTCTAAGTGCATGTATTTGTAGATCTATTTGTCAATAAAACTTGATACGATTTTTGGAATCTAAAAAGTAGTGCCCCTGTCTCTATTTGGGATAGTCTTAGAAGTTGTGGAACTCCCCTCTTTTTTCTTGGATAGTCACCGTTTGTGTACTTATCCCTTTGTGTGCACACTTTTATATTCATACAGCTGGTGCGGTTTCACATCTTTTCATAGAATCCTCAGAGGATCAAGTCTGAATATGCCTACGCTTGGCAGTAGCCTTACCGTGGCAGACTCCGGATGCCCTGTTGACAAAGACCACTGACCATGCTCTCCAACTGAGCCACTCTGTCTGCCATGTCCGAAGGAGGAACCCCTGGGACAAAAATAGACCTGGCAACCCCCCCCCGAGGGGGTATCCCACTCAGATGAGTCCAAGCCTGAAGCCGCAGGGAGAACTGGATCATCCGGCAAAGCCGTGGTACCTGCCAGCTGTATAAAGTGGTGCAAGGCAGTAGTGCACCCAGAATACAGGGGCCCCTGCCCTAGCTCATGTGTGCTTGGTACATGGGACACAGGGCATACTCTCTATTAAAATAGGAAACCCCGGTCCCCCAGAGCAGCCATTTTACCATGTTGAAGGTATCAAACTGCTAACAAATACAGGCGGAGCAGCCCACAGGCCAGTGATGCAGCAGCTTCCGCCCCCCCCCCCCCCCATCCCCGCAACATGAACAAATGTCAGATTCAGAAAGGAGCTCAGAGGAAGCCCTACCTGACCAGGGGGGAAAAAAGTGGAGCTGGAGGCCCCAAGCTCTGAGCGAGCTCTGACCAGCAGCCCAGCAGCAATGGGGAAGGCATATTGTGGCCAGGGTGGCTAGATGACCAAGGGGGTAGAAGGACACAGCAGAGCCACCATGCAAGTCCCAGAGATCAGGTACCCTGCAGGCAGCAGGGTCATGACCCTCAGAAATCAGACCCCGCTGGAAAATCCCCCCGCTCACAGTCCGCACTAACAAAAAAATAAATCCAGAACATCTTGACAGTCCCGTGCGACTGCAAAAAATAACCGAGTATAACTTGCCACAGCCTGCCCTATATTGGCCAGGAGAAGTTAGTGTTTTTTTTCTATCTTGCAGTCCCTGTCTACGGCTGAGTTTAACCCACTACTGGTGGTGCCCCGGAATGAAAGAGAAAAAAAAAAAAAAATTACATTTGATCATATATTTCATTTAAAAAAATGCTTTGTGTTTTTTAAAACTTTGATACGTCAACTGAACAGAAGCCGACAGGTGAGAAGTGGGTAGAAGACTTGCTGCTCTTGCTGCTTGCTGCTCTATTAACCCCAAGTGCTGTGTGTAAAGACTCATGGTGCCCTACGTGTAAATTACGTGTAAATTACCACTCCTGTTTTATTGCAGCAGGGCAGCATGCGTCTCTTCTAAATCCTGCTTTGCTATGTCTGAAGTACCAAAAAAAAAGTATATTAGCAAACATTTTTTTGGCATGAACATCTTTGGTAGGAGTTAAAATTCCCAAAGATACTTCTCATTTAATGCAACCAGGCAGCATATGACCCCTGAACATAGATTAGCTTTAAACTGGACCAATAGCCACCCTTATTCTGCCATGAATTTTTCTTAGAGAGTATCCCAATTTGGGATGATCACTGTCGCTTGGCTAAAAAGGAAGCCAAAATTGTTGTTCATATACTTGCCCCTTCTATGTTTAAGCACTGCTTAAAATGCAGCATTTCACACAGCAGCAACACCTTTGCTTTCCACTGTAGGTGGCTGGCAAACCGGATTGGAGTCACATGCAGAATTTAATGATGATAATGTCCTCAATGACCAATGTATGTTTGCACATGCAAAGGAATTTTTGCTCCACTTTTAACCCATCCATGCAATTGTGCAACACAATAAGAGGTAGTGAGTGCACGGTGAGCAATTGGGTATTTGATGCCTTGCTCAAGAGCACTCCAGTCATGCCTCACTTGGGAACAAAACACAAGACTTGATCCCTAACCACTAGGCCATGGGGGCCCCACATGGCACGGCTGTGTTACGGTCAAGCAGGTTAATACAATCTTGGGCTACTGCTTTGGCTTTGCAAACATAGACCCTATGAGGGAATTCCTGCATTGCAAGTGCAGCTTTCCACCCCAGCCTAGCTAATGCCCCTACGCAATAGATTCAATTGCACATCAGCACCTGGGACTACACCATCATCATAACATTTTGTTACATATGTAATGAGTTGATCTATGTCGGCTCTTTGGTAAGTTACGCAGACATTTGATGTGGAAGCGTCCAATCCACTAACAAAGGCACAGCTGATCCATGTAGGTTTTTCTTTCTTTGATAAAACAAAATGCTAGTCAAAGTGTTTCATTATTTCGAGAACAATGATGTGCATAGAAACCTGGCAGTCCAGCAGAGGAAGGTGAACAATGGATAGCCCACATGGGATACTGTCAGCATAATGCACTGCCTTTGAGCGTGCATCAGAAGACCACTGGCAATACATAAACTGGTGGTTAGCAAAAGGTTAACTTATTAGGGATCTCATTAAACATAAGAAATTCTCTTTAGAAATCTTAGAAAACACTTGAAAATGCATCTGCCAAATGCTTTTACCAACAGAGAAAACAGTCTGGTCTGCTAAGGGACAGCCAAAGGGCAGCCACTTTTATTAAACAGTTCCCCATCTCTGAGGGTTGATTAAAGTTTATAGTGCATGTAGATATGCATATTTGTGATCCTCGGATGACCGGGCCTATTCAGCCCTTAATTCACAAGCCAGTAGTTAGAATGATGCAAATTCAGACTCTAGAAAGATTGGGAGGTTAGATTACCCTTGTAGATTAAAAAAAAATGTAAGGCTGTGACATGTAGTTGTTGCATTGTGCTGTCAGCTTTAAATAAAATATTTATTGTGGAAACCTGTGAATGCAGGTATGTTTTGCTTTGAAAAATTCAAAAATCGGTTTTATTCACCCAATACATTCCAATGATACATACAAGGAAAATAATTTGATAATTCAGGCAAAAAAGTACAAAAATACTAAGTGTATTCCAACATAAAAAAGTATAAAAGAGTATAATAGTAAAATTATTAACATGGAGTAGCATACAACAGGGAAGCGTTTTAAGTCACATTTTTTTTTCTGAGTGGTATAATGAAAAGAAAATGTCTCTAAATCGGGTCCATTGAGCATATAGGGTTCTACAGACATGTCCAGACGGAGTTGGACAGGTCCTTAATTCTTTTTGCCCAAATTTTTGTTATCAGGGTTTCTTTCTGCTGACCTTATTAGTTTTTGTCCCTCTTGGAGGCTCCTCCATACCAGACGGAGAAGGATGGAGAAAACGGACCCAGAGAACTGAATCAGTCTCCTGAGGCAATCAATTCTTACTAAGTAGGAAAGGAAAATACGAATCTGAGTACTCACCTGTAGAATTGTTTTGTAGTATACAGCACGTCCTGTTTCACTAATTCCTTACGTCTGTGTTATCCGCCACAAGGTGGCGCTGTGGACTGCAGAAAGACTTGTGGCATCTCCCGGCCCTATAAAAAGCCAGGAACCTCCCACAAATTCCCAGTGTTACAAAACAGTTAGACAAGAAGCCGGGAGAACAGTAATGAAAGAAATCCCAAAAGGAACATTTGAACAAATCGCCATACAGAGGAAACCAAGAATAATGATAACAAGGGAGGGATGAAACTGGACGTGCTGTATACTACAAAAAATTCTACAGGTGAGTACTCACAGAATTGTATTTTTCCAAGTATACAGCTCTAGATAAAGTGAACCCCGGGATGTAACTATTCCCAGGGGTCACAAACAAGGAGCACAACCAATAGACAATGTGTGAACATTTATTAAGCCGAAAACATACAGTTAAAACAACAATTAGGACACATTAAAAATGGCCTCCAATCGCCTAGGTACTAAATAAATACAAACACTCAGCCCTCAATAGTAACCGTTTAGTAAATGACTGCTACTCTAATAAAAATTACAGTTCTCCCAAGACAATATTATTGTCTTGTGGAACACCCCAATAGAGACAAAGCAAAAAATAATTAACTTTATTTGTGCCGGCACAAAAACCCTTTAAAGTATATAGACCCCAACAATAAAAAATACTAATATCTATAGACTTGAACGTACTATCTACTGTATCAAAAAATATCTAAACAATATATATATATATATATATATATATATATATATATATATATATATATATATATTGCAAAAACGAGAAAGGGGGAATAGTGAGTATTGCTTAGTCCATTGTAACCAAATTAAAGTGAAACATCTAGATATGACAATTACAAGTGCCAAAAAGTGGCCTAACAACAATTAGAAACACACAGAAATAACCATACAAAAATATATTTAGTACAAAATAGTACTAAAAAGAGATACTCAGCTGCGCTGGCATACAGAGTGCAGTCACCGGGCAGGACAATAAAGGCGAGAGGGGGATATGGATTCCACCTGCGCTTCGCAGTGTGAACAACCGCTTCTTGCTTGGGTCCAAGTATACAGCATGTCCTGTTTCACTAATTCCTTACCTCTGGGACATCCAAAAGCAGTGTCCGTAAGGTAGAGTGGGATCCCCAAAAGCAACGGCGAGCAGTTCAAACCACTGCCGCATGAAGAACCTTGCGGCCAAAAGCAGCATCAGCTGAGGCCCTAACGTCAACCTTGTAAAAATTATGAACAGAAGCCCAAGTTGCGGCCTTACAAACTTATTCAACAGAAGCTTGGTGCTGAAAAGCCCACAACGCACCAATAGCACGAGTGGAATGAGCAGTAAGACGGAAGGGAGGCTCCTTCCCCTTAGCAGAATAGGCTTGCACCACCGCCTGATGGATCCACTTGCTGATAGTGGATTTAGCCGGAGGCCTAGGTCCAGAAGGGAGAACAAAAAGAGAATCAGTCTTACGGAAGGATTCAGTAGCTACCAAATAAAACTTCAGAACCCTGACCACATCTAAAGAATGCAAGGTCTGCTCCTTAGTATTATTAGGGTTAGGACACAAAGAAGGCAAAACAATGTCTGGCTTAAACCGAAACACCACCTTGTCCTGGTGTCGCTCAAAATAAGGAGGCTTGATGGAAAGCGCCACCAACTCAGAAACACGCCTAACAGAAGTGATAGCCACCAAAAAGGCTACCTTAAGAGTCAGAATGGGCAAAGCGGCCTCACGAAGAGGCTCAAAGGGACGACCCTGCAGAGCAGATAATACCAGATTCAGATCCCAAACTGGTAACATAGGCTTACGTGGCGGACGCACGTGAGAAACCCCCTGGAAAAAGGTCTTAACCAAATGGTGATTGGCAAAAGATCTTTGGAAAAAAATAGCCAGAGCTGAAACATGACCTTTGAGGGTACCAAGTTGAAGGCCCAAATCCAAACCATGATGCAAGAATTCCAGAATCCTGGGAATACAAAACACCCGGCAGGGAAGAGATTTGGACTCACACCAGGCAATGTAAGAATGGCAGACCCTGTAATAGATAAAAGGACGAGGACTTTTTCCTAGCCCTTAATCATGGTATCAACAACAGAGGCAGGCAACCCCTTATCCATCAAGATGGAGGTTTTAGCAGCCAAGCCGTTAAAGCCAGCGTTTGTAAATTGGGATGGAGCAGCTGCCCGAGTGAGCAGGTCCGGATCCTTGGGCAGGACGTATTGATCTACCGCCAACTGAACGATGTCTGCAAACCACACACTTCTTGGCCAACAGGGGGCCACCAGAATGGTTGGCACCCCTTCCTGGGCTATCTTGCGCAGCACCCTGCCCAACAGAGGAAACGGAGGGAACACAGAGCCGCCAAAACCCCTTCCAAGGCATTGCTAGCGCATCTGGGACTGTGACGGGACGCAAACAGGTCCACATCCGGCAGACCCCAGCGACGGCACAGGGAGCGAAACACCCTGTTGCTGAGGGACCACTCCCCCAGCCGAGACATCCCCATGTTCAAGGAGTCTGCCTCCAGGTTTTCCACTCCCGGGATGTAAACTGCCGAGATACAGGGAACATTCTCTTCCGCCCAGGACAGTATCAGGGACACTTCCTTGAGGGCTCGCTTGCTCCAAGTCCCTCCCTGATGATTGACGCAGGCAACCGCCGTCTGGTTGTCCAAGCAGATCTGAACAGCTCGACCCCGAAGGTGTGGGGTCAACTGGGAGAGAACCAACCTTATCGCCCGCAGTTCTAAAATGTTGATGGGAGCATGGGCCTCCTGAGGGCCCCACTGACCCTGGAACTTCAGAGACTTCCAAAAGCCCCCCCAACCTGTCAGACTGGCATCTGTGGCGACAGTCTCCCAGCACGGAGGCAGAAAGGTCCTGCCCACTAGAAGGTTCCTCGAGTCCAGCCACCACGAGAGGGACTGACTTCCTGATCCAGGGACACAGGGTTCCGATCCCACACTGACAAAAGGTGTAGCTGAAGAGGTCTCATGTGAAACTGAGCAAAGGGGACCGCCTCGAAGCATGACACCATCAGGCCCACCAACTGCATCCCCTGCCGAATGGAGGGCTGAGGACAAGAAATTAGAAACAGTGCCTGCGTCTGCAGGCTCTCCACCTTCTGCTGAGGCAGGAAAACCTTGACCTGAGATGTATCCAGAGTCATGCCCAGAAAGGACCTCACCGAGGACGGAGACAGTGAAGACCTGGGATGGTTGATCACCCAGCCGAAGGACTCGAGTGTGGAGACCACCATCTGGGTATCCAGCTCGGCTTGATGGAAGGACTGAGACGCAATCAGAATGTCGTCCAGATAAGGAAGGATGCATATGCCCTGAGATCTCAACAGAGCCATCATCCCCGCCAGCACCTTGGTGAAAACCCGAGGAGCCGAGGTAAGACCGAATGGCAAGGATACAAATTGGTAGTGCTGATCCTCCAGAGCGAACCTGAGAAATTTCTGATGACCTAGAAAGATTGGAACATGAAGGTAAGCATATTTGATGTCCACAGAAGTAATTAAGTTGCCCGACCGCAGGGTACTGACCACCGAGCGCAGAGTCTCCATGCGAAAATGCTTGAACCTGACAAATTTGTTGATGCGCTTCAAATCCAGGATGGGCCTCAGAGACCCATCCTTTTTGGGAACAGTTAACAGATTGGAATAGAAGCCTCTGCCCCTTTCCCAGAAGGGCACCAGGCAGATGACACCCAATTCCAAAAGGCTTTGGACCGCAAGCCCTGACGCGCAGTCTCCAGACGTGGGCAAAGAGCCGCAACTGTCCCCCCCCCCCACCCGGATGGGTGAGGGCGCCTCCTCATGGGGGGCTTGGGGGAAGATTTGGACTTGGGACCCCATGAAAGACCGGGATGTCCATGGCCAGAATTGGGAACACGGAAGGAGGGGAGGAAGAACCAGCCCCCCGAAAGGGCCGCGGCTGCCTCCTGCGTTGAGGCAGCCTACCATCCTTGGAAAACAGATCCAGGCGCTCACCAAAGAGCCGTAGCCCCGTAAAGGGGAATCCAGTGAGAGCCGCCTTAGCCGCATTATCAGCCGCCCACTGACGCAGCCAAACAGAACGGCGTATAGCCACCAAAAGGGCAGAAGTCTTACCACACATCCTGACAGCATCATCCATAGCAGAAAGAATAAATGCAACAAATTCATAGCAAAGCAGGAGGGATCTATAATCCTCCCCCCTCTTGGCAGCCGAGGCATTATCCAGAAGGCACTTGAGCAGCCCTTTAATAGCAATAGCCATGATGGCAGAAGCGCACACAGGGCGCAGTGCAGTCCCCGCACAAGCAAATGCGCGACAGGCCAGCTGATCCACACGCCGGTCCTCACCGTCCCTCAGAGTAGAAGTGTCAGGGGAATACATGACCGAGGTATTGGACAACCCGAGCACGGGAGCATCCACCTCGGGGGGACACGACCAGCGCTTAACCACATCAGCAGGAAAGGGATACCTCCTGTCCCAACTCTTGGGCACCGCAGGCAATCTGCTAGGACGTTCCCACTCCTTGAGCACCAAATTATTAAAGTGGTTCTGCTCAGGGAACTCCAAACATTGCTTAACAGTGTGAAAAAGCTCACCCTGCTGCCTTTTAGCCCCCACAGGAGGGGTAATACATAATACTTCAAAAATGTGAGCCAACAGCCTATCAGTATCCTCGGAAGACCAAGGATCTTCTCCAAAAGGAGACCCAGTACCGCCATTAAACCTCCTGCTGTTCCCCAGAGGAATCAGAAAAGTTCCCCCTCTTCTAGGGGGTAACGGCCAGAAAAAGAATAATGTCCCTCATCCTCCTCAGGAAAAAGGGAAACAGCGGGAGTTAAATGCCGTTTCTTGCCAGAAGCCTTACGGGGGGCAGGCCCAGCAATATGCCTTTCCAGGCTGGCCACCCGCATAGCTAACTCATAATGTGATTCCCCGCTAACATGTCCCTCACTAGGGGTCAAATGCAGGCGTGGGGGAGTAGGTGAAGTAGAAGGGGGCGCAGAGCTGGGCAGCATAGCAGGCAACCCAGACTGCAGTGCAAGTACCTTCTGGGCGCAGGGCACACATACCCTGACACCATCACTAACAGGGGACACCCCACACGTGGCACACAGCTGGGCTTGTCCCGAAGGAACCCCAAGCACATTATCCCCGGAAGCCTCCATATGGTGATTAATATAGGCGCACGCCCGTACAGGGTCATGGCTAACCAGAGCCACCCGGGATGCCCCCCCCCCCCCCCAAGGGATGCCCAGAAGCCCGCTAGGGAAGGTGGGAGATGTCAAGGGCTGGGAGAAACCACAGTCACGGTTGTCCCGCCTGAAAGACACAATGAGGACACATAAAAATCCCGCAGCGCAGTTAATAAACATAAAAAAACAACCTGGCAGAGGACTCCGGGACCAATTGGATCAGGTGCACCAACCGCCAGACCGCAAGGGAAGCGCGCCGCAGCTCCTGAAGAACGAGGGCCCCACAGCGCAGTAGAAACAAAATGGCGCCCCGAAGCGGTCCTTGAGGGTCGGGCCACGGCTGTATGATACGGAATGCGTCATCCGCAGGTCCCGCCCCCCCCAAAGAGCACGAAATCGTGGTCACATGACCCGCCGGCGCCATGATACACAGAGAAAAAAAAAGACACCTCCGAAAATAGCGCCGCCCGCCGCGAAGCAAACCGTAGCAAACCACAATAAAGGCACATTGAAGCACACAAACAGATCCCCAGGGCACCCCCGCCAGAAGCCCGCCCCCCCCCCCCACCCCGAGCCCAGGGAGAGAGCGAGAGAGCAACAGAACAGTGGCAAGGGGGCAACCCAGGGGAATGAAGGAGGGGGGGTGGTAGAGAACCTCTTACCCAAAAGGGACTAAACAGCAAGGGCCTCAGCATCCCAAAGGCACATCATAAAAGCCTGTAACCGGCTACCCTTGTGGAACAGGGTTTTGCGGTCTGGAGCAGCACTCAAGCACCTGACCCTGGTGCTGTCCTACCTTCACCCGAACCAGGCAGCCGAGGCTGGGAGGCAGTGGGTCCAGAACGGCTGGAAATAGTCCTGCAGGGCCGCAGGCTGGTAAGCCCCGCTCGCCTGCGCAGTATAGAGATCCATCTTCTATCTTTGCAGTACGACTGCAGAAGGAAAACTGGGGATTTGTGGGAGGTTCCTGGCTTTTTATAGGGCCGGGAGATGCCACAAGTCTTTCTGCAGTCCACAGCGCCACCTTATGGCGGATAACCCAGACGTAAGGAATTAGTGAAACAGGACGTGCTGTATACTTAGAAAATCGTAGATGCTTGTTTTTCCTAGAGAGAATTGATATGGTTTTCCCGTATCAGGTCTCTAGAAATTATGGTTCTGAAGAATTTGGTCTTCTCATCTTGACTGGCGAGCTCTCCTAGAAATCCACAACCACCCTCACTGTTTTTCCTGTGTTAAGTATCAGATTTTTTTCTATGCCAGAGGCACCTCTACCTCTCTATGATCAGGCTTTTTATTTTCAAGTGGAACAAAAACACAGGGGCAGGCTAGCAGCCAGCCGGCCCTGGAGCCTTTGGCAGAGGTACAGAGCTTGCCAACTGCCCGCACTACACAGAAGAAATAACTTTCTCCTCACAACTGGGATCAACTCCCACAGAATGGATGCACCACCCTGCAAGACCAAAAAACACATCGGACTGATTGATGAGGCAAGAAGTTATGGCCCCCCCAGAGGAGCACTACCTGACCAGGGTGGAAAACACTGTGGGGCGACAGGCACACTGCAACAATCCTCAGCCAACAGAAGAAGTTCGGCAGAAGCAGAGCAGGCCAGCAGCAACAGGGGGGTCTCTGTTGTCCCAGGCAGCAGGAGGAACCTCTGGCTTCTTTCCAAAATGGTGGTGCCGAAAGAGAGGGGGCGGAGCCACAGACTGCATAAATCGCCTTAATTTTCAAGGCCAGAAGACTGGAAACCATGCAGCCACCCCAACCCCAGTGCCTTCATGCCAGCCAGCCAAAAGCCCCCCCCCCCCCCCCCCGCGCGGCACCCATTCCCCTCTTACGCTGGCAGCCTAGCTCCGCCTGAGCACTGCCAGTAAGTCACCAAATAATGAAAAACTTGAGGGAGCCCAGATAAGTCGCTTGCTCCAACCAACCCCCACGACTGGAGAGAGTATACAGCAACCAGGGCGGGCAGGCGCACTGGTGGAGATGAAAGCTCACAGGGAGGGGCTGAATGGGAAGGCGACACAAAGCAATCTGGTAACCTGCTGTAGCAGGGTCCTGACCCTTGAAGCCTCAAACCAAAACCTGCCAGAGCCCCGTGCATGCTTACCTGGCCCATACACGCTCCACTCACACTTCACTGTCCCATGCTAGGAATCCAAGCGTCCAAAAGTGCAGAGGGTGAGAAGCTGGGAGGCAGAGTCAAAGCCCCTGTCAAAGCAACAAAACCGGAAATAAAGAAATAAAACCCTGAAACGCTTAAGTCTTGGCTGCAAGGAAAGAACTGGGGGTGTCCGGTCACAGCCTGCCCTATACAGGCTGGGAGGAGCTTAGTTTGTTTTTATTGCAGTCCCAGTCTATGGCTGAGGTTAACCCATGCGTTGCTGATGGTGGTGCCTCGGCATGGAAAAGGAAGAGAAAAGCAATATAACTTCCAAAGCAGTGTATACCTTTTTATAGGCTCTTTTTTTAAGCTAGGAAAAAAAGAAGAAAACCTATTTATATGGTTACACAGAAATGCAGAATCTCATTCTCCGATCTGGTCAATTCCCTGGAGCCGTCAACCACCTACACTGCCACTCATTAAATGCATCAAGGACATTAGTTGGCTCTGACACACTGTCCCTTCAAGGAACAGGCTCTGCGAGGAATAGCATGAACATTAATGACATCTATGTAAGTGTCCAGCCCCCCACCGATATAGGCAGCAGACTCGCTTCAATGGAGCGATGAGTGAGGGAGTAACAGTAAAGTAAGTGTAAAGATGTGAATTCCAGCACACAGACACACAATAATGTAGAATTACAAGACGGAATCCATTTCATCAGGATGTACAACTATAAAGAATAAAACATGCTTGTTTTTATCATCCTTATACTGCAACCAACAATTATGGGGGACCCTTTGGAATGCCACTCCTATTAAAAAAAATTGTGGTCTATAGAAAAGGAAAAACATTTGAAACCTTTCCATGTGTAGGCCTAAACAATAGGAATACCTTTGCGTGTGCTTAGACAATCTTGAAGCACTCAATCAGCCCTATAATCTGTCCCTAACTTTGGTTAAAAACAGAGGACTTGGTTGGCACACATCTGCAGAAGTATGCTAAAGCTTCACCATCAAACGCCAAGGTGCCTCTGTGAGGTGCAGTCCTAACCCTAATCTCTGAGAGCCCCCATTGGAACATACAATGCAATAGATACATTGGGAGGAGCTTGCCTGAGTTTGCCCTATAACCTTGAGTGCAGCACACAAGTCTCTCCCATACAGCCCAAGACCCCCACGTTCTCGCACAAAATCAAAGGAGGGATGGCAGTTGCTCAGACCAATTTATAACTATCTTGGGAGGTGCACGTGAGCAGGGCAATTAGAATGCATCTGAACAATGACTTTAAGCAATGGATTCTAGTACACTGGATTCCCTGCATTAATGCAGCATCACCATTCTGCACACCCAAATTGAGATGCACCTGGAAAAGGGTTTAGCCATACCTTTAGACTCTGGAAAGCTGTGTAAGGAAACTGTAAAGAGGACCAAAAACTGACCTAGAGTCTAAAGGTATGGCTAAAACCCTTTTCCAGGTGCATCTCAATTTGGGTGTGCCAACTAAATACAGTATACCACACAGACTGAAGCAAGCAAATGAAAGCACAGTAAATCAAACACCAGTTTAAAAACTTCACTGTGCACAGTTTTACAGCCTATGTGCTGAAGATGCACTTGATACACAAATACATATTTTATTGCATGTTTCGTGACTCATTTTTAGATGGAAAATGTTTCTGCCTTCAGGTCTGTCTCTCTAGCTCAGTACAAAGTAATTTTCCTATACGTGGGCGTCAACAGTCCCATTGTAATAAAACACAATGATTAGAGACAGATAGCTGTCATCTGTAAATCGCTAATTCGCAGGAGAAAATAGGTACAGATTAAAAGATCAAAGTTTTTTCATAGTAAAAACTAAACTCCACTAAAGTGCATCTTTTTACCACTGAATAAAAGCACCAACTTTCCAAGATGATTAACAAATGTCAAGTTAAACTGTTTCTATTTAACACTACAGTACAGAGATATGTATATAAAACAAACAGGAGAAGAGGCAGCTGCATAAATCAAATTGGAGGACTAACATATATGTATACTTCTGTCAAGTATCGCGATATTTCATTAGACGATACTAGAATCAATTTTTTTCTTTCTAGAATCAATTCTGACTCCCCCCTCCCATAAAAGAAACGTAAAAAAAAAAACTCACCTGAACAATTTTTTTTCTGACTTGCCATTAACCCCGAGCCCCCCCCCCCCCCCATTACCTGCCTCCCCAAATCCCAGGGCTTGTAGCCTTCAGGGCCAGGGCCCTGTTCTACAAGCCCCCATAGCTGGTACGGGCTAGTTATGGTGGGAAAGGGGGACCTTTCCCCATTTTTGGGGGGGATTTTTAAGAGTTGTTTTATCCCTTAAAATTCCCCAAAAATAGGGCCCCACTCGCCGGGAAGGGGGGACCCTATATCGCAATATATTGTCTTTGAGACAGAATCTGGAAATCTCGGATATATTGTATCTTCATACGTATCCTATCGCCAGATTCTTGCCAATTTACACTAATATATATATATATATATATATATATATATATATATATATATATATATATTTCCCCCCCCCCCCCCCTCATATATACCATCCACATGAGGTGCAAAACTTCGGGTGGCAGTGTATGTAAACTCATCCAGCAAGCAAAAAACAAAAAAATATAAATATACAGCAGAGGTTCCAGAGTGGCTGGTTTATGGATCGAATATAAAAAGTTCAAACATCACCCACCTTCTTGGAAAGGCCCTATATCCCCCCCCCCCCCGCCCCTTTACCTGTGAAACATCATATTTAATGAAACACAAAAGTCAAACAAGAAAATGCAAGCTCAAGCCTTTAGTAACCAAGTTGTATTTTATACATTTTTCTACATTTATGTAAAAATGGTCCTTAGCCCTAGTCTAGGAACAAAATGACATCAAATCACTTGTAAACTATGGCAAATGTAACAATCAGGCCCAAGAGTCAGGTCTCCATTTACAAGCCAATCTGCTCTCAGGACCAGCTGACAGATCAGTGCCAGAGACCATATAAATAGTGGCATTTACCAAAGTGTATCTGTCATAAGAAAAACTTTCGCCATAGATGTGCACCTGATTTTTTTTTTAACAGCAGATTTTCTACAGTAATCAGCACAATTAAATAACCCCTTGATTGAATAATAAGTGCAGTTTCACGAATCAATTCAGCTTTGTACACACCATCTAGTGTGTAATTTATCCTGGCAAACACGGGGCGGTTGAATTTGCATTCCTCGCCTCGTACTGCCATCATATTCAATAGAATCACAATTACAATACAAAAAGCTTCTGACGCCTAATCAGAGCTTTCTATACCAATTCTCAGCAAAGAACAAATGTTGCAAGAAAGAATGAGCTCATTGTTTTGTATCCTTCGTTGACTAAATATAGATATGCACTTCCAGAGCGCGGTGTCTTCACAACCCTGCCCCCCCCAGGAAACAACATTTAAACGAGGGCAGCTCGTCTCAATACAAATAGCCCTACAGAGAGCCGTGGAAGTCCAGCCAGTATTGCATTAGAAGTGTCCTTCACATCAATCATTACAGCTTAATTACTCTATGAGCCAGTTATTCTAGATTATTAGAAGTTAAAGGTCACCATTTCCCCGCACTGATTAGTCGAGTAGCGCTATCAACCGCATCTAATAACGTGTGGCTGATATGACACCTGGCTCAAGGAGAAACTGACCGCTGCCAAGGTATTGACAGACCGGGATTAATGGACAATGTGAACATATATAAAAAAAAAAAAAAAAATACATTTACTGACCTTATCCAATATTCTTTTTGCAGGGCTCCTGGTCCACACAAGAGTAATCTTAGTGGTTGAAGGCACACACACCCTAAGTCATACCATGCTTTGGAAGTTATTTTAAAGTCCACATACTACCCTATAGTCCAGTGCAGCTGAGCCGCACAATGCTGGCAGTTTAAAACTTACCAACATCTGCAATCTTATCCCTGCTATTGGGGTAGCTGGGAGCCAAGTCTCTTTTCACTTTTCGCTACAAATTCAGGGGGAATGCCAGACCTCGGAAAGGATGTGGCCAGTCATCGAGACTGCCAAAAAGGAGAAAGGAGGCAGCAACATGACCATTTGCCGTGGACCGGCGATTGCACAGGGGGGATTCCGGGAGAGGTAAGTTTCAAAACCCTGGAATATCACAGATCAACTATAGGGGCATATGTGATGGTTATTGTTTTTACCTGGACAGTCTTTCAGTCTGCCTAATCCTCAATTACTTATTTTAGCTCTGCAAAGCACAAATAGGTACTTTTGGTTCAGAAATATCGGGGTAATTTTCTCAGGTTTTGAGCTCACCTGCAGGCAAACCTAAAATTCTAGAAATGTACCACACCACTGCTAAACCAAACCGGGAAAGTCTTACTGACTGGCATTCTATGCAATGAGTAGGCTTTAAACAAAGATCTCAGCGGAGTGGGGGGCCCAAATCTGATGGACAAGAACAGAGTACTCATTTGGCTGCTTTATGATCTACACCAGGAAAACCGTTGTTTAGCTGGAGGCACCCAGCCTCTCCTTTAGTAATAAATGGTACCCTGGAGTTCAAGAAAATGACCTACACTACCATAAGATGCCCATCAAAGTTCTAGAATCCTTAGTTGCAAGTATCTAACTCTGTAACCAGTTTGTGATCATGTAATCCTTTAGTTGGTAAATTTGAGAATGTAAACTGCCACTAAAGTGGCATTATACTCAAGTCACCACTTCCTCATTTGTGGTGTAATCAGATGACCAAATGAAAACATTCAGGGTTGATGTGCAAAACCACATTGTGATTGAGGAAGTGGTTTACATATGATATAGGATAGCGTCAAATGGCTAGTGTGTCAATGTGTTCGTTGTTCTGTTACCTCATTAATTTGTAATGGCAAAAACCTAGAAATTTAGCTTTCCTGGGACAAAACCTGTGAATTTAGCTTTCCTGGGATTGTCCCAAGCCCCTGGGGCATCCCGAAGTAAAGTGTCCCGCTTTGAGAACATCCCCTAGAAAGCCCTAAAAAACCTACCTCGCCACTCTCCGACAATGCATGTGTGGACTCTCATTGTCTGCTATGACAGCATCATTCGGCAGATGGCTCTCATTTCAGTCAATGGGAAGAGTGCACTGCCATATCCCCTGCATCCCCGCCCGAGCCACAATGAGAACAATGAGAGCCACCTGCCGGATGATGTTTTCATAGTAAGCAGTTCCCCACTGGACAAGAGCCTGCGCATGCACAGCTGGAGTGTGGCAAGGTGAGTTCTTGGGGCTTCCTGGGGGGTTCACACAGAGGGACATCCCAATTTTGGATGTCCCGAAGTAAATATGTAAGGCATATGTAGGAAATGCTGCTATGGCACTTGACCCTCATCCTCACCACTGTTGTGCTTTTATGGAAAGGAATAAATCTTTTTCACCCATGGTATTTGGGCACTGGAGATTTTACAAACATTTTTGTTTACATACAAAATACGGACCTGAACCAAGGAGCAGCTCTACTAATTATAAACATATAGCAAAGATGAAAAAGGGGAATTTGCTTTGTTGCTTTTTATAGGCAACTACCAAACCAACTGGACAACCAGACGATGGCCCACATTTTTATATGCAAACAAAAAAAAGTTTGCCTACAATGGCTAAATGATTATAAGGGCATCTATGATCTAATATCAAGCCATTATGCCTTAGCTCCTTCTCAAATTAGAAACATAGAAGGATGACGGCAGAAGGAGACCATACGGTCCATCTAGTCTGCCCTTATGTGTATACTGTATGTACTCTTTATCTTAGGATAGATGTGTGCTTATCCCAGGCATGTTTAAATTCAGTGACTGTTGATTTTTCAACTACCTCTGCTGGAAGTTTGTTCCAAGCATCTACTACTCTTTCTGTAAAATAATATTTTCTAACATTGCTCCTGATCTTCCCCCCGACTAGCTTCAGGTTGTGCCCCCTTGTTCTATCATTAAGCTTCTTCTTAAAAACACTTCCCTCCTGAACCTTATTCAATCCTTTCACATATTTAAAGGTCTCAATCATGTCCCCCCTCTCCCTTCTTACCTTCAGACTGTACAAATTAAGTTCTTTAAGTCTCTCCTGATAAGTTTTAAGTTTAAGTCCTTCCACCATTTTCGTTGCCCGCCTTTGGACCCCTTCTATTTGAATAATGTCTTTTTGCAGGTAAGGTCTCCAGAACTGCACACAGTATTCTAGTTGTGGCCTCACCAGGGCTCTATACAGCGGCATCACAACCTCCCTCTTCCTACTGGTGATGCCTCGAGCTATGCAGCCGAGCATCCTGCTTGCTTTTCCCACTGCCTGGCTACACTGTCCACTCATCTTGCAGCTATCAGTAATCAGTACCCCTAAATCTCTCTCCTCCGAGGTCCTGGCTAACACAGTGCTGCCCATACGGTACTCAGAGCAGGGATTCCTTCTACCCAAGTGCATGATTTTACATTTAGAGACATTAAACTCTAGTTTCCACAGTTTTGACCATCTATCCAGTAAAGCTAAATCATTTTCCCTGTTGCAGACACCTCCAGGAATATCCACCCTATTACTAACCTTTGTATCATCAGCAAACAGACAAACTTTTCCTACCAAGCCTTCTCCTATGTCACTTACAAATATATTAAAAAGAATGGGGCCCAGGACAGAGCCTTGCGGCACACCACTTGTAACTCGCCTTTGTTCAGATTGCACACCATTTACAACAACGCTCTGATACCGATCCCTCAGCCAACTGGAAATCCACTGAACTATCCAGGGATTGAGCCCTACCTTCAATAACTTATCTATGAGCTCCTTATGTGGTACAGTGTCAAAGGCTTTGCTAAAATCCAGATAGGCGATATCCACAGCACCACCTTCATCTAACACTTTAGTGACATTGTCAAAGAAATCAATAAGATTGGTCTGACATGATCTGCCCTCAGTAAAGCCGTGCTGTTTTGGGTCCAATAGGTCATTAATTTTTAGATGGGAAATTATCTGTTTTTTTAAGAGTGTTTCCATTAATTTGACCACTATAGATGTTAAACTAACTGGCCTGTAATTACTGGCTTCTTCTCTACTCCCCTTTTTATGGATTGGTACGACATTGGCCATTCTCCAATCATCTGGAACCTCACCAGTTGAAAGGGAATGGTTAAGTAAATCAGTCAGAGGGGCTGCAATCACAAATCTAAGTTCCCTTAGAACTCTGGGGTGGATTCCATCTGGACCCATCGCCTTACTTACCTTTAGATGTGCCAGCTCGGATAGGACATCAGCCTCCAGAAACTCCGGCGCTGTGCCCTCCCAGCGGGATGCTGTGCTATGGCCATACCTGCTACTATCTGAAAATACTGAACAAAAGTAGCTATTCAGATGGTCAGCCACAGCCTTATCTCCGTCAATATATTTATTTTCCCTATTTCTAATTTTTGAGACTGCATTGTTTTTCTTCTGTCACCAATATATCGGAAAAAGGTTTTATCTCCCCTCTTCATAGATTTGGCCATTTCTTCCTTCTTTTGCCCTTTAGCAGTCCTTATAATCAGTTTTGCTTCCCTTTGTTTAATTTTATACGCCTCTCTGTCAGCTACACTTCCACTTACTTTATACTTCTTATAGGCAGGCAGACTTCTTATCTTTTATGATAGTGCTGACTTCCCTAGTAAACCATAATGGTTTCTTCTTCCTTTTATTCTTGCTAATTTGTTTCACATATTGCTTAGTTGCCTTTAAGATGGCCATTTTTAATAGTGACCACTGACTCACTTCTGCTACTCTGTTCCACTCACCTAATTTTCTTTCTACATAATCCGCTATTTCCTTGAAGTTTGTCTTCCTAAAGTCTAGCACTTTGGTTCTGGTGTGTGATTGCACAATTGCAAAATTAATCCTTCAAGGTCATAGATATTCTCCCTATAGGTAAGCCACACCACTTGCTTATTTTCTTCAGCCCCCCCCCCCCCCCCCCCCCCCGTCCTCGTCTACATAGCAGCTTTTGGGCACAGGAAGGGGCAGCCGTCTCAATTAGCTTTGGGGTGATATTTACATGCAATCCCAGTTTTGCGTCGCCCACACTGCAGTTTACATGCAATCCCAGTCTTGCGTCGCCCACACTGCAGTTGCTGACATGGTGCACCACTCGCTTCCATTCAATGGACCACAGGCAGTATGGCACTACCCCTCCATTCATGTGACGATGGTGCGCAGTGATCCATCAGGTATTAATGGACACAAGCTGAAGATGGCAACAGAGGTGGTAGCTTGCCTGGGGAAGGATCAGAGGCTAAGGGAGGCTAAGGGCTATGGAGACAGGAGACCTCTTTAAACAAAATTCCCAATAGACCTAATAAAAAGACTGAACGGATAAATGAAAAAAAAAAGCTGAAAGTTATTCAATGAACAAGCTTTTTTACACTATAGTATGTCAAATTTTAAATTTACGTTTCACCTATTCCCTGCACCCTACGCTAAATTGTACTGCATGCAGACTGCAGATGTGTACTGAAAAGTGCCTATATGCAATTTTTTATATAAAACAAGACATAACTCAATAATATATTACTAAAGAAGCGTTAGTGAAAAAGGTGTAAATAAACCCTTACAAGAGGAAAAAAGAAAAAGGATTTCAGCAAAACCAGACTAGAAAGCGAGCACCACTGCAAAGCACAGGAAAATTCTCTATTCCCTCTCTGAGCATAAAAATACCATTTTGTGAGTACTCACCTTTAAAATGGGTATTATAAGTGTGTCATACACTCTGCTTCCATAATCATGACATCTGGGTAGTCTCCAGTAGAGGGCGATCTTTAGCAGAGATGAATGCAAAAAAAGGAGCTCCTCCCAGTCCATATACACCCGGGACCTCCCACCAATTCCCCAGTGTATGATAGCAGTAAGAGGACCAGGAAGAACCCATATAACTACAAAATTAACAAAGGTTCACCATATAAAGGATCCGGAATACCACAAGGGTGGGGGGAAGCGGATTGTATGACACTTATAATACCCATTTTAAAGGGGAGTACTCACAAAATGGTATTATTCCAAATGTGTCATACACTCCTCTTCCATAATCATGACATCTGGGACATCCAATAGGAGTGTCCGTTATGGGTGGGAACCGAAAGCCGTAAAAACAATGCACCAACTTAAACCCCTGCAGCTTGCAGTGATGTGCAGAATGCGCAGTGATCCTAAAAGGGAGTCCTCCCCTTAGCAGAATAGGCCCCAACAATGGCCTGACAAATCCATTTACTAATGGTAGACTTGGCCGGCGCCAAACCCTTTCTGGGCCCACAAGGCACAACGAAAAAAGTGTCCATCTTGCGGAAGGAGGAAGTAACCACCAAATAGTACTTCACAGAACGAACCACATCCAAAGAATGCAAAACTCTCTCCTTGCCATTGCTAGGCTTAGGACACAAAGAAGGAAGAAAAACATCCTGATTGAGGTGGAAGGCAGAAACAACCTTAGGAAGGAAATCTGGTTTGAAACGAAAAACCACCTTATCCTGCTGCCTCTCAAAGTAAGGCGCCTAAATAGACAAAGCCGCCAACTCAGACACGCCGGATAGAAGTAATAGCCACCAAAAAAGCAATCTTTTGAGTGAGCACAGAAAGAGCAATATCCTGAAGCGGCTCAAAAGGAGGCCCCTGTAGAGCCGAAAGAACCAGATTCAAATCCCAAACAGGCACCAAGGCCTTCCTAGGAGGCCTAACATGAGTAACCCCCTGGAAAAAAGTCTTGACCAGTGGGTGCAAAGCAAAAGACCTTTGGAAGAAAACAGACAAGGCAGATACCTGCCCCTTCAAGGTACTAAGCTGAAAACCTTGATCCAGACCGTGTTGAAGAAACTCCAAAATCCAAGGGATAGAGAACACCCTACAAGGTAAGGCCCTAGCCTCACACCAGTCAATGTAGGACCGCCAAGTCCTATAGTAAATACCAGAGGAAGACCTCTTCCTAGCTCTAATCAAGGTCTGAACGACAGCCTCAGAGAGACCTTCCTCCTTCAGAATGAAGGTTTCAGCAGCCAAGCCGTCAAAGCCAGCGTTTGTAAATTGGGGTAAAGAAGATGACCCTGAGAAATCAGGTCCGGAAACAGAGGCAGCCTGTAATGATCTACCGCTAGACTTACAACATCTGCGAACCAAACCTGTCTTGGCCACCTTGGGACCACCAGAATCGCTGGTACCAGCTTGCAAACCACCTTCAAATAATAAAAAATATTAGAGCTAAGAAACTCCAAAAAAACCGCGCTCCTAAACAATTCACAATTATTTAAATAAAGTTTAAAGTCTTTCGCTCCAAGCCTTTATGCTGTTGTCAAATCAGCCTCCAAAATAGACATATATAGATGTGTATACACAACTGTGTATAAGGCTCAGCGAAAACTGTATTAACACCACAGGTGCTCTTCACACAAATCCAGTGACTTCAATCCACCACCACCTTCTTATAAATCACGTACCAGATGTATTCTTTGTAATTTGCATATATGATCTCCCTTCAATTTAAAAGGCTCCACAATTTTTCTTATAATTAGAAGGACACACTTATTTCATTGGGTGCCTGTATTTCACTTCATTAAACCAAGCACAAATGGCTCCAATCACTCCACAAGTATAATTCAGCTTGATCCAAATTTATTGTAGCATGTTAGAAAAAAGACAGAGATTGCTCTAATAGCGTAAGTACGTTCCACATAAAACATAAAATCTCTATGGCCGCTGGCCCTTTAAAAAGCCGCTCACCAGATGCAAGAATAAAATGCGCTTTTCTCAATGTAACACAATAGGGCAGGCGTCATCTAAGCCCTCCAATGTGTACGCACACAGCACAATACTGAATACTAGATAGAACGAGTTCAGCTCACCGCCTTCTCCGGCCGTAGTACGCGGCGCTGCCCGTCCAGAAACAACTCACGTGACACTCCTAGGCTCCGCCCAACGCGTTTCGTCGTTACAACTTATTCATGGGCTCGCGCGGGGCTAGGAGCGTCACTAATTTATTCACTTCACCTGTCACGTGGTTACGATTCATTATTAACCTATTAGGTTCAGGTTCGATTCTCTTTATCTTTGGCTGTTATGTCAATATTAAATACGGTGTGTGTATCACTCAGAGAGATTAGAGGACGCCTTTATTTGCCATAACCATTCTTGATAATTTTTAAAAAGGCACAAGGTTAAAGCAAGTACAGCTTATTTTGATTTTACACAGAACCTGAGGCATTCTATTATTACACAACACCAGAGACATTCTAGTATGCTGTCCTGTTACATTTCCATCATAATAGCATCTTGGTATCACTTTCTTCAAAGATATACAATTATTTACTATAAAAATGAATTTTACATAGGATAATCGCTACAGTCAAACCTATTGTTCTAAAAAACCTACATAATCAATTAAACCAGTTTTATATATTCTATTAACTTCTAAAAATGCACGACTATAGATCTCAGCTATAAAATCCATTTTAATCATTTTTAATTATATATATTATTATAAAAATCCCCCAAAAGACTCTAAAAGGGGTCTTAAAACAGCTAAGGTGAGGGTATTTCATTAATTATCCCCTATAAAACAGTTAAGATCATATTCCACATTTAACCCTTTGGGTTGCATGGACTGGAGTTTATAGATCCATTTTGATTCCATTCTAGAGATCTCCCTGATGTTGTTACCTCCTTTTAATCCACCTATCCACTGGTCTATGACCCAAAATTTTAGCGTGGAGGGGTCTCTATTGTGGAAATGGCTAAAGTGCATTGAAACACTGTGGGATTCATATCCTTTTTTTATATTATATAAATGCTCTCTGAGTCGCACTCTAAATTTTCTCCCTGTGCGCCCCACATACTGTTTTCCACAGGGGCACTCTAGCACATATACTACATTTTCACTGTTACAAGTCATAAAATTATTAATCTTAAAACATTCTTTTGTCACTGTGGACATAAAACCCTTAATACTCTTTTTATTTTTGACATCACATGTGCGGCATCCCAAACATTTTTTACATTTAAAGAACCCTTTCACATCACAAATTAAACTATCTCCTCTTTTTTTAGGAGGTATATAACTCTTAACCAAATGGGTCATGAGTGTAGGTGGCTTTCTGTATATCACTTTAGGTTTTTCTGGGAGATGGGGTCCTAGTACCTCATCATTTTTAATCACATGCCAATGTCTGTTTAAAATCTTACTCAGTCTGTTGTAATCTTCACCAAATCTTGTGATCATAGCGCAATTTGCAAACTTATTATTTTCTAAATTCTTTTTCTTTTTCTCTTTTGAGGCCTCAGCCATAATAGATGGTTCTAAGGCAACTATCTTCTTAATTTCATCTTGGACTAATGATTCCTCATATCCCTTACTAATCAATCTATCACCTATTAACTTCGCCTGGCACTCAAAATCTTCTTTTTTCGTACAGTTTCTTCTTATACGGTAAAATTGCCCCCTTGGGATATTATTCAACCACCTGGGGTGGTGGCAGCTTTCCTTTGGAACATATGAGTTCCTGTCGGTGTCTTTAAAGTATGTTCTGGTTATGATATCTTTATCTTTGATCTCTATTTCCAGATCAAGAAAATGGATCTTACTCCTACTCATTTCCTTTGTGAATGCCAACCCCCACTCATTGGCATTCAAATTGGCAAAAAATATTTCCAGAGATTCCTCACTACCATCCCATACAACCAGGCAATCGTCGATATATCGCCCCCATAACCTTAAATTGGGGTGTCTTTTCTCATATATAAAGGATTCTTCCCACATCCCCATAAAGAGGTTTGCTAGACTTGGGGCGAACTTAGCGCCCATAGCAACTCCCCTTGTTTGCAAATAATAACTCCCATTGTGCCAAAAGTAGTTGTGATTTAGGGCAAAATCAAAGCAATCCATTAGAAAATCAATTTGGATCAATAGGAGATTTGTGGCCTGCATCAAATAGTGTCTGATGGCTTTTAACCCTCTTTCATGCGGTATACATGTATATAATGAAACCACATCAATTGTGGCTAAAATAGTATTCTCAGTGGTTTCTACATTTCTCAGTAGTTCCAAAACATGTTGGCTATCTTTTATGTACGAAGGGAGATTAACTACTAGTGGCTGAAGAAACCAATCTAGATATTTCCCGAGATTATAAGTGAGAGAATGGATCCCGCTAATAATGGGTCTATGTGGGGGGTTTTTTTGGTCCTTATGGACTTTTGGGAGACCATATATAGTCGGTGTTTTGGGGTATTTTTTATTGCAAAACTCTACCTCTTTTTTTGTTATTACACCTAGAGATAGCCCCATCTGCATAAGGCTGTCTAGTTCTTCTTTAAAACCATTTCTAGGGTCATTAGGTAGTTTGCAATAAGTATCAATATCTTCCAAAAGTAAATTAATGTGTTTAACATAATTCTCAGTATCCTGTATCACAATCCCTCCACCTTTATCTGCCTTTTTTATAAGTCTTGTCTCATCATTCTTTAGGGAATCTATCCCTCTTTTTATTCGTTTATTGACATATATATCTTTATTTTTATTTCTCTTTTTAATATTATTGTTATTTATTTGTTTTAATTGATCCTCTTTTTCAACATCTTTTAACACTAATTTCTTAAAACTCTCCAGACAGAAGTTATTGTTCACCATAGGGTTAAAGGTTGAGGGATTTCTTAGATTGCTAAAAACAATCCCGGAATCTTTCTCAATTTTCTTTTCCCCCACAAAATCATTAGCCAAAAAGAATCTCCTAACATTCAATTTTCTAAAAAATAAATTCAGATCTATATAGGTTCTGAAGGGATCCATGTTTACTTTTGGAGCAAAATTTAGCCCCTTGTTAAGAACAAAAATTTCATCCTTACTTAAAGGTTTTTCACTTAAATTATAGATTCCCCCATCTTTATTCATTTCTTCTAAAACCTTTTTTGTTTTCTTAAACTTCCGCCCTCCTCTGGTTCCCCTAGGTCTTTCCTTTTTCGTCCTAATATTGGGGTATATGGCTCTAGTAGACTCCTTTTTTGTCCATTCCTTATCTCCCTTTTTTGCATATTTTCCCTGATAGAAAAAGGGGAAGATGGCCTTCTTCTTTCTTGACCAATATTTCCATCATTGATGTTTTTGGTTCTCCAACTCCTTTCATAGCTCAACGGGGAATATCTGTTCCTTAGTTCTAATCCCTCTCTTTGTGGATTCCTCCCTACAGATCTTCTTATTCTGCCTCCTTCAACTTTATTCCCTCTATCAAATCTAGATTTTCTCTTATATGTTGGGGAACTAAAATCATTTCTCCTATCTGATGTAATCCTTCTTCTCTGTGAGGGAAAGCTCTGTTCGCCATTCTCTTTCGGCTCAACATCACATTCATCTTTTTTCCTCATGTTAGGACTATATCCTTTCATGTCCCTTCTAGATACCCAATTATTTTTAGTGGGGATCCTAGCCTTATCTTGCCATTTAAACACTCCCTTGTTTTGGTAATCCCAACTATCTCTCTTTATCTTCCTTTGTTCCTTATCTTCCTCTAATCTCTCTGAGTGATACACACACCGTATTTAATATTGACATAACAGCCAAAGATAAAGAGAATCGAACCTGAACCTAATAGGTTAATAATGAATCGTAACCACGTGACAGGTGAAGTGAATAAATTAGTGACGCTCCTAGCCCCGCGCGAGCCCATGAATAAGTTGTAACGACGAAACGCGTTGGGCGGAGCCTAGGAGTGTCACGTGAGTTGTTTCTGGACGGGCAGCGCCGCGTACTACGGCCGGAGAAGGCGGTGAGCTGAACTCGTTCTATCTAGTATTCAGTATTGTGCTGTGTGCGTACACATTGGAGGGCTTAGATGACGCCTGCCCTATTGTGTTACATTGAGAAAAGCGCATTTTATTCTTGCATCTGGTGAGCGGCTTTTTAAAGGGCCAGCGGCCATAGAGATTTTATGTTTTATGTGGAACGTACTTACGCTATTAGAGCAATCTCTGTCTTTTTTCTAACATGCTACAATAAATTTGGATCAAGCTGAATTATACTTGTGGAGTGATTGGAGCCATTTGTGCTTGGTTTAATGAAGTGAAATACAGGCACCCAATGAAATAAGTGTGTCCTTCTAATTATAAGAAAAATTGTGGAGCCTTTTAAATTGAAGGGAGATCATATATGCAAATTACAAAGAATACATCTGGTACGTGATTTATAAGAAGGTGGTGGTGGATTGAAGTCACTGGATTTGTGTGAAGAGCACCTGTGGTGTTAATACAGTTTTCGCTGAGCCTTATACACAGTTGTGTATACACATCTATATTTGCAAACCACCTTGCCCACCATGGAGAAGGGTGGGAACAGATACAGGAAACCCAGATCCTTCCAAGCCAGGGACAAGGCATCCACTGCCAGGGCCAGAGGATCCTGAGAGAGAGACACAAAAGACGGAAGTTTGTGATTGTGCCTGGAGGCACAGAGATCCGGAGTCCCCCACCTGTGACACAGGGAGCGAAACACCCTGGTGTTGGAGGGGCCACTCTCCTCGGCAAGTGCAGCCCCTGCTCAGAGCATCCACCTCCGTGTTCTCCACTCCTGGAATGTAAACTGCTGAGATGCAAGGGACGTTGCTCTCCGCCCAAGTAAAGATCGGAGAGACCTCCCTGAGGGCACTCCTGCTGCGAGTCCCTCCTTGGTGATTGATGTAGGCCACCGCCGTTCGGTTGTCCGAGTGAACCTGAACCGGTAGGCCCTGTAAGTGTGGAGTCAGCCGTGACAGAACTAGCTGGATGGCTCTGAGCTCTAGGACATCAATGGGGGTGTGAGCCTCCTGAGGACCCCACAACCCCCTGAACGGACGATTCTTCCAGAAACCTCCCCAGCCCGACAGGCTGGCATCCGTGGTCACCGTTTCCCAACAAGGGACAAGAAAGGATTTGCCCCTCAACAGATTGCTTGACTCCATCCACCACTGAAGTGACTGGCGAACCCTGGAGAGACATCTTGAAGGACTGATCCAAGGACTGCGGACATCTGTCTCAATGCCTCAGCAGATGGGGCTGAAGCGACCTCATGTGGAACTGAGCAAAGGGTACTGCTTCGAAGGACGCCACCATCAAACCTACCAGTTTCATCCCCAGCCGGAGAGAGGGGCAACGAATGGTCAGGAGAAGGCGAATCAGATCCTGAACAGCCCTTACCTTGGGCTGAGGAAGGAACACTCTGGCTTGAGTGGCATCCAGAGTCATGCCCAGAAATGAAACCTCCCTGGAAGGAGACAGAGGATTCGGGGTGGTTGATCACCCATCCGAACCTTACCAGAGTAGACAGCACCGCCCTGGTATCCATCTCCGCCTGCCGGAGGGAAGAGGCTGAAATCAGTAGGTCGTCCAGATACAGCACAATGCGAATGCCCTGGGCTCTGAACAGGGCCATTATGCCCGCCAGAACCATGGTGAAGACCCTTGGAGCTGAGGTCAGCCCGAATGGTAGGGCCACAAACTGAAAATGAAGATCCTGTACCGCAAACCTGAGGAATCTCTGGTGCACAGGAAAGATAGGAACATGCAGGCAAGCATCCTTGCTGTCTATTGACGTCATAAAGTCCCCTTGATGAAGGCAAAGAATGGCAGAGAGCAGGGTCTCCATGCGAAACTTCCTGGTTCTGATGAACCTGTTGAGAATTTTTAGGTCCAGAATGGGTCTGATAGAACCATCCTTTTTGGGGACCGTAAAGAGGTGGGAGTAGTAACCCCTGCCTCTCTCCGAGGGAGGCACCAGGCATATGACTCCCATATCCAGAAGACTTTGGACCGCCAACAGGAGCCCCTGTGCAGCCTGAGGGTCTGAGGGCACCCGAGACCTTAAAAATCTTGGAGGGGGCCAGTACTCGAACTCCAGTTTGTACCCGGACTAAACCAACTTCCAGGATCCATTTGTCTGTGACCTCCTGTGCCCAGACCTGGAAGAAGAGCCGCAGCCGTCCCCCCACCCGAGTGGGTGAGGGCGCCCCCCCATAACTGAGCGGGTTTAGCGGGGGGCTTAGGCTTGGAACTCCAAGCAGATGCTGGACGGGCCCATCCTCTGCCCCTGCTCCAGGAGGAACCTCTAACACCAGAGTAGGTGAATCCTCTGACGGCTCTGGCACCCCGAAAGGAAGGATTGAAGGAGCTCGCCCCCCGAAAGGGACGACGCTGTTTCCTACGCTGAGGTAGCTTACCACCCTTAGCCACCGCATCCAACCTGTCTCCAAACAGCTTAGTGCCCAGGAAGGGAGTGAGCGATTTCTTGGCCGCAAAGTCCGCCGCCCACTGGCAAAGCCAGACCGATCGATGCATGGCCACCAATAAGGCCGAAGTTCTGCTACACATGACAATAGTGTTCTCCATATCAGCCAGTACAAAGTTCATGAAAAGCTTGCACCTTTTAAAGGCAGCGAACTCTGCGCTGGATGGGTCAAAATGGGCACCATTCAAGAACTCCCTAACCAGGGATCTGTTAGCCACCTCTGCAAGCGCAGATGCGCAAACCGGCCGTAAGGCTGAAGCCACACTAGTGAAGGCATAACAATGCGCTTATCCTCACCATCCTTGAGGGTAGTGGCATCAGGGGTATGGACCACAGAGGTGTTGGACAACCCCAAAACAGGTGCATCAACCGCGGGCGGGGAAGACCAACGCTTCACCGCATCCACCGGGAAGGGATACTTTTTATCCCAACCCTGAGGAACTCCGGGAAGCCGACTCGATTTTTCCCACTCCCTAAGGATCAGAGCGTCAAAATGACCCTGTGTAGGGAACTCCAAGCGAGGCATGGCGGCCCCAAAGAATTCCCCTTTTTTAAGAGGGGGTGCCTCAGGCGGCGCAATGTCCAGAACCTCAAGGAGATGGACCAGAACCTTGGAGGTGTCAAAGGCATCCCCCAGCGCCTGCCCAGCGTCATTGTTACGAAAAAACACACCCTCAGTATCAGATTCTCCAAACAGTTCCCCCTCCTCTAGCGGGAAATACTCAGACCAATCATCATCATCAAACTCCAAAGCCGGCCCTGCCGGCGACAGGTGTCTTTTCTTAGCCTGGGCCTTACAGCCCACAGTGCCAGAAAGGATCTCGATGCTGGCCAGGCGAGCACAAACATCAGAGTGCGACTCCCCACTAGTGACAGCGTCACTTGGGGTGCGTAACAGGCGGGGTGGTGTAGGCAATGAAGCGGGTGGTGCTGGCTGCTGGGAGACCGCCTGCCGCATTATGGCCTTTTGTGCACAAGTAATACAAATGAGCACATCCTCCCCCGTAAGGGATACCCCACAACCAACACACGGCCGGGATTGTCCCAAGGGAAGCCCCAGCCCGGTATCCTGCGGAGCCTCTATATGGTGATTTTTTGGGTAGTCACAGTGACCCTAGGGAATTAAGCTGGTAAGCAACCCTGGGATGCCCCTTTAATGTCCCTGTGGGAGGATTTAACGGAAAATGCTAAGGAAGGGCCTAGGACCGGGAGAACCCCCTAATATCCCCCAACAGGGGAGTCCTCCTGAAAGACACAATAAGGGAGGCCCATAAGACAAGCACACAAAATGATTGTATGCATTGGTATATATATTCAAGAGAAACCAAGCAACCCCCCTGCGGAGAGGGAGGCAGCCTAAGAGAAGAAAAGGGGGCCCACTGGGCACTCACAAAACACACAGGTCCGCAGTTGGATCGGCGGCAGCAGCAGCACTTGTAAGATGGCCACCGGAGTCCAGCACCGCAGGAGAGAGTGAGGAAGAAGGGGGACGGGCCAGCGCAGAACGCGCGCTCGCTAGGCCCCACCCCCCTCCCTGCCAGACCAGAAACGCGACCGTGGGCTGGGACTCCAAATGGCGCCAAAAGGAGGGGGAGGGGCGGGTCGCGGAGCGTGAGGGACCGGCCCCGCCCCCCCCCCCCAAACGCAGCCTGAGTGGGAGAAGCTCCCCTCATGAAAAATGCCAACGAAGCAGGCCAGGCACATCAGGCACATGTAAAATCATACACACACACACAATAGTGAATCACCAGACACTGAAAATCAGTAAGGGACAAGCCAGAACCCCCCTGAGGGACACAGAGGGGACTCAGAAGGCAGGGGACCCGCCACCCAGTACAGGGGAAGCGGATAAGGCTGAAGGGACAGGGCATCCCAAACCGGGATCACCAACCCGGAAACCGCCTACCCCTTGTAATGGGGTCTCACGGAGGAGTCATGCTCCTTAAAACACCTAGGAAGGTGTTGCCTACCCTCAACCAGGACCTACAGCCGAGGCTGGGAGGCTCATAAGGGGACATGTGAATAAAGGTCTAGGCAGAAATAGGGACAAAAATGGCCGGGCGCAGGCCAGGCTTACCTGCAAGGAATAGAAGGCTTCATCTTCTGACTTGCTCGTTTTGCCCATGGCAAAACCTTGCTGAAATTATATTTACAGGGCCATTAGGTGGAAATCTTTCTTCTTATTCCGATTTACTTTACGCTGATATTACAAACCCCGTATTTAAATCTGTTCTAAATAAATATAATCCTCAGCGCATGTTATCAATGGCAGCACCTCTGTTTTTAAAGCTGTGAGCTTAATTGCTAAAGTGTTTTAGAAAAACGTCAGAGAAATGAACATTTTTTTCTGCCATGCTGGAGGACCTTAGGTAGAACTTATTAAGTGCTAACACTATATAGGAAACCTTGCAGGCGTGTTGCCTGTATCCGAATGTTCAGCTAACCTCTAAACTAAAGCCCAAGCAAACTCCCCTTCTTTCAGGTTCCCACAGCACGCACTTGCAGTAACCTTGATCTCTCTCTGATTCCAACAATGATGCGCATAGCTGAGGAACAGGGATGGTCGTGGACCTAAATCCACCCTGACAACTAGAGAGGGTTATGGTGCATGGGGATGCTAAACTAACCTAATCCACAACCTAATGCCTTCAGAAAGACCTGAGAGTCCTTTATTTAGGGACAGTAAACAGCTGCACATACATGCAACAACATCCCCTCCAACATTAAACATGCTTCATCGCACTATGCAGCTAATTACTTGCCCCCTTCCTACAGTGCTCTAGGCACAATTTTAGACACTGACTCACAGGAGTTTTGGTCCACTTCAAAGGGGCATCCCGATTTGGTATTGCAGATTTCTTAACGTCTTTCTCGATCACACGCTGAATGTAAAGACCCACTTCTCCAACGCTACCTCCGGCAGTTACGCACATCCACCTCCAGGCATTTAGATCTATCCGGTTTGAGGAGGGCGCAGCACCGGGGGATGCTGGAGGCAGCAGTGAATGAGCCAGGGGAGTGAAGGTCAAAATGGCGCAATTCCAAGTGATGCACAGATGCCCTGGGGTTGCCATTTTAATCAGTTTAACTGTAAGGGTATCCCAATTTGGGAAGCCGGGGCCAGTTGTAAAATCTCCAAGTCATTTTGGACGATAAGTCAGCTTTGAAGAGCCAGGCCTAGAGGATGCATTGTTCCTCCCTAGATAGCACCTTAAGATTTAGTGATCACAGCTTTGGGTGTTGCATATTGTTTGAGAACAGGGTAATTGCAACCCAAACCTAGATTTCCCCTCAGCATACAAGTTATTGGCAGCAAATTGGTTCTAATCGCCTTAATTTTACTCCAGTACAGCACTTTTAATCCAGTCTCTGCACAGCAAGGACCTTTTTTTCTGAGAGATTACTTGATTAGATTGCCTCAGAGGTTTATATTACCAAGCCTCCTTTCAATACTTCTGGCTCATAACCCTGCTTACCCACAAAAGGTCTCAACATATATATACAACTTTTTACTGCCTAGAAAAAGCCAGTCTCTACTTCTGTTCACATGTCAACTTTCATAAAGGACATGTCCTTTGCAACTTAGAAATGTATATTCTTTATGATAAATTATAGGCACTAACAACAGCACACCCTTTTCAATAATAAGCTTCACAGGGGCACCAATAAAACTTTTTCTTTTTAATTTAAGACATCCACACAACCAATCTTGCATCACAGAGAAGTTGAATTGGTAGCTAATTAACCTATAATACAGCAGGCACCCAATTTTTAAATTTGCCTTACAATACCTAATAGTAAGGAAACCATCCAGCTGGGATGTACAGAGGAAATGATTCCAGAGAATTGTCAACACATTGGCAGGCATCTAGTGCTCGCTCTCATTTGTTTGCTGCACCAAACAGACGTACAGGGTTTTGTGGCGTGATTAGCAAGTAGTCCCCTCCACCCCAGCGACACGCTTTCCCTTTATCTATCCCTAACCTTTTTCAGGCTTTGTAGACAAACATGAAAAGGCATTTCCAACACTGTTCAGGCATACACAAAACATGAGCGATGGAAAGAAAATTAACTAGAGTACAGTGTTATGCCTTTAACCCTTTCGCTGCCAGCCTACCTGCAGCTTTCGTCACCCTCTGTTGCCAGACCATGTTTCACTATTTTGCGCTACACATGTTCAACTGTGATTTTTAAAAAGGATTTCCAGGGATTTCCCAGGAAAATTATATATTGTTTTTTTCAACAGCGTCTGGGCAACATGAAATGTCTTGTTTGGACTTTTTTTTTAGTGTATTCTCAATACTTTTTGGTGAAATATGTGCAAAAAAAAATTTAAAAAATCTATTTTTTGCAATTTGTAGTGTTTTTTGTAATAAAAAGTGTAAGTTTGTCAATAAAATTTTATTGTGTGCGTAACCCCAATTTCTACCGGTCATAGCGGTACCACATATGTATAGGTAGACACCCTTTCCTGCCCAGGAGACTCCCCCAAACTGAAACAGCGCTTTAGGAGATTTTCAGATAAAATACAACTGCGCTATGCACACCTTGCAGTTTTTCCAAGAAAACAACCCTTTACATTTGAAATAATAAAATATTTAGAAACTATATATTCTCTGGAAGTACACGCATCAAGCTTTCTAGACGTACCAAGGTTGTTTATGTGGGCTTAGTTTTCTGAAAGTAATCCCTCATTGTATTCTTTGGTTGCACAAAGTTTCCCTAAAAAAGAATAAAAAGGAAGATTCAAGCCACATTTTCCTAAAAAAAAACTATATGCAAACAGGAAAAAATAAGTAAAATTTCAAAAAGCAACATGCCCCGAACAGAACGATACCCAACATGCATAGCTACTGTCAAGGGAAGAGTTGGCAAACACCACAAAGTAAAGCGTGCGTGTAACAGTAATTTTACTTGAAAATTTGAGCTCTGCAGACAAAGTGCGCACCTTGCAATTTTTCAACCAAAACAACCCTTTACATTTGGAATATCCCTGATAAACCATATATTCCCTGAAAGTACACATGTTAAGCTTTCTAAGAGTACCCAGCTTGTTGTAGTAGGCTCACCTTTATGGAAGTAATTCCTCAAAGAATTCTTAGGTTGCATAGGGTTTCGCTAAAAAAATGAATTAAAAAACTGAATAAATAAACCGAATAAATAAACAAGAAAAAACAAGCGAAATCTGAAAGAGCAAGGTGCTTCGAGCAGAATATCCAACATGCATAGGTACTATTAACTCATTTAATTGCCAGCCTACTTGAAGTTTTGTCACCCTCTGTTGACAGGTCATTTTTCCCCATTCTGCGCCATGTTTAAACGTGATTATTGCCGGAATTTCCAGGAAAATTATAGATATATATTTTGCAGCAGAGTTTAGGCTTTAACATGAATAGTCTTGTTTGTAATTTTTCTACTGTTTTTTATAATATTTTTAGACAATTGTCTCCTTTATTTTAAATAAAACATTTACTTTATTAGAGAAAACCATATTGCATATGAAAGCCCAATTTCTCCCGATTACAACGGTACCACATATGTATTGGTAGCCCTCCCATTCTTGCCCAGGAGACCCCCTAAACTGAGAATAGCACTTTATAACATTTACAAATAAAATACTACTACTATCCACACTAAAAAAAAAAAAAAAAAAAAAGAGGTTAATTAAAAAAAAAAAAAATGGGGGGGGGGGGAACCAATTTTTGTGGAATTTTAAGGGTTAAAAACCCTTAAACCCCCCCCCAAAAAGAATATGGGGTCCCCCTTACCCATCATAACCAACCCTGGACCAGCTATGGGGGCTTGTAGAACAGGGTGCAAGGGGGCCAGATTTGGTGGCCCCCCCACCCTGCAGGCTACAAGCCCACATAGCCATGGCCCGGGCTCTTCTGCAGCCCCCCCCCCCTCCGGGCTTTGGGGAGGCAGGTAATTGAAAAAAAAATTAAATGGGGTCCCCCTTACCCAGCATTACCAGCCAGGGACCAGCTATGGGGGCTTGTAGGAACAGAGTGGAGGGGCCAGCTTTTGTGCCCCCCCCACCCTGCAGCCTACAAGCCCACATAGCCTATGTGGGCCCGGGCTTTTCTGCACCCCCCTGGGCTTTGGGGAGGCAGGTAATAGGGGTGCCGGTGGTTAATGGCAAGTCACCTGCTAGCCGCAGGTGACTTGCCAGCCCCCAGCCTTGTGAACTGGTATAAGGGGTCTCATGGACACCTTACCAGTTCACAAGGGGTTAAATGTAAAAATAAACACACTGACACATAAGAAAAAAAAAATGACTTTTTTTTTTTTTACTTTAATCACCTCCGATCCTCTGTCCCCCGGCGATCTCCGATGACAGCTGACAGTCTGCTCGGGTGTTTGGAGGAGAGAGCCTGGGGAGAGGGGGGGGGGGGGCGATCACAGCCCTCTCCCCCTCCCCACCTCTCTCCTCCAAGCACCCGAGCAGACTGATTCTTAGTCTCGGGTGCTAGTCTTAAGAAGCCGGCTGCTGGTGACATCACAATGATGGCGGGGCTAGCAGCCGCAATCCAGGAAGTGGGGGGGGGGGGGGGGAGGGCGATTTCTGCCCTCTCCTCACCATGAAAGAGCCTGGGGGGGCGATCGGAGGCCCCCCCCAGTGAAGAGGAGACCTGGCGGGAGGCAGCGCAACCGCAGGTAAGTAAATGTAATTTTTATTTTTTATTTATTTTTTTTTTTTTTTACAGTTAGCAGCTGCCGAATCGAATTAAAGAGGAGACCCGGCCGGATCCAACGAGGGGTCAGGTGAGTATTTTTTTTTTTTTTTTTTTTTTTTTAAACTAGCGGGGGGGGGGGGGGGGGGGGAGAGTCAAGCATGTAACACCTACGTGCTTGGCACTTAAGGCACGGACATGCGAGCACGTAGGTGTTACATGCTTGGCACTTAAAGGGTTAAACATAGTCTGGTGTCACATAAAGGGGACCAATATGTTAATGCCCCCCCAATAAAAGTAAGCAAGCACTGGTCAGGCTTGCCAGTGGGGACATGCCAAACACAGCTGAAAAGCGGAACATTGCCCAGCAAGATATTTGAGTATATGCCGATAAATTCTGTACTGGCATGTGGGGATCATTTTGAGGGTGTAGATGTGCATTAATCTAAACTAAAGTCCCTGCCCACACTAAAGTAAAATCAATACTCCCCGTGATTCACCACAACCCTTTTGCCATTTTCTGCTTTTCTAAAAATGACTGAGCTCCTAGGTAAAATCCAGTCACACCCCAGCAGAGAAAATGGCTTCTATCTATCGGCAACCATATTCATTCTTGAAAGCATGTTTAACATGTCAAGGCAGCTTGCAGGTCACATCCGTGCACCTTTAGAGCAAAATACACAACAGCCATTGGGCTCAGCCTAGGTTTTCACACTCTTACATCCTCCAATCCCGCCGTTTCATGATGCAATACTTTGGCTCTACAACAACAAACATAAAACATGTCAGCAGCAGTCATTAAGTTTTGATTTGAGCTAGTCAGGGGATTTCACCAGAATTCCCATTGCACACTACTCATTAGCTAAAAGACACATAGGAAGATTTGCTGTGCTACCAGATTAAACTCACGCTGTTCCTGAACATGAGCATGAGCATCCCCAGGTTGTATCATAAAGCTGCTACTGCAAAAGTCTGAAGTCAGAGATATTAGTGCACATTTATTTTAGGACCGACGTCTAATGCATTAATAATAAACTATAGAAATGTATACATGCAGGGGACAGGCACATTTGCTTATTACCTACAGTGATGCCAAGTAATTGGGCTCCAATCTTACCATAAAAACTTAGTTTTGGAAGTATATA
Source organism: Gastrophryne carolinensis (assembly GCA_027917425.1). Lineage (NCBI taxonomy): Eukaryota > Metazoa > Chordata > Amphibia > Anura > Microhylidae > Gastrophryne > Gastrophryne carolinensis. The sequence continues at coordinate 264,128,199 of CM051235.1, forward strand.
TTCAAAATCACAATAATGGTGCTAATGAAAGAAAATGTTGAAAGGTTAACCGAATTTGGGAAGACCAAGCATGGAACACTGCTTGGGGGGGGGGGGGGGGTTGAGATGGGGAGGTAATTCGTTAATCCTACTGGCTCAAAGGACAGGAAGTCCAAATTAAGCTGTAAGGATGCTTCTCACCACCCTTTGTATCTTATTTCATCTGAAGAGAATGCTCTAAAACAAGTTCATTTTTACTAAATTCAATCATTAACTGTCCTTTAGCAAAACAGTTTGTGCTGATCAGGTCATATTCGCAATTACTTTTCATGTATTCAACCAAGATGCCAAGGCAACTCCACGTTATCCGTGCCTCTATCTAGTTGAGACTATCAGAAGGGTGGTGGGGGGCGAAAACAGGACTGTGCGACTGGAAGGAGAACAGTATTGCTATGGCCAACCTATTAGAATGGCAGGGTCATTGCTGGCAGAAATTCTCAACTAAAGCAGGGAGGGTAAGCTGTAAGCCTGCCAGCTGTAAAACAAGCAAGGTAATGCTTCTTATTATAGTGCTACTATATCTCCATGCACCAATGCCCCTAATAAAGACCCTTGCATTAATTTTCTGGTCACCCGAGTCCTTAGACAGGGCATATACCTGCTAGGCAAAAGCATTAACCTGAGCCCAACGCTGGTGGAGCCATATTAGGGGGTTGCTTGATGCCAGCCTTATACTTGAACTGGCAATATCACCGACTGAATTTAGCATGGCTGGGCAGGGAAAGGGGCAATAGAATAGTCTAGGAAACTCTCGCAATCCTTATGATGCAATTGCTTATATTAAGAGGACCACTGATTGCTAAAGTAATCAATTTTGCCCACTTGTACTTCCACAAACTGACTAAACATATAGCGAGGTGTAAATGTTCTCATTGAATGTAGGCTACTGGTTGTTCAAGCAAATAGGAACCCAAAAATCTAGAGGATAGAATGATGCCAGGCGGGGATAGTCACATGACAAACAGATTAAAACAAACATTTTTTTCTTAAGTCATTAAAACACACAAAGATGTAGAAAGTGTTAAACCTTCAAAGTAAAATACAAAGCCAATCCCCTAATAAACTATGGGGAGGGCCTCCTATTATCTAACATACTTATTTCAATTTTTAATTATAACCACTTCTCTCCCACTAATCAAATGCTTTCAAAGACTGAAATGGGAAAAAGCAGTAAGAGGTTGATTAAAACCGCTGTAATTCAAGGATTTGAAACCTGAAACAATTTACGAGATCGCCTCCTGAAAATCTGTCATTTAACATATAAGAAAACATTTCTATAGAAACTAAAAAAATTCCCATCTAAATGCACTACGCGTAAATAATGGTAGATTATATATCTTGCCCAGCATGGATATTTCTGGATTAAAAATTGAATGGTGATAATTTCAATATGGAAAAAACGGTTTTCACTTGCCATTGAAAAATCTGCATTTTAATTATGTGCGCCATTAAGCAAGTGAATGTTTTTAAACATGCTTTCAGTTTTCCTCAATCTAGGCTGAAAAGAGTATATTCATTAAGGCCTTTATATTAAAGAACCACTCTCTCAAAAAAATAAGCAGTATGCTTCAGCTGTGATAGCATGTAGAATAGCAAACTGCAACCTTTTTGAAGTTTAATTATAGGGTAGGAATAATTAACACTGAATGGTTAGAGGGTTCTAATAATAACACACACTAAAAGGTCATCCGAGGACAAGAATACACCCCTAACCCCCACCTCACAACCTTTATCCCATGTACCACCATCTTCTAAACTGCTTCAGTCCAAGTGCTGATAGCATGCACCCCAACCTCTCTTGGGTTGAGGGTGCAGATCTCACCTTCAAGAGCACAGCAGGATAAATCCCCCACATGGAACGTAAGCAATAAATGACTTGTGACCGCCTAGGAATTATACTGTATTTTTGCACATGCAGGACACAGAGTGTACAAGTTAGGTATATCTGACATGTTGAGCAGGAATGCTTCAGAAAAAAGCAGTCCTTCTGAGCACCATCTGCACTTCTAGATACCACAGAGGTGCCAAGACACTCTGTTCAGTCAGATCTGCCAGAACCATTACAAAGCAAATTACACACGTTTTAATTGTTAGGCGTTTCTTTGATAACTCCAAATGGATTGCAGAATTGTTTCAGATAAGCTACTCTAAGATACATACAAGGTCTGCAATGCTCTGGAAAGGTATTAAGCCAATCACATGAGAAGAGCAGTGTAGTTCAGGGCTCGCAGCCAGCAGCAGAGAGGAATACATTTCTACTCATCTTTTAGCAGGTCTGAAAATATCCAACTTGAAATAGCGTGAAATATTTGAGAAATATTTTTTCTTTAAATAAAAGCTTCCATTAAAGTGACTGATCACAGAAAAAAGGCACTAGGGAGTGTGTCTGGACAGGGTTAAAAGGCTCATTTAGATGCAGGTTGCAATTCACACTCAATTAGCAAGGCCCCACATGATTTGCTGCCATCTAAAGGGTTATTCTAACCATCCATAAGGTCATAATAACCATGAAACAAACACCCTTAATCACAAAACCTCCAAATAGTTTGTGATACAAAAAGGTCACTAGAATAATAATTATATTTGTAATATGAATCAGTATGTGGCCGTTATCAGAAGTATATAATTAACTCCAAATCAACATGTACAGCTACACTAACTAAGGCTTGAAGTACCAAGTTAGAGCAAGGCCATTAGTCAGAATAGTATGATTTAACAGTGTGACAAATGTAATATAATTGAACAAGTATAATTAGCCCCTCTATAGCAGAACAGCACGTCTGGATCAGACGTCGTAAAGATTTCATACCGCAAAGCCAATCATCTTAGCTCAAATATTTTTATTTTCAATTAGGTGGTCAATTAAGGGAATTAAGGAGGAAGTGCAGTTGAAATTGCACATACAATAAAAAAATATATACTACAAAATGTATCCACCTTTCTCCTTCCATCTATTATATTCCATACAGTTCAGGGTGTGCCAAAGGTGCAGTTGGTGAGGGGGGGGGGCTTCACCTGCCACCCACCTCCCCGTTGGCACATCTCAGAGATGTAATTATTAATGAAGTGGTTATTACATTTTTGCATTTATGTAATAAGAGTGCAAGGCAAATTTAACTGTCGATTTAGAGCGAGAAAGGGGAAAGGGGTCAGTGAAGTTCACCGAGCGCACAGTGAAGTGCTGCCCAGACTCACCAGGCAGAGATGTGCAGTGGGCCATACCAATTCCACAACGGATGGGGGGAGGGGAGCTAGTCAATTATAGAGTAACTCTTGGCAGAAATGACTGGACTGCCTTTTAAACATGCAGCAGCGGGGCAGACTGGACTACTGTGCATCGGCACTGCTGTACTAGAGAACGGGACCACCCAGATACTCCCCTCATCCAGGATCCTTCTACGGCAGCTAAGGAGCAGCCCATTTGGCTCACACGTCCAGCAGGTGTACAGTAATGTGCTCGGCCGCACTGATAGGCTGCACTCAGTCACATAGGACTCGCAACCCAGAAGAGACAAGTATCCGGTTGGCCAGTCCAGATTGCCCGGCTGATGTCTATTAAAGAGGGAGTCTGGTCATTTCTGGTAATATTTAAGAACTATTTTATAGTTTAAAGGTGACCTGTGGCCAGTTATTTTATCCCTTCTTCCCCACACTGCATACATCACTCCATCCCATATGTCGTCCTTTTCACATATACCGATTTAGCCGCTTAGAAAGGACCTAAACCCAGGACTTTGGTCCTTGCCCCGGGGCATCCCTGATTGCTGTGTGTCACTCACCTGAACTAACTCACCATTCCCCAGTCCTACGGCACATACATGGCCCCCCATCCCATCGGTGCTCTCGACTGTGCCGATACGAACTTGTCTAAGGTATAGATACATACTCACAAATTCCTGACGCAGGCATGCGCCCTGCTAAGTGGATAGCAGGGATGCAGCACTGCTTGCGCATGCGCCATTATACCAGGCAGAAGGGGAAACTTAGGGGGTTTCACACAATGGACATCCAGATTTTGGATGCTCTAGGTGGAGGGAATCAAGCATCTGAACTTTTATAGATTCCAGGGCCGATGGACGTGGGTTTTGTTCCACTGTAACATGTATTCCTGTATCACAACAGCTCAGTGTATAGGGGAACTCAATCCATTTTCTACAGAAAGCCGAACTTTGTGATAGTACTCTGGGCTGACAACCCTCTTAAACTTTCCTTTATATGCAACTATATAAAGTGGACCTAGATGCTACCTTGCAAGAGGGTCCTGGTCCACAGGAACACCAAACTAACCTCACCCTTATGTCACCAGCAATGCCTGCAATAAATACTGTATTCAACACTTATGTAGGCCTTCTATAAGGCAAATGACAATCTTAGATTGCCATACCTAGGACGATTGTATTTAAACCATTTCCTTCAGTTTTGTCCACAATTAAAAGAGTACATTTCTACAGACTTTGTCTTGTTTTTTTTAAGACAATTTATCTGTATTAAATGTCAGAAACCTCTTGTTTGAAAGCACTTGTCTCTCGGTTACAGCATTCTTCCTTAATTAAGAAATGACAGAGAGACTAGCGTGGATTTAATCCTATTTTATTGATACAGTGTATCCGTGGATTGAAAGCAGAGATAATTCCTATTACATCTTTAAAGCACTCCAGTGTAAGATTAATCCAATTAAGAAGTCTTCACCTTTCTAGCATGGCCTCCTCAGGGCATTCACTCTGCACTTCATCAACAGTTGTTGATAATGACGTGTCACCTATCAAGCTATCACTCTGGATGTAATAAAATCTGTGATTCTACCATGTTAGGAAACTCGAGTAGCAGCCTGTAAGCACACAGAACCTGACTTAATCACTTGCTGCAGTTCTGGACGATTGGTGGGTGGATCTCTAGTAGAGTAATAAGGTATTTATTAAACAGGCTTAGCAGTGAAGGGGGTGCAAGGAGAGCATAAGCTAAACAATAATCCTTGAAGGGAACAAGTGTGGACTGCAAATGCAGATACTCAAGCTATTTTGTAATATTTTGTCAGGAAACCAGTCCCAGGCAACATATTTACCAGTACTATGGCCATTTTGGAACCATCAAAACAGACACGAGGTTGCTTGCCCTCTAATGTAGGGGCATTCCGATTTGGATAGACAATCTTTCACTTTCCAGGTTACTGCTAGCACTATATTGGGTTTACACATTAGTGAGTGCCTCATGGCCTGACAGACTTGATTCGCCTGCCGGTTGCCATGTAAACAGAAATCATAGTTGTAAATGTGGAAGTGGTAAATGAGGCTGCATCCCATATCACGGTGCTCCTGTGCTTAGAGGGGGGCAGACCACCAGCATGTTGGACAAAAGTTTTTGCACTGGTCCATTCATTAAAGGGAGCACTATAACGAAATATAAACACATTGGCTAATGAGAGGAGGGGGGTCACTTATACACCCAAAATATACTAGATTGTAAGAGGAAAGATTACTTATATACACTATATTAAAAAAAAAAATCACACCAAGCTTTTTTTCCCCTTTAATAAAAAGCATACGATGGGTTTTAAATGTACAATATCAATTGAACTGCCTGTCCCCTGTGTCAGACTGTGGGAACTTGCAGCATTCTTCAACCCAATATGTTAATTCATTGCATGATGGATAAAACATCTACACACATTAATTGTAGTACAGACTGGTGAGATGCCAAGAGGTAGGTAAGCCTTCCCTAAAAAGGTCATCATTAAACATGTGACTCCTGAGCAAAAGTTCTAGAATTCAACACCCAGGACGACCACGGAAAATCTACATCTCCTGGGTGCTCAACATAATAGTGTCCAATATGAGAAAAGGAAACACTGTGCAGACAGGGAGAAAAAAACATGTATCCAGAAATTGTGTAATATTAAAATTCCATATAAACAGATTGTCAAAAAGAAAGGGGTCACTTATACATCTACTCCTGCCAATCTTGTGGTTTCTTCTCCTGGTAGGAATAAAATCCAGGGATGCCAGGTTTGAGTGTATCGGGGTGACACAACCTGCCCCCCAGACTTCTTTCCTCCAGTATATGAAAACAAGCCTAGCAGGATATATATCGATGCCGGGTGTATAAGTGACCTCTTTTCCTGCGATCCAGCATTTTTATATGGATTTTTATCATTGGGCCATTTTTCACGAAAATCCTCCTTTAACTAAGCTATTAGCAGCCCATTAAACAGAGTAGCCTAAGTGAAGCATATTGTGTACGAGGTCAGACCAATTATGTGTATATTCTTTACAAGTTTCTCGGCCGAGTTCATGCATGGCCAGATGTCACTAACTCCTAATTTAGCATATTATACACTTACATTTTCTCTTAAAACGCACCCTGAAGCCTTCATTGCATATAATTTTTTCTGCACTGAAAGACAGTAGTAGCAATTTATCCTGGCCGTGCACAGTTGGCATATGTTACAATGTGTTATATGTGCTTCTGAGCTAAGGTAACCAAACTCAAACATTGTATCTTTTGGATACTGTGACAAATTGTTAAATATCTCCCCAAGGAGAATAATGTCAGCTGGGGCAGAGAAGAGAAGTCCTGTCTTAACCAAACTTTGCCTGCAGACAGAGTCTGCATCCTTTTGTAGACCATTTATATCTAGATGCAAGGTGTAACTGGAAAGCTCTAACATGTCTTACTATAAAGATTTAGGCCTCGATTCAATAAAGGTAGAAAAAAATTCTCATGGTAGTAAATAATTCAATTCATGAGAAAAAGGCCTGAGAATTTCACTGGTGCTGAATCACCAGCTAAGAAAACAATGAAAGTCAATGGCACTTTTTTACTACTAGGAAAAGTAGAGAACTTTTTACTCCTTTCTACACTGTAGTAAAAGCTTGACTTTCATTGTCTTTTTATCAAGTGATTCGGTAACAGTGACATTCTCAGGCTTTTTTCTCATGAATTGAATAATTTTACTACCATGAGAATTTTTTTCTACCTTTATTGTATCGAGGCCTTAGTCTTATACTGAATAAGTCTCTCTATAAATCTCTATAAAGTCAGACATGTTCTTTCCAGCACCACTCCTCTTCTACAAATTGTAAGCACAAAGATACAGAGCCTTTATTTTATAGGCTGTATAACATATATATCTCAAGTATAAAAGCTTTCCAGTGTAACCCCTTTTCTACACATCTGTGAGCAGCCTACAAAATAAAGGCTCTGTATTGACTGCTTCCATCTGTAGAAGCTGCAGATACAAGCCGTCAACACAGCCGCTTACAGCTTGCCCCATGCTGGTTGTCACAGGTGGCATCTTTTATTCGCCGGCACTTTGCTTCCTCCTATTTGAATTTACAGTCTGACAAAGATACACGCAGAAAAGCCGCAGGGACAGGTGCCCGGGAGGATGAAGGAATCTTCAAAGAGACCCCACATTTAAGTTAAGGAAAATACCTATATTCTTGTTTCTTCTACATGAATAATAAATATTTTCAATTTTTACACACAGTATTTACAATATGTTACAATAGGCTCCACCATGGCTAAGGCTTCTAGGGAATGGATGTAGTAGACCAGCAACAGGGAGAGTGTGACACCCTGGAGTGAAAGAAAAGAAACCAATGCTACAGGTAAGAATCATAGAATAGTATTTTCTCATAGACCACTCCAGGGCGTCACTGATTCAGATATGAATGGGATGTGCCAAAGCAGAGAATCTCGATTGTCAACCTTATTCCTCTGGGCTGATAAGTAATCCATGTAGAAATCAAAACTACAGTCTAATACCTTTCGAGAGAGTCACCCTTACATCTATCTTGTAAAACATGGTTAAAATATGTAGACCAGGTAGCAGCCTTGTAAACCTGTTCCTGATAAACAAGCAGTCAGTCCTGTGAAAGGTCTGAGCAGCGAAAATATAACACCTAAGAGCTCTCACCACATCCAAGAAGTGGAGAACACTCTCCTTATGGCTAGTAGGAGCAGGACAGAGAAGGAAAAAACATCTCTTCATTAAGATGAAAAGAGGAAGACCATCTTGTCTTTGTGTAGCACCAAGTAATGAGATTCGACTGATAAGGCTGCTAACGCAGAAACTCTCCTTACAGATGTAATCACCACCAGAAGATGACCTTAGGAGTCATAAAAGATGCTTCTGCTACATGTTCGATTGGAGACCCCTGAAGGGCCAACAAACCTAGATTCAGGTCCCAAGAAAGCCTGCCTGCTTGCTTGCTTCTGATGGTGTGATGGTGATGTTGTCTGCTTGAATCTTGACTAGATGATCTCTCAGCTCAGAGGTTCAATGTCTGAGTGATAACAGGATAAATTCCATAATATTGATAGTAGTCTGCTCTCCCATCGTCCCTGGAAAGTATGGGACCGATCACACCTCCCCAACCGGTTACACCGGCATCTGTGGTGACAACAGTCTACACTACTGGAACAAAAGACTGACCCATCTGAAGAGGATGGGGGCTCAAGACCATCTTACCAGCATCAGCAAGTTAAAGGGGAGATCCAGGGACACCAGAAATTGAAGGGGCCTTGTATGAAACTGTTCAAATGGCATTGCTTCGACTCAAGACACCATCAACCCCAGTAGACGAATCCCCTGACTGATCGCATGAGGGCCGACCAAGAGGGTTTCCACCTTGGCCTGACGAGAGAGACTCCTGCTCCGGGAGAAAAAAAACTTTGGCCTGTGTAGTGTCTAACGTCATTCCCAGAACATATTATTTTTGAGGGAAATCACATGCGATTTCGGGTAACTGATTATCCAGCCAAAGTTTTCCAGAACTGACAACACTGTCCATCAAAGCCTCTTGAAATTACATTGCTCTGATTAGTAGATCATCTAAGTATAGGGTGATACGAACCCTCTTGCTCCTTAGAAGAGCCATAAGGCCTGACAAAACCTTTGTAAACACCCTTGAAGCTGAGGAGAGGCCAAAAGGCAGAGCCACGAACTGGAAAAGGCGGCCAATTTTCTGATGGCCTGAGAAGATTGGGATATGCAGGCAAGCATCCCTTATATCCACTGTGGTCAAGAAATCCCCTGCTGCAATGAAGTTACCGTAGACCTTAACAATTCCATTTGAAATATCTGAAGTTGGTCAAACCTGTTGATATCCAGAATTGGATGCACCGAGCCATCCCTCTTGGGGTTACAATTTTTACACCAACCATAATGAGGAACGAGATAGACAACTCCCAGTTGCAACAGATGAGCCACTGTGGATTTGAATGCTTCTGCCCTCTCTTGATTGTGGGATAGCTTTGATTAAATGAACCTCTGAGGAGGCCTGGCCCTCAACTCGATCTTGTAACAAGAGGAAACCATCTTTTGGATCCATGCACCTGAAACATGGACTCTCCAATGAGGGGCAAATAGCACAACAGGGTGAGGGCATCCCTTCATGCCTAGGAAAGCTTGGAAGGGGGTTTGCACTCACTCCACCAAAAGGATCTGGCCTTGCTCTGGGTCTTAGGCTTATTCTTACTCCGCTCTGTATCTGAAGTTAAATAAACCCCAGATGCCCCAAAAAGGATGGAATTTAACAGAGCCCCGAAAAGCAGACGTTTACCAAAAAAGATGGCCTCCTACAAAAGGAGGCATAGTGAACATCTCTGGGAGACCAGTAGGGCTAAACCCCTGGCATTCAAACCATAGCAGATATGTATTTGTAGTCTTAAACAGTAAACTTCAAGAGTGACCCCCCCCCCCCCGGGCGCTCAACCGCTTCAACCACCTCTTACCTGTCATGACTGCCATAGAAGATTCACAGGCTGGTCGCAAAGCACTTATCCATATAATCCTTAAGCCGAAACAGCCTGGCACAGTTGAAAGAGATAGGTAGCTTCCTCTCCTAGTATCTCAGCCATGCTACTGCCGCCTGGATTCAACTGACATTGCCCTGTAGAGGAATGCATATGAGCACCGTTTGTTGTGTTGGCGCGGTCATTTTTGACTGTTGGTCCGCTTTAGGAGGGAAGCACCGTCTAAGGTAGGAACAACAGTGTTTCTTTTGACAGGCCTGAAATGGGGTCATCCACCTCTGGGGGAAATTACCATAACTTGATTAGGTACTTGGGAAAAGGATATTTAGAATTAAAAATTCTAGCAATTTAGGGAAGCTTATCCCATTCCCTCTGGATAAGCTTAGAAAAAGGAGGCTGTTCAGGAAAAAGCAGCTCTATTTCTAGGGCCTATTTAGGAACTCTGGGGGCTGGAATATCCAATGTCTCTAGAACAGAGGAAGTTAGCTTGTCAATCTGCTGCCGAGCTGGCACAGAGTCAGAGTTTCCCTATTCTCTGCTGGAGCAAATTTTCCCCTTCTGAAGAATCTTCTTGAGATTCTAAGACCACATAAAAATCTTCCTTCTCATAGGAGGAGAAGAATAATATGTGGGTGCCAAGTGCTTCAATTTTTCTTTTTTTTTTAAACCTTTAAGGATTTAGGAGACTCCTGATCCTCGTGACTCCAAGTTTGGAAGCAATGGCTTTCCAAGCAGGCTAATCTCTCCACCAATTCCGCCTGAACAAACAGGCCAGAAGGTGGAGCAGTGATCCTTGAGGAAGCAGACTCTGACCTCCTTGGAAGGTAGTACATCTGAGGAGAAAGGCTGTCCTATAGATCCGGACAGTACTACAGCAGTGTCCCTTTCTGGCGGGTCTATGAACACACAGTGGACATAGGGCGACAGTCTTTGCTATGGTACCAGATTCAGATGCCACAGATGCCTCAGTAAACATGAAGTCAGTCTTGTTACCCCGAAGGCCTAAGACCGAAGTATATGAAGAATCTCGATAATCAAATATGATTACTCAGATTCTAGGGATGGACCATTACCTAATATCTACTCCACAGAGATCTAGGCAGAAGCAAGAAAAAAAAATACATTTAGAAGCTTCCCCTTTAAGAAAAGGAAGGAAACAAAACAAAGGTCCTACCAAATCCCACTGGAAAGTGAGGACAGAGTGAGAGCAGGCAGAAGCCAGCCTGTGGCCCAGTGAAGAGTAGGCCAAATGGCAAGTATCCGCAGTGCTATGGAGAGCAGGCGGACAGGCGACTGAGAAGCAGTGGCCTGCATCAAATGCCGGCCAGGCGACATCCGAATTTGCAGCTCCAGAAGCATAAGTGACTTCACGTTCTCTGATGCCATGTCCCCAGACCAAGCCCACAGCTCACCCCAGCCACTCCCCCTGTTCAGTTTAACAGACTCCGAAATGATCACGAGCAGATTTTACGGCCACATATAATTACCAACAATATCGTAAGGTTTGAAAAAAATTGCAGCGCTTTCTAAGTTAATACAACAATACATTCAGGAAGGGAAAACAAGTCAATGAAGTGTAAATGAAGCTGATGAATCTTCCAAATTCTAAAATCGATTAAAACATAGTAAGAACAACCTGTGGCCTAAATAGCTTTTTTTTGGCCCCTCTATTTAGGTTCTACTCCCCTAGCACCACAACTTCAGCAGAGATGGATACAAAAATCATTTAGTTGCATTTGAAAAAGGATAAATAACTTGTGATGCTAATGGCATGCCTATAGTTAAAGTTATAGATTTACCACAACTCAAACAGGACTAACATAGAAAGAAAAAACTTATCTATTTTTGACTTTGAAAAACTCATCCTATACAATAGTCACAATCCCAACAACAAAGATCTCTGTGAATACTTTTGTAACTTAATGAGTCTTGGCAGCTGCTCAAATTAAACACTCTATTGTGCAAGCAGCTAATTATGTGGAGATTAAGCCGAGAGGAATGTTGGTGGCATTCACTGTATATCCAGCAATTAGACCAGCACTTAAGTGCGCAAAACCTTTATTCCATGTTTCAAGGATTTTGCATTTCGAGTGCACATGAGGTCACACACAGAACTGGTCATTTTAAAAATGCCAAAATTAGTTTAGTAAATAAGCTTCGTTAGGCAAAATAAGAGAATTCTGTGAGTACTCACCTGTAGAATTTCTCTTCCATTATTACTTCAGGACATCAGATTTAATTCAGACACGATTGGGTTAACCTCTCCCGAAGGGTGTGGTCTGCAAGAACAAAGGTGTGTCAACACCTCCCGGGCCTATATCCACCTGGCTGACTTGATGCACTACAGTTTAATTAAAAAGCAGTAGAACCAGCCGCCTGGGAGGCATACCTATCCTGTTGGAAACAAAAGGCTGGAGACAAATTAAAAGGCTCCTCTCCGTTTAATTTTTTTTTTTTTTTTTTTTTTTTATTATGCTGATCATTATTTACAGCAACTATTTACATATTTACCACTCCACTAAAAAAAAAACTAGGCATCCAACACATGGACATAGTAACCTAGCAGACAGGGAGGGTCTGATGTTCTGAAGTAATAATGGAAGAGAAATTAATTCTACAGGTGAGTACTCACAGAATTCTCTTTTCTCTTCCATTTTACTTAAGGCCATCAGATTTAATTCAGAAACAATTGGGACCTCCAAAAGCAGTACCCGAATTTGGGTGGGATCCCCAAACATTATTCCTTTCAGGAACAAGACATTCCAAAGACCCTTATTCCTTCCAGGAATAAGACATCTCAAAAACCCTTATTCCATTCAGGAATAAGACATTCCAAAAACCCTTATTCCTTTTAGGAATAAGACATTCCAAAATAATCTAATTACCACTTCCTACCAAAGGCTGTACCTTATAGAATTTGATAAATGTATGAGCTGAAAACCAAGTAGCAGCCTTGCATACTTGTTCTATTGAAGCTTGATGCTAAACAGCCGAAGAAGCTCCAATAGCTCTTGTCGAATGAACAGTAGTCCTAAAAGGAGAATATAAGCTCTTACCACTGCCTGTCTAATCCATCGCTGATGGCAGACTTAGATGGTGGAAGACCTTTCTGTGGACCCTCATGTATGACAAAATAAGGAGTCTGACCTACGGAAAGATTGTGTAGCAGTGAGATGGTATCTTCGTGCTTTTCCCTACATCTAGCAATGTATCTTCTCTATCGGACACTGGAGTAGGACATAAGGAAGACAATTCACCTCTTCATTAAGATAGGAACCACCTTAGGAAGAACATCCTGTTTAAAGCAGAAGACGAACTTGTCCTTACGTAACACTAAATAAGGAGACTTAAATTGAACTGCTAATTCAGACACCTTAAGAGTCAATAAACTTAACACTTTAAGTGCCAGCCTACCTAGATTTTTTGTCACACTGTTGCCAGACAACTTTGCACTACACGTGTTCAACCTTGATTTTTGAAGGGATTTCCAGGGATTTTCCAGGAAAATTATATATTGTTTTTTTCAGCAGAGTCTTTGGCTTTTTTTAGTGTATTCTCAATACTTTTGGGTGAAATATGTGCAAAACAATAAAAAAAAAATCTATTTTTTACAATTTGTAGTGTTCTTTGTGATAAAAAAAAATGTAAGTTTGTTAATAAAATATTATTGCGCGTAAAAGCCCTATTTCTCCCAGTTACAACGGTACAGCATATGTATTGGTATACACCCTTTCCTGCCCAGGAAACTCCCCCAAACTGAAACAGCAGTTTAGGAGATTTCAGATAGGATACAACAATATTCCATAGTTGTAAGGGGTTAACAGGAGTTAAGCAGGTAATGGGGGGGCTGGGGGTTATGGCAAGTCACCCGCTAGCCGCAGATGATTGCCAGCCCCAGAGCCTTGTGAACTGGTATAAGGGGTCTCATGGACCCCTTACCAGTTCACAAATAGTTAAAAGTAAAAAAGACAGATACAAAATATTTTATTCTTTTTTTTTTTACTTATACTTACCTCCCATCCAGTGTCCAGCGCCGCTGCAGATGACAGTTGCCGGTAGTGATCGGAGCAGGGAGGGTGGGAGGCAGGGAGATCAGAGCCTCCCTGCCTGCCACCCTCCCTGCTCCAATCGCTACCGACAAGTGACAGTCGGAGCCCGGGTGCCGGTATAGAGGAGCTGGATGATTCCAGCCCCCCTCCTGAAGATCAGAGGCCCGGAGGCGAAAATCAAGTTGATGATTATTGTAGGAATCGCTGGCACTTTCAAACGAGGGGTCAGGTAAGTATCTTTTTTACTTTTTTTTTTATGGGGCTCTAAAGTCAGCTACGTGAGTCTCATGTAGCTGGCTCTTAACGGTTGGAGAGGCAGCTACGCGAGACTCACGTAGCTGGCACTAGAAGGGTTAATGATGCATCTGCCAATAGTTCAAAAGGAGGACGCTGATAAAGAGCTAATAAAACCAAGTTCAGGTCCCAAACCGACAGAAGTAGCTTACGAGGAGGCCACACATGAGCGACTCCCTATACAAAAAGTTTTGATACATTTATTCACAGCAATGGGTTTTTGAATAAAAAGATAGATAAAGGCAGATATTTGTCCCTTTAAAGTACTCGATTGAAAACCTTCCTCAAGACCTTTCTCCCAAAAAAATCAATATTCTGGGAACAGAAAAAATTCTACCAGCGAACCTTATGGATTCACACCAAGCGATAATGCTTGCCAGACTCTGTAGTAGATCATTGATGAAGGCTTCTTCCTGGCCTGAATCATAGTCTGCATGACGATGTCAGAAGAACCCTCTTTCTGTCAAGATAGAGGATTCAATAGCCAGGCCTTCCAAGCCAGAACTTGTGTTGCCTTAGAGGCCCCTGTGTGAGAAGATCTGGATCGTCGGGTAACCTCCACGAGTTGCCCTCTGACATCCTTACTATGTCTGAGAACCAGCTTCTTCTTGGCCACCGAGGAGCCACCAGAATGGTTGGGACTCCCTTGTGAGCTAACCTTTCTTCGTACTTGACCCAGGAGTGGAATCGGAGGGAATGCATAAAGAAGCTTGAATGCTGACCCCTGAAGAGTCAGGACATCTGTTGCTATAGTTAGAGGATCCCTGGACCCAGACACAAACTTTGTAACCTTTGATTGTGTCGTGATGCACAAGAGATCTATGTCCAGAATCCCCCCAGCGCATGCATAGGGATTGAAAAAACCCTTTGACTAAGAGACCATTCCCTCTAATGCAGGACCGTTCTACTGAGATGATCGGCCTGCAAGTTGTCCACTCCAGGTATGTGTACAGGCGAAATGCATGAAGCCCGTTTTTCGTCCCAAAGTAAAAACCAGCTCACTTCCATGAGGGCTTCACTGCTTCAGATGCCCCCATGGTGGTTGATATATACCACCGCCGTCCGATTGTTTGAATCCGGACGGGATGCCCCTTCAGATGGTATGTCCAATGACTGAGATACAATAGAATCGCTCTCAGTTCCAGGATATTTATGGAGAGTTTGCTCTCCTTCAGACTCCACTGTCCCTGGAGCGTTGGCGACTCCATGACACTCCCCCAACCCGATAGACTGGCATCCATGGTGATGATCTTCCATTGTACTGGAAGGAAGGATTTGCCAGTCTGAAGAGGCTGAGGCCCAGGCTAGAGAATGCCTTGTTGACAGTGTCAAGCAAAAAGAGTGATCCAGAGTGTGTGGGTCTTGATCAGATTGTGAGCAATTCCATATGCAGGGGTCTTGTGTGGACAGTGTAAAAGGTATTGACTCAAAGCAAGATACCATCAGGCCCAACAGACATATTCCTTGATGAATCGTCGGGTGAGGGCAAGACAAGAGACCCTGTACCCTGGCCTGGAGTAAGAGTCACTTCTGTGTTGGAAAAACACTTTTGCCTGAGACGTGTCTAATGACAGTCCCAGAAAGAATAACTCTTGAAGCTATGATATTTGACTTAAACCGGACTTTCAGCGTGATTTAATGAAAAGCCCAAACTCTTAAAAAACGGTTCCCCAGCATCTAAAATGAATACATTTTACGTTTTTAGTCACTAACTTATTATTATTTCCCCCACTGGGCTGCAACTCAACTCAGTTCAGGAATTTAGGATACGGGCGCCGCCATCTTGACTCAGAAGCATCACACTTACTGTGGAGAGTGGGATAAGGTACAGGGGGCGGGTTATAGCTGTGCTTTGCTCAGACAGAGCAGAACTGGGGTCAGCAGTCCCAGAATGCAGAGCAGCACAGTCAGGAGGCACTTCCTGTTTGCAGGCTGCCTGATAAAGATGGCGGCTTCCATAAGCTTCCGTAGTAGATTAGATGATTTACCACTAGCAGCATGCTTTACCATGTCAACCAAGCACTCCCCAAACAGACACCCCACCTTAAAGGGGAGTCCCGTCATTCTTTTTTGGAGGCTAGGTCAGCTGACAATTGCTTAAGCCATAAAGCACGCCTTAAGGCTAACACCAGAGTTAGACCTCTGGCACTTAACCTGCTCAATCCTCCATAGCCCGTATCATATACCTGTTGTAGCCAACTGGTCTTGATCACCTGGGAGCATGACTTCCATGAATGACCCTTACGAGTCTTCAAGTCCAGTTGTTTTAATGATCTCCTGCTCCCCAGAAATGCTATGGATGTAGCCCAGGCCGGCCCGATAATAGAATAAGCAGGACATGCCACCTGATCCACGCGCTTATTCGCTGGATCCTTTGGAGAAGCACTATCCGAGGATGGCATAACCAAAATCTTAAAAAAGACCTGGCCCCAGAGCGTCCACCACAGGAGGGTGAGACCATAATTCAATCTGATCTGGAGGAAAGGGATACATAGTATCTAGCACTTTGGGAATGGGCAGAAGACAACCTGACTTCTGCCATTCCCTATTCATCAGATTAGAATAATGCGTATGCTCTGCAACATCCTCCAGAATCGAGGAAATCACCCATCCATCCTGAGCACCCCCTTGTGTAGAGGACTTCTGAATACGAGTCCCTACTGGATAAATCCTCCCGACTCATAACTTCCTGGGAGACTATGGCAGCTAAAATATCCTCTTCAAGTTAGAGGATAAATCTTTTCTTTAAAAACCTTTTTAATAGCCAATCCTTCTAAATGACTCTCTAAAGGTTTAGGACCACTTGAGGGCTGCTGACAGAGTTTAAAGAAGGAGGTTATGGCAGCCACAATATCCTGTTCAAAACTCAGGATTTTTTTTTTCCCCCAAAACCTTCTTAGTAGCTCATATGACAAAGGTTTTAGGTCCGCTTGAAGGCTGCCGGGGGGGGTTAAGCTCAGAGGGCACCGGCAACAAGGGTCAGAGCCCTTGCAGGGAGGAGACGATTGTCTTCCATATCCACTACTACAGTAGCATAATCCTGCACACCATGCTATCCTCGTCCAGTGTCTGTTTGCATACTGGACATGGGGTGAATCTATCTGCTAAAGGACCAGATCCCATTACCCCAGATGCCTCCGTCATGGTGAATAATACTAGATTACCTCCCAGGGGGGTCTGAAACCTAACCCAACAACTATAATAAATATATATATATATATATATATATATATATATATATATATATATATATATATATATATATATATATATATATATCTTTTGAAAACAAGAATTATAAAACATTACTATGTATATATGAATATATTAATACACATAATTAAAAAATGACCTACCTAAAGATTTATGTCCGCTTGAGGGTGGCCGTACAGCGGCTCACCGTATTTTGTGCTTCCCCCAGCCGAAAATCTTCCACTGAAGTCGGCCGGGGAGAACCGCGATGTTAGCGGTACTTGCCGCTTAATCCCGGCCGAAAATGTTGCAGTGCGAGCAGCCGGAGGAGAACTGCAATGTTAGCAGTACTTGCCGTTTAATCCCGGCCGAAAATGTTGCCGTGCGAGCAGCCGAAGGAGATCCGCGATGTTAGCGGTACTTGCCGCTTAATCCCGGCCGAAAATGTTGCAGTGCGAGTGACCGGAGGAGAACTGCAATGTTAGCGGTACTTGCCGCTTAATCCCGGATGAAAATGTTGCAGTGTGAGCGGCCGGAGGAGAACCGCGATATTAGCGGTACTTGCCACTTAGTCCCGGCCGAAAATGTTGCAGTGCGAGCGGCCGGAGAACTGCGATGTTAGAGGTACTTGCCGCTTAATCCCGGGCGAAAATGTTGGCGTGCGAGCGGCCGAAGGAGATCCGCGATGTTAGCGGTACTTGCCGCTTAGCCCCGGCCGAAAATCTTCCACTGAAGTCGGCCGGAGGAGAACCGCGATGTTAGAGGTACTTGCCGCTTAGCCCCGGCCGAAATTGTTGCAGTGTGAGCGGCCGGTGGAGAACCACGATGTTAGCGGTGCTTGCCATTCCACCCGGCCGAAAATCTTCCAGCGCGAGCGGGGTAAGAAAGGAGCCGCACACCGGTGCTCGCTGCTATGCTAAGCTGAAAATGTAGCGGCGGGTGCAAATTTTGAATTTTTCAACCAGTAAAAACACATGGGAAGAGCAATAGAGAGGAAATTAATTCCCCTGGTCCCCCTCAATCAGGCTCACCAGACAAAAACGTTATGGCTTTTCCACCAGTTGAAAAAGGGGCTTGTTTCCCCTCGACCCTCTTCTTTTAGTGGTGTTTTACACGTCTGCTGTTATTGTCAGTTGTCTTCCCTTGGTGTGTCTTCCCCCAGTGGTCCTATTCCCTCCCCCATGTTCCTTACCCATCCCGACCCATCCCTTCCTGTTGAGGAGGCCAGTGCGACTGGTGCGGGCGGGGGCTGGAGGCCTGGGGTAGTGTTCAGTGAGCAAATGGTTCACGCCCGATAGCAATGGGTTCTCTCAGCCTAAATATCCTCTCCATTAATGCCAAGGGGCTGAACTCCCCTCAGAAGCGTCATGCTCTATTTAGAGAACTTAAGAAATATAAGTCTCACATCGCATTGATCCAAGAGACTCACTTCCAAAAGAACAAGGTCCCGTATCTGGGAAATAGGACGTACACGATGCACTATTCCGCCCCCTCCCCAAACAACAAAGCGAAAGGAGTCTCGAACCTAGTGGATAAAGATGTTGATTTTCATGTGGTTGCAGAGGAGAAAGACAAAAAAGCCAGGTTTATTTTCCTGAAAGGAAAGCTTCATAATGGGTCTTTTATTACTATAGCCAATGTGTACGCTCCGAATAAAGATAAACATAGGTTTTGCACAGCGACCATGAACAAATTGGGCGCTTTCCAAGAAGGGAATCTAATCCTTGGTGGGGATCTGAACTGTGCATTAAATCCTCTGGTAGACACCTCGGATGCTAAGACTAGGGCTTTGAAGCAGATCAGGAGATCATTACAAGATCTCACGTTGGTAGACACATGGCGATTGATGCACCCATCGGAGAAAGATTACACGTACTATTCGCCCATCCATGTAAAATATTCTAGAATAGACTTATTCTCTCCAGATCCCTTTGTGAGAGGAAGAGGAAGCTTGGTACAGATCCGTAACATCTCTATTTCCGATCATGTGCCAGTCACTTACCATAACCATTCCCGAATTTGGAGCAGAAAGAGGCACTGAAGATTGAATACGAGTTTGCTGAAAGACTGAAAGCGCATAAGTGCACGTTGAGAGGTCTCTTGATCCAGGAGGGAGCGAGATTCAAAAAAAGAGAGGGGGATGAGATTGGATAAGATAGCCCTGCAGATAGCGGACCTCGAATCCAAGCATAAACAGTCCCTCCAAGAGAGACACTTAAAGGAGCTAGAGGCAAAGAGACAGGAGCTAAGGGACCTATTGACGAGAGATACGGGTAGGGTTTTCACCAGACGTCATGGACTGTTCTATGAACAGGGAAACAAGTCGGGACGCATGCTGGCCAGGGCGCTGCGTCCTAAAGGTATGCAAACTAGAGTAGAGGGAATCAGGGCCCCAGATGGGACCCTATATAAAAAAAAAACAGGGACATTGCGGATCAATTCAGTAAATTTTACTCCGCTCTATATAACCTCCCAAGACATACTTGGAAGCATGCCCTCTCTGTCTCAGGAACAGGTGGAACAGTTGGAGGCTCCGATAATGGTGATAGAGTTACAGAAGGCTATCAAAGCAGCTAAGCCTGGGAAGGCCCCAGGTTTGGACGGCTTCCCCACACAGTATTACAAAACTTTTTCAGAGCAATTGCTCCCTTTTATGGTGCGGGCCATAAGTCGATAGCCACTGTAGGCTCTTTACAAAACACAGCCTTGGAGGCTCAAATAGTGGTGATCCCGAAGGAAGGGAAAGACGCAATGGATTGTCGTAACTACAGGCCAATAGGGTTGATTCAGAGCCCCTTTCTCATCATTTTTATGGAGGTCTTGCTACCAAACGAAAAATCATGCAAAAATGAAAACATTTCAAACTAAAGTTCTCGCAGAAAAAAGGCTTTGCTGAATCAGACGAGGGGAAAAAAATGAACGAGAATGGAAATATTCACGCAAAAAAAAAGGTGAGAAAGGGGCTCTGAATCAACCCTAATATCCCTGTTGAATGTGGATGTCAAACTGTTTGCCCCCCATTAGAGGCATCATGATAGGGGGCAGAGAAAGGAAGGTGGCCGCATACGCGGATGATATGCTATTCTTTCTGCACTCCCTGAGAGTGTCGGTACCGTACCTCTTAAAGGAATTTGAAATCTTCGGACATTTGTCGAACCTAAAGATCAACTTTAACAAGTCAAGCGCCATGAATATTTCCACTCCAGAGTCGGAGGTAGACGCCCTAAGATACATCTTCCCCTTCAGTTGGGAAAGGAAGAGCCTTAAATACCTGGGCATACGTCTGCCTGTCTCGCTAAATCACCTGTACCAACTCAACTTTGCTCCCATTGGGACCAGAGTAAAGAAAGATCTGGAAGGGTGGAGTAGGCTGAAGCTTTCCTGGTTCGGACATATGGCGGTGCTGATAATGAACATCCTACCTCGGATATTGTACTTGTTGCAATGCATTCCAATCAAAATTCTGGACTTCTTTTTTAGAGACTTGATGAAAACGTTCAGGGCGTTCGTTTGGGCGGGGATACCACCGAGGATAAGGCGGAATCTTCTGGTACTCACAAAGGAGCAGGGAGGTATGGGTTACCTTGTATGAAGTCTTACTACAAAGCAATACACATAGGCAGATTGGTAGATTGGCAAGTTAATGGCCTACAGAAAGATTGGGTACGAATAGAGGGAGAAGCAGCCACGGGCGGTGGGATGGACATCATATGTAACCTAAAGTATAGTGAGGTGCCAGCGGTAGCAAAGAATCATCCACTTATCGGAGCCTCTCTTTCTATCCTGGGTGCTCTCAGCAGGGGTCAAATGCCCTGACCTCTCTTCCTGGCCCTCTAACGCTCATTCTAGGCAATCCGGCGTTCCAGCCTGGGAGAGATTTTTTCCATCCTGAGGGACTGCAGTGGTCCTATGCCCCTGAGGGAATTCCATTTTTATGACAGAGGAAAGTTGCTGGATAAACAGGATTTACAGCTGAAGTTGGAGGGTAGGATCTCCATCCTTACCTTATCTCCAGATAAGGCATTTTCTCCTCTCAAAGGAAGTAAGGGAAGGAATGAATAGAGAACCAACGGAGTATGAGATGGCTTGTCTGGGGTGTGGTCCCAAAGCACATCTTCTGTCCTGGGCCTATGGGCTGTTACGGAAAAGAGGAAGGACTGAGGTTAAACCCTGGGAGGCGAAATGGGAATCTGACATAGGCAGGCCATTGTCAGAAGCAGAGTGGGGCGGGATCTATAGATATGCGCATAAGGGACTGACAAGTAGCGCTATGCAGGAGGCGAATTACAAATTGATCACGCGTTGGAACCGGACACCAGAGACCCTGCATAAAATCTTTCCGGCGGCCCCAGATGTTTGTTGGAGGTGTGGATTGAACGGAGCATCGCTGCTTCATATATGGTGGTCTTGCTCTAGGATAAAAGACTTCTGGGAGAAGGTGCGAGAACCAAGTGGAAAGATACTAGGGGAATCTCTAGATTGGAGAATGGAGAGTGTTTTATTAGGTTGGTCACCAGATGGGAGGGGGATAGCGGGTGGAGCCCCATTGGGCCGGCACCTATTGAATGCAGCCAGGGTCTTGATTCCAAGAAACTGGAGGTCCCAAAGATCGCCTACAATCAAAGATTGGTTCAGTCAACTGAATCATGTCGAGGAGATGGGAAGAAATGTGTTACGCCAAATAAGATAGGCTAGACGCTTACTTTACAATATGGACAGCTTAGATTAAAAATCTAAAACCCTCTGTTGGATCAGTTAATAAAGGACACTAGCTAAAGTTTTGAAAATACATCTTAATGGCACCGAAACATTAACACCACACAATAAAATCTGCAGTAATAAAGTTAAATACCTATAGTCTAAAGTTCCACACACTCCATGCATCACTATTTTGTATTTACGATGCTTGAAGCTACTTCGGAAGCCAGAAACTCAAAGTAGTCCATGAGTCTGCACTCCATGGCTTGTGAAGGTTTGCCTGGCAAACAAAATACTTTGCAATAATGGCAGTAGTACAGTGACTGCCAGCTCTGGCAAGTATTCTGACCAAATTTGTATAGGATTCTAAGTGGGCCATGCCAAATCAGGATCTGCAGGTGGTGGGATTTAAAAACTGGGCTTGCAAGGGGGCATCTTACATTCAGTTATGCTTTACATTTCTTTACTAGCTCTAGTGAACTCCCTACACTTTCCTCTCCTCAGACATGAGTCATCCCTGTGCGGATTTCAGACTCAGAGGGGAGCAAGCTCACTAGGGTTTATCAGGAACTGCAAAGTTCTGGTGAGTAAAAATACAATTTTGTGATTACTCACCTGTAAAATGGGTATTATAAGTATGTCTCACACCCTGCTTCGGAAAATTACACGTGGGTTATGGTCCAGTAGAGGGCGAACTTCTGCAGGGATGACAAGAAAAAGAAGCCCCTCCCAGTCCATAAATACCTGGGACTTCCCACACATTCCCCAGTATAAGAAAGCAGTAAGGGGACCAGGAAGAGCCAATAAAATCTATGAGAAAAAGTTTCACCATATAGAGGAGCCAAGATACAACTCCGGGTGAGACGAAGCAGGGTGTGAGACATACTTATAATACCCATTTTACAGGTGAGTAATCACAAAATGGTATTATTCCAAGTATGTCTCACACCCTGCTTGGGAAGATTAATTACACATGGGACATCCAATAGTGTCCAAAAAGGGTGGGGATCCCAACAGGCAATAGTGCACAAATTAAACTACTGCAGCTTGCAGAACTTTGCGGCCAAAAACAGCATCCGCTGAGGCCCGCACATCAACCTTATAAAACTTGGAAAAAGTATTAATAGAAGACCAAGTAGCAGCCTTACAAACTTGTTCAACAGAGGCTTGGAGCTGAAACGCCCAGGAAGCCCCAACAGCACGAGTAGAATGAGCAGTGATCTGGAAAGGGGGATCCCTCTCCTTAGCAGAATAGGCCCTAATAATGGCCTGACTAATCCATTTACTAATGGTAGACTTGACGGGCACCAAACCCTTACTGGGCCCAGAGGGCACCACAAAAAAGGCGTCTGTCTTCCGGAATGGTGAAGTAGCCACCAGATAGTACTTTACACATTTAACGACGTCCAGAGAATGCAAGGCCCTCTACTTGTCATTGCTAGGTTTAGGACACAACGAAGAAAGCACAATGTCCTGATTGAGGTGAAAGGCAGAGACAACCTTTGGCAAGAAGTCTGGTTTAAAACGGAAAACCACCTTGGCCCGATGTCTCTCAAAGTAGGGGGCCTGAATGGACAGAGCCGCCAACTCAGAAACACGTCGAACAGAGGTGATGGCCACCAAAAAGGCAACTTTTAAAAGGTGAAAATGGATAGTGCAGAATCCTGCACCGTTTCAAAAGGAGGACCCTGAAGGGCAGACAACACCAAATTTAAATGTAACCTGGGTTTGCGAGGAGGGCGCACATGAGTGACCCCCTGAAAAAAAGTCTTAACCAAAAGGATGAAGAGCGAAAGATCTCTGAAAGAAAACCGCCAGAGCGGACACATGCCCCTTAAGAGTGCTAAGCTGAAAACCCATGTCCAGACCATGCTGAAAAAACTCCAAAATCCGAGGAATGGAAAACACCCGACAAGGAAAGGCCCTAGCCTCACACCAATCATTGTAGGTCCTGTAGTAGATAGAGGAAGATTTCTTCCTAGCCCTGACAAGAGTCTGGACAACGGCTTCAGACAAACCCTTTTCTTTTAAGATGAAGGTTTCAGCAGCCACGCCGTCAAAGCCAGCGTTTGTAAATTGAGGTTACAAAGCTGACCTTATGTGATCAGATCCGGAACCAGAGGCAGCCTAAATTGATCGACCGCCAGCCAGACGACGTCTGCAAACCGCACCTGTCTTGGCCACCTTGGGGCCACCAGGATCGCTGGCACACCCTCTTGAGCCAGCTTGCGTACCACCTTGCCCACCATGTGAAAGGGAAGAAACAGATTCAGGAGACCAAGCTCCCACCAGGACAGAGACATGGCATCAACTGCCAGAGCCAGAGGGTCCTGGGACAGAGACACAAATGCCGGAAGCTTGTGATTGTGACGAGAGGCAAACAGATCCACCTCCGGACTCCCACCTGCGACAGAGGGATAGAAATACCTTGTTGCTGGGGGACCATTCCCCCTGGCGAGAGATCCCCCTGCTCAGGTTCTCCACCCCTGGAATGGAGATTGCCGAGTCCCTCCTTGGTGATTGATGTAAGCGTCCGCTGTCCGATTGTCGGAGCGAACCTGAACTGGTAAGCCCTGAAGGTGATGTGTCAGGTGCAACAGCACCAACCGAACCGCCCTCAGCTCCAGAATGTTGATGGGGATATGGGCCTCCCGAGGACCCCACAGCCCCTGAAACTGATGTTCCCTCCAGAAGCCTCCCCAGCCTGACAGACTGGCATCCGTGTTGACCGTCTCCCAACAGGGCGCAAGAAAGGACCTGCCCCCCAGGAGATTCCTCTGGTCCAGCCACCACTGGAAGGACCGCCGGACAAGAGGGGACAGAACACAAGTCTGATCCAGAGACAGAGGACATTTGTCCCAAACCGATAGAAGATGGAGCTGAAGGGGTCTCATGTGAAACTGAGCAAACGGCACTGCCGCGAAGCAAGCCACCATCAAACCTACCAGCCTCATGCATAGCCTGATGGACGGACGAGGGCTGGACAGAAGAAAACGAATAAAGAACATCCACCTTCGGCTGGGGTAGGAACACCCTGGTCTGGATAGTGTCCAGAGTCATGCCCAGGAACGAAGCCACCCTTGACGGGGATAGAGAGGACTTGGGGTAATTGATTACCCACCCGAACCTCTCCAGCATCGTCACCACCGTTCTGGTGTCCAGCTCCACCTGGTGGAGAGAGGATGACGTAATGAGGTCGTCCAGGTAAGGCAAGATATGAATGCCCCGGACTCTGAGAAGAGCACCCGCCAAAACCTTGGTGAACACCCTGGGCGCAGAAGTGCTGGTTGTCTACCACGAACCTGAGGAACCCTTGGTGTCCCAGAAAGACCGGCACATGAAGGTAAGCGTCCTGGATATCTATTGAGGTCAAAGACCCCCGGACGCAGAGAGTCGACAGCAGAGCGCAGAGTCTCCACGCAAAATTTTTTGGTTCTGATGAACCGGTTGAGAGTTTTCAATGGGTCTTATGGAACCATCTTTTTTGGGCACCGTAAAGAGGTTGGAATAGTAACCCAGACCTGGGGGATATGGGGGGGAACCGGACAAACTACCCCCATATCCCAAAGGTTTTGCACCACCAGAAAAAGGCCCTGTGCCGCCCGTGGGTCAGACGGAACCCAGGACCTGAGGAATCTGGGAGGAGGCCGGCATGCAAACTCCAGCTTGTACCCGGATATCTGTGATCTCTAGGCTCCAGAGCAAAGAGCCGCAGCCGTCCCCCCACCCGCAAGGGTGAGGGCGCCCCTTCATTGCTGAGCGGGCTTGGCAACGGATTTGGGTTTAGTACCCCAGGAAGTCCCGGGTCGGGCACGTCCTCTGCCCCTACCCCAGGCATCTCCTCGGAATGCAGTGAAAAACGTTCCCCTGCTTGACTGAGAGCCACGAAAGGAAGAGTTGAATGAACCCGAACGGGCCAGCGCTGCTTCTTGTGTTGAGGTAACTTACCCCCCCCTGGTAACCGAGTCTAAACGATCACCAAACAGGCGCAGACCCACGAAGGGAAGACCTGTGAGCGCCTTCTTAGCAGCGTTATCGGCCACCGACCGGCGTATAGCAACCTGCAATGCCGAGGTCCTGCTACACATACGGATAGTATCATCCAAGGCTGATAAGACAAAAGCAATGAACATCTCACAATGAGTCAATGCTGTAAACTCCTCACTGCAAGGATCCAATTGGGAACCATACAAAACCCCTAATCAGATCTCTAGTAGTCACGGCCATGATCGCAGAAGCACAAACCGGGTGCAAGGCCAAACCCACACAAGCAAAGGCATGAGAAGCCAATTGATCGAGACGTCGGTCCTCAACATCCTTCAAGGTAGTGGATTCCGGGGTATGCACAACTGAAGTATTGGACAAACCCAGGACGGGCGCGTCGACCTCTGGGGGTGTAGACCAACGTTTAACCACATCAACAGGAAAGGGATACTTCCTATCCCCCCCGTGAAGGATACCAGGGAGCCGACTAGGCTTTTCCCATTCCTTAAGGATCAGATTGTTAAAGTGCTTTTGATCCGGGAACTCCAAACGAGGTTTGGCGGTCCCAAAAAATTCCCCCCGTTGCGGAGGGGAAATGGCAATTACCTCAAAAAGTTGAGTAAGGAGCCTATGGGTGTCGACAGTATCCCCGCGCTCTGAGCCAGCATCAGCGCCAGGGTACTGCCGATCCTCAGATGAGTCAGAGTCTGGGAACAGTTCCCCTTCCTCGAACGGGGATCAGACAAGTCAAATGGTTCAAAATCAGCATAATCAAAGGCCGGCGCCGTGGGCGCCAAGTGCTGTCTCTTAGCTGGGGCCTTCCTGGCCGCAGAGCTAGCAATCAGTCTCTCAATGTTGGCCAGTCTTGCGCATACATCATATTGCGACTCCCCACTGGTGACAACGTCACTTGGGGTCATAACCAGGCGTGGGGGTGTAGGTGATGAGGCCAGCGGGGCTGAACCGGCCGCATGGGGCCCAGCTTGCCGCACAAGCGCCTGTTGTGCACATGGTATACAAATTTGCACATTATCTCCCAAAAGGGATGCCCCACATATCACACACGACCGGGGTTGTCCCGAAGGAACCCCGAGTCCAGTATCCTGGGGAGCCTCCATATGGTGATTTTTTGATAGTCGCAATGATCAATGGGAATTACGCTATGAAGCTACCCGGGATGTCCCTTAGCGTCCGTGAGTGGGAGGATTTATAATCACACAGGGAAACCATTTTGAACAAGGGACAAGGACCGGGAGAAAACCCCCTTTTAATATGGAAACAGTCCCACCTGAAAGACATAATGAGGGTACCCCTTAAATATATTGACACAGAGTCAACCTTAATGCACATAAGCATATGCACGCATAAAGGCATCATATATATAAGCCTATAGCAAATTATATATATATATTATATCTATTCCCATACATAAGTACACACGTCCATACAAGAACAGGGCAGAAATATAAGTGCAGTATCCCGAGGCCACCAGGCGCCGGTATAACAGCGCAAATCATAATATATACACATATATCAGATATATATCATACACTCAGCAGGCAGCTTGAAATGCCGGAGAAGCACCAGGGGAGAAGGAGGAAGAAGGGCGGGCCAACGCGGATCGCGCGCGGCGCATATGCCCTCCTCCCAACCCGGGAACTGCAAGAAACGCTCCCAGCCAATAAGGCTGAGAGCCGCTAAACGCGCCAAAGGAGGGGGCGGGCCGTAAACGGCACGCAGAGCGCCAGGCCCCGCCCCATCCCCTGACTGAAGACAGAGAGCCGCGCTCCCCAGCCAAGGGCTGCGGAGCCAGCCATGAGACGACCGGCCCGCCGCCGCTCCATAGCGAGCATGCGGGCCACCAGAAAACAAGAATCACCAGAAACACAATCGCACAACACACACACACACGCTGGCAGTAGCCAGCTTGTGAAAATAAAACTGCACCAAACACATTAATAAAAGTCAATTACAAGAAGGGACAGCCCCCCCCTCCCCCTACTATCCAGGAAACAGGGAGTAACGGGGGGGGGGAAGCCAATAGCTACATTTAGATGTGTAGCGAGGGCTTCAAGACGGACAGCGCATCCCATGTCAGGATCACCAACCTGATGACCGCCTACCCCTTGGTGGAGGATTTGCGGTGGAGCTCCTAGTCAAAACACCTCTAAAAGGTGTGCCCTACCCTCACCCGGACCCCACAGCCAAGGCTGGGAGGCATAGGGACATTAATAAAAGAGTCCGGACGGAAATAGGAAAAAATGGGGCCGGGTGTACACCCGGCTTACCTGCAAAGGAAAGAGATAGCCATCTTCTTGACTTTCTTCGCCGTCTGCAGAGACTAATCTGGGGAATGTGTGGGAGGTCCCAGGTATTTATGGAACGGGAGGGGCTTCTTTTTCTTGTCATCTCTGCAGAAGTTCGCCCTCTACTGGACCATAACCCACGTGTAATTAATCTTCTGAAGCAGGGCGTGAGACATACTTGGAATACATACAGCCCTTGACTGCCAACATGGGGCCAATTACACCAACACGCAGGCCAATTAAACCATTCAGCTGGACGGTCTATATAAAATCAAAGCGGAACTAGCATTCTTTAGAAGACTAGCAGTTGCCTACTTATTTGCTATTAATACTATAAAAAATTGGGGTTGCAAACACCAGTTAGAGGGAACATTTTGCACAGTCTACATATGAAGAGAGAGAGTCTAACCTAAATTGTCTTGATGCCAGAGGAGAAGTAAGGGGGTACGTAAGCTTCTTTGCTTGGATAGCTGAAGATGATTATGTGTGAAGTAGGGATCCCTGGAAATCAATCTGGAACAAAAAATATTGACCCTTTTACATGCAAACTGTATTCTTCAGTTACATATTCCCAAGGATATCTGCTTGATCAGCCGTAAATCTTCTGCATTTCCACATCCATAGACACAAGTCAACTGTAAGGGAAATAAGCCCCTGGTGCTTTATGTTTAACACACTAAAATCACTAGCTACTATATTTAGAGAAGTATGAAGACGCAAAATTGAAAAAGGCAACTGCAACAACCAAAAACTACCTGTAACTAGTCAGTTACAGAATCTCTGCATATTGCAACGTATCAAACTCTCATACTCAATATTTACAACGGCAACATGATTTCACCCACCTGAAAACTTAAATTGAAAGAGCAGGTCAGCGCTGGCTAAGCAATCCATGATTTTAGAGGAGTGCCAGTTAAAATATTTGAGACCAGAGTGTAGCCATACAACCCTTCTACTCCTGCAGTAAACTGTACTACCAAAGCCCTTGGCATCATACTCTAATAAGCCAGAGGGACAGAATAACTGTGTGGCATTTTTCTAAAACTGAAAGACACTTGCACCAATAATTATGAATCATGTTTGATCACAAGAACAATCTTGTGGCCCTAACATGGCTGTCATAGTGACAGAAGATAGGAGAGGATGTAAAAGACCTATTTAATATCACCCAGCAAACAAACCAACGACCATGGGCCAATAGTTAGGCCCGGCTACGGATGTCACAAAGTCATTGGGGTTGGAGCAAGCAAGATGGACAGTCCTGCTAAAGGTTGTTCATCTATTCTAGGCAGGCAACTGGCAGAGCCCGTTTTGCACTAAAGATCCTTTTGACAGCTACCGCAAGACAATAGTGGCTGTGAAATGCTTAATCTTAGGCTTTTTAAAAGTGCAATACAGCCCCTAAGAAAAGGATCTAAAAATGTTTGTTTTGGCTTTAGATACCATTCCTAAAGCATTTAGCAATGATTCAATGCATATATAGAGAACTCAGAAAATGTTACACCCAACTTATCTTTATATTTTATCTCTATAGGAGGTGGAGAGGCCTCTGCAAGAGGCCAACACTGTTTGAGTTCCCCCAATTTTCGACTTTTCTGGGAGGAGAAAATGTTTAGCCACCCAATCCCTCATACATACATTAGGGGCAGCCGTGGCCTAGAGGTAAGGGAGCAGACTTGCGGACTGGTCCTGGGACTTAACTGTGATCTTGAGCAAGTCACATGACCCACAACTGCCCACCATCAAAAACATAGCAGCCCACCAATCTGGGCATGAGAACAGTCACTGAACAGATGGGTTAAATGCGCAGGAATAATTCCTTTGTGTGTGCATGCATGCAATGGCCATCTATGCCCCAAAAATAAGACTCTCTACAGGCTTATGCATGTATGTGAGAAGATAGGGCAGCTACAAAAATATAGCAGCTCTTGATGTGCATTAAGACGACCGCTGGTAAGACAAGACAAATATTAATAAATCTGCACACGCCAGCGACAGCAGATGCTATCATCCAAGCCCCAGTTTTCCCAATTTATACCAGGCTACAATAGAAAGACTATAAAACTTAATCATGCAATTCACCTTCATGCTTCATATTTGGGCACTGTCCATTAATTATCGCTAGCATAATAAATTAAATTTCAATAGATTAACCACTCAAGCACCATCTAAAAGGTTTTGGAGGAGGAGTGGATATAATGTATCTCAAATTATATTTGCATAGACTAAGATGACAACTAAGGACTCTTTGTGCTTTTATTCAGGGCTCAATCATGAACAGTCTCTACAGGTCGTCAGTGGGATAATAAAATGCAGACTAGGATAGAAGATATTAGAAGAAATACTTCAATGAGTTTGTTTAGTGCTTATTATAATTTACATCATTAATTTGAGGCAGTAATTGTGGGCTCTATAACGATGATACATCATAGGTACAGCCATAGGCATCCAAAATGTAGTAGTGTATGCACAAAAACGTGGCAGGTTCACAATTGCTCTATTAATAAAAATTGTCCAAAACATAGTGAAAATGTCCTGCCTCAGGGCAAATAGAGAAAGCCCACAAGGTGTGTGCCAGGCACTGTCTCAGCGCAGCCACCTGGGATCTTGCACAGTTGCCATGGAACTCATTCTCAAACAGGTACATTTCGGAGCACTGACGGGGAGACATCTGTTTTGGGTGGGGGCAAGGCAATTCAATGGAACATTTGAAGGTGCATATTAAAACCAAGGAATCTTAAATTGTCTACAGAATAGAAATACAATAGCGCATGCAGGTCCTGAGGTCTACCAGACTAGCAAGTACTAAACTTAATTAAACATATACAATAAACTGAAACAGATCATTAGATATGTGCTCTTTAGATTTTAGAATGTATGGGCATAGGCCAGGATCTCTCTTTTACTTGGTTTTTGGAATTAAAGCCTTTTTTAGGCCATAAAGTCATCTGTGGAAACCATGCGATACTGGGCAGCATTTACCCTTACAGACACAGGGAGACAGGGGGGGCACACAGACTGGGCAAGCGGCCAAATGAGGAACCACAGTGTTAACCAGCGGTTCCCAGAGGAATCTCATTTAAGGCTATCTGTAGAAGGTCTGGGTCTCCCGAGGACCTTTTTACTATTTAGCCTAGAAAGGGCATTTGTTGGGATTTTTTGGTCTAATGAGAGCCTACGATATATGGCAGTCAGTTCTGAAATAAAATAGAGAAGTGGTAACTAGCAGGTTTTCTGGCCTCATAAGTGGCCAGCATAGCGCGCTTAGGATACCACCTCACAATTAAGATATGCTCTACAAAGAACACCTAATCTTTATTGGATTGGTGACAGGAAAACACTCTATGGATGTTTCAAAGTGAGGAATATAATGACCTGTTGCAGTTTATAGTACATGTTTCATTAGGTTTAAATTGCCTACAGTTGGCCTTTGGGGCAGATACATTTCAATGGCTTGTTATATAGGACATTAATGGGATTTGAACTTTCAGAAAACCATGGCATAAAAGAACTAAACCATTTCCTGATCCTGTGTCCAAAGGTTGTTAAAAGTTATGTCGGGCTGTATTACAGTCCCCATCCTTATGGTGTCCAATACACTGGCTGTTGGCAGAAAAAGTTGTATGGTCAGAAAAAAAATTGCTATTGCCACATTCATTTATTGCTTCTAGGCAAAAAGGTCCCAACTTAATCAATGGTTACCATAATTCCATCTGAATATATATGAAATGAGATATACATATCATTTGCAAAGACATTTAAGTTGGTTGTTTGGAAAAAGGGGGGGGGGGGGGTTGTGGTACAGCTAAATAAAAACAGAAAAGGAATTCATAAAGAACATGACCGTCCCTGGAACGGAGAGAAAAGTACATCCCGTCACACACCATCACCCTGAAATCACCAGTTTGCTTTGCGGAGGAAACTTCAAGGATTAGTTGAAAATAGTTTATTTTATGTGGAGTCCTCAGACAGATTTCCAGCCCCCAGGGCGGCTGTTCTATTTGATCCAACTGAGAAATACGAGCAGTAATTCAGGTGAATCACTGGCATGAGAATAAGTCCATTAGATTTTATGTTAAGGTAGAAGCTTATTAGAGAATTCCAGTTGAGCGCTACATAATGGAAGTTAATGCACATGATGCAGCCTGCACAGTGAAAGCACATGATGCAGCCTAAAGGTCATTCCATTCCATGACTGCTTGAATTAATTTTTTTTTTCTTTATAGCCACAAAAATGTCCATGGCCCATATGCGGATTTTAAAAACAAAGGAACAGAGCAGCATGCAGCTTTAGTCAGTGACTAGACGCCAAGGGTCCTAATGTACAGTATGCAATGTCTTATGGTGGTCATAAATGCATTGCAGCACAGACCGCACAGAATGAAGAGCCATGCCTCCCGCACACAATTCATAATCCTGTTTAAGGACGCCATTTAGTGCATTCAGGCATTTCAGACTACTCCAGCTACTAGAAGTGTCTACGAAAACAAGAAGGAGGTTGATAGCCAGCGTTTGGTTGAGTGACATTGTTGCTGTTGCAGTGCCTATTGCCAACAAAGCTCTCCTTTTATAGCCAAAAACCCATGTGCACTTCACAGCAGCATCCCACTCCAAATTTCCATGGCACATGTATGGGCCTCCTCTGGCTTTCCTGTAGAGTGCACGCCCTGTGCCAGGCAGGGAAACCTGAATGTCAACTGGCTGCATATCTGCTCCTCAACATATGGCGAGCTTTTAACCTTGAGAACTGGACAAAACAAGATGTTCTGACATGAGAAATCTCTACAGAATAACCAACTCATTAACCCCTTGATAGGCATACACAAAGTCGGAAAATGTGTATACTAAAACTACAGTTTCCCATTGTTTATAACTAGTGCCCCCCCCCCCCCCACCACCACACCTGATCACCCTGATGGAAGAACATTATGTTAACTAGGACTACACTACAGAAGTGAGTGGTTGTTATATGGGTTACTGTACATATCTGTCCTTTGCTCGCTGCCACCGAGCAAGCTCAATAGTATCAGGCAGCAATTAGAAAGTAGAACTGATTAGGAATGCAAAGCACAAGTCCTTCCTATCTCTGATTAATTAACACTACTCCAGGTCGTCGCATCAATCTTGTGAAAGCGGCTGGTCTCACGTGGAGCTGAAAATTGTACCGCCCATAGCAAAAACACAATATTTCTGAGTATCTGCACCAGCAAAGGCACACTTCTAACCAGCGCCATTGTCTAAACTTTGGAGTTGTGCTATTTACACTATTGATCATCAGTGGCACAAAGAATAAAAGCTACAAATGATAAGATAAGAAATAGAAACGCACTAGCTCGTCTCCAAAAGCACTTCTTAGAACTCAAAAAGTTATGTTATTCTTAAGAATAAGAGTATAAGAATATAATGTATATATTGTTTAGTCCATAGTGGACACCTGTGATTCTTTGCCACTACTACCAGGAGCCAAAGTACTGGGCAACGGACAAGTAAATTGTCCCTTCCCTCAGCAAAAAGACCACTACTGTTCTCTGGGGATAAGCATTAAGAATAATACAGTAGCAGCATTTGCATACTTGCAACAGACAAGCTTGCCAATTGGTTGAACATTTGAGGAATGCTGCTTCAAAAGTAGGGTATCGCCACCCGAATTTCCACATCGGCTCCAAAAGCCCTAAATGATCTTGTCAGGCTACTTCAAATGTTTAAAACAGAGAATTTAAATAGGGTTAGCATTCTGTGTGTGTTTACAAACTCGCGCATCACCAGCAGCGGTAAGCATTATATTCTATAGACCAGGGGTCAAATGGCTTGAATCAAAGCACACATGCTAGAGCTGCCACTTGCCAGCCTAACCAGCATTAGACCAGGCCTTTCTAGATATACTGACACTATTCTAAAACAAGAGATCATCCAATAAAGCCCGCACAGTACTCTGCACCATTTATTAGTATAATATATACGCCATAACACACAACTTCCCCAGTGGCAGCCGAGATTGCCGGAATGAAATCCTTTATTGCGGGTTTTATTTCAAAGCGCTCGCTTATGATGCCAAAATGAGATTACCTAAAATTATAGTTAATGCATGCATGGTGGCTCAGATGGCATTTGATAAAAATAACAAGATGCAGATGATAGATGTATGCATTTCCGGCTTAATCCCATGGGGCCAGGAGGCGCCACGCAAAACAAACCCAGATCAGCGGTTATCTGCCTGCATAATATGACAGATTATGAAGGCTGATGCTTGCACTCCAGGTAGGAAAGCATCAAAAGCGCAATTTGCTGCATGCAGTGAACCCCCCTGTGACAATCTAGAAAAATGGACTAATCTGGATGTGGACAAATGCAAAGCTGTAAAAATCCAGTGCCTGGCTGTGCAGTACAGAATGCTAGCATATTTTTTTAATTTAATATACACTACACAAAACACTGACAACATTATAGTTTGCAAAACTGTATGGCTAACCAAAAAGATTTGCATAACTTACCTTACTAAAAGTTGGTTGGGGGAGGGTGGAGTAACCACAGCCGGCATTGAACCCCCATTTTCATACAGGTATAAAAGTGTTGTATACACTAAGCATGAAGTGGACTTTTCCTAATGCACAGCACGGCCTGCTTCATGAAATCCTTACATCTGCAGAAGTTTTGTGACTCCTCCTGGCCCCATATAAAAACCGGAAATCAGCCATAGACCTCCAGTGTTTCCTCTGCAGTCATACTGCGAAGATAGAAGATGGCTCTCTATACTGCGCAGGTGAGCGGGGCAACCAAGCCTGCGGCCCTGCAAGTCTATGTCCACCCGCTTCCGGACCCTCTGTGCCTCCCAGCCTTGGCTGACGGATCGGGGGATGGTAGAGAAGCACTAGGGTCAGGTGCTCGGGGAGCGCTGCTCCAAGCCACAGACCCTGTGACACAAAGGGTGGCCGGCCATAGGCTTTATGGTGAGTCTGCTGAGGGAAGTGAAAATTCTGCCGTTGCTATGTGTAGGGGGCGAGTTGTGTTTGGGGACTGGTGTTGCTGGCTATCTCCCCCTTTTTGTGTTTGTCTCCCTTGGTCCCCTGCCCCCCCCTCCCTACCATCCGGGCCCCCCCCCCCCCACCATCCGGGCGGTGCCGAGGGATAACACGTATAGCGTCATGCCCCTGCGGCCCGCCCCTCAAGGTTCTCGCTTCTGCGCCATTTAGCGGCTGCTGCGTGTCCGGGGCCCATCTTCCAGCGTGGGCTGCGGCGGTGACCTGTTAGATTTATCTACCATCCGTGTGGACCCGGCGGTGCGGCAATCGACTGTGTGTGCTGCATGTCTCCTTGGTCCGCGAGTCCCCTTTGGGGCTTGCTTATTCCTTTTGGGGCTTGTGTATTTTTCCTTATGTCTTTCAGGCGGATAAGTGTGTTGTGGTTTCTCCCGGTCCCGCTCCTCCCCCCCCTTTTATTAGCCCTTACCCTATACTAGCCTATTGCACCTGTGTTAATCACCATATGGAGGCTTCTGGGGATAGCGTGCTCAGGGGTCCTTCGGGACAATCCCGGCTGTGTTTCATGTGCGGGGGGGCATCCCCTTTGAGTGGTGGTGGCACAGTTTGTGTGCCGTGCGCCCAAAGTATTATTGTGGACCAGGCTTGGATGAGCGCTTCTCTTCCCAGTTCTGCGCTCCCCCAGGCATCTCCTACTCCCCCGCGCCTGCATTTAGCCCCCAGTGAGGGGGATACTTGCAGGGGGTCCCAATCTGATCTGGCAATACGCGTGGCCAGCATTGAAAGGCAGCTGGCCCGACCTGTGAGCTTTTTTTTACCTGACAAGCAATGCTTGGAGTTCCCGGAGCAGGGTCATTTCTCCAATATGGTGCTCAAGGAGTGGGAACGTCCTAACAGATTGCTCACGGTGCCCAAGGGATTGGACAGAAGGTATCCTTTTTCTGCTGACCTGGTCAAGCGCTGGTCGTGTCCCCCTGAGGTGGACGCTCTGGTTCTAGGGCTGTCTAACACTTCGGTCATGCTGTCCCCTGACACTACTACATTGCGTGATGGCACGGACCGCCGTATGGATCAGCTGGCCTGTCATTCTTTCACCTTTGTAGGGGCAGGCCTGCGTCCTGTTTGTGCAGCAGCCATTACGGCTATTGCCCTTAAGAAGAAGCTCAAGCATCTCGCGGATGGCGCCATGGCCTTTAGGAGGAGGGAGGATTATAGGGCCCTCCTGCTTTGCTCCGATTTTGTTGCATTTGTGCTGTCTGCCATGGATGATGCCGTCCGGCTGGGCGGTCGGGCTTCGGCCCTCTTGGTGGCTATGCGCCGATCTGTTTGGTTGCGCCAGTGGGCAGCTGACACTGCTGCTAAGAAGTCTCTCATCGGGCTTCCCTTTGCGGGGCTTCGT
The DNA here is from genome assembly GCA_027917425.1 of Gastrophryne carolinensis. Taxonomy (NCBI): domain Eukaryota; kingdom Metazoa; phylum Chordata; class Amphibia; order Anura; family Microhylidae; genus Gastrophryne; species Gastrophryne carolinensis. The sequence continues at coordinate 264,164,893 of CM051235.1, forward strand.
CTCTTTGGTGAGCGTCTGGAGGTTCGAACCAAGGAGGGTAGGTTACCTCAGCGTAGGAAGCAGACTCGGCCTTTCGGGGGCCCTCCGCCTCCTTCCCCTCCTTTCGTGCTTCCAGAGGAAGATTCCGTGGTCGTTCCGGTCTCTCGTGGGGTTCCAAGCCCAAATCCCCTCCCAAGGCCCCTCAGGCATGAGGAGGCGCCCTCACCCGTCCGGGTTGGGGGACGGCTTCGGCTCTTTGCTCACGTCTGGAGGCTTCACGTCTCAGATCGGTGGATTCAGGAGGTGGTGTCCTCCGGTTACCAGATACTTTGCAGCCTGGCCGCCCGCAAGATTCCTCAGATCCCAGATGTCTCAAAACCCTCTGTCAGCTCAGGGTTTGCGCCTAGCAGTTCAACGCCTGTTGGAGTCAGGAATCATCTGCCAGGTACCTTACAAGGAACAGGGTCGGGGTACTACTCCAATCTTTTCACGGTGCCCAAAAAGGACGGTTCTCTGAGGCCCATCCTGGATTTGAAGGGTCTCAACAGGTTTGTCAGGTTTCACATGGAGACGCTATGCTCTGCTGTCAGTACACTCCGGCCGGGCGATTTTATGTCCACTGTGGACATCAAGGATGCCTATCTTCACATTCCAATCTTCCCAGGTCATCAGAGATTTCTGAGGTTCACTCTGGAGGATCAGCACTACCAGTTTGTGGCATTACCGTTCGGTATCACCTTGGCGCCTCAGGTGTTCACCAAGGTGCTGTCGGGCGTAATGGCACTTCTGAGGAACCAGGGCATTCGCATCCTCCCTTATCTGGACGACATTCTAATTGCTGCTCAGGCTCTTCATCAGGCCGAGAAGGATACTGAGGTGGCGGTCTCGAGTCCTTCGGCTGGGTGATCAACTATCCCAAGTCTTCACTGTCTCAGTCTTTGGCGAGGTCCTTTCTGGGCATGACTCTGGATACCTCTCAGGTCAAGGTATTTCTCCCTCAGCAGAAAGTGGAGGGCCTTCAGATGCAGGCACGGGCTCTGCTCCTGTGTCATCATCCCTCCATTCGGCAGGGGATGCAGTTAGTGGGCCTGATGGTGTCCTGCTTCGAGGTGGTTCCCTTTGCTCAGTTTCACATGAGGCCTCTTCAGTTGCACCTCAGTTTGGGATCGGGACCCTGTGTCCCTGGATCAGGAGTTTGTTCTGTCCCCTCTGGCCAGGCAGTCCATCTCGTGGTGGCTGGACTCGAGGAATCTTCTAGTGGGCAGGACCTTTCTGCCGCCGTGCTGGGAGACTGACACCACGGATGCCAGTCTGATCGGTTGGGGGGGGGGGGAGGGGAGTTTGGAAGTCTTTGAAATGTCAGGGTCAGTGGGGCCCCCAGGAGGCCCCATGCACCCATCAACATTCTAGAGCTGCGGGCGATCAGGTTGGTTTTCTCCCAGTTGACCCCACACCTTCGGGGTCGGGCTGTTCAGATGATTCGCTCGGTCAACTAGACGGCAGTTGCCTACATTAATCAGGGGGGGGGACTCTGAGCAAGCAAGCCCTCAAGGAAGTGTCCCTTATACTGTCTTGGGAGGAAGAGAATGTCCCTTGCATCTCGGCGGTCTACATTCCGGGGGTGGAGAACCTGGAGGCAGACTCTCTGAGCAGGGGGGACGTCTCGGCTGAAGGAATGGTCCCTCAGCAACAAGGCGTTTCACTCTGTTTCCCCGCTGGGGTCAGCCAGATGTGGACCCGTTTGCGTCTTGCCACAAGCTTCCAAGTTTTGTCCCCCTGTCGCAGGATCCTCTGGCCTTCGCCACGGATGCGCTAGCGATTCCTTGGACGGAGTTTCGGCTCCTCTATGTGTTCCCTCCCTTTCCTCTGCTGGGCAGGGTGCTGCGCAAGATAGCCCAGGAGTGGGTACCAGCCATTCTGGTGGCCCCCTGTTGGCCAAGGAGGGTGTGATTCGCAGACGTCGTGCAGTTGGCAGCAGATCGGTACGTCTTGCCCATGGATCCAGATCTTCTCACTCAGGGACAGCTGCACCATCCCAATTTACAAACGCTGGCTTTAACGGCTTGGCTGCTAAAACCTTCATCTTGATGGATAAGGGGTTGCCGGCCTCTGTTACCATGATTCGGGCTCGGAAGAAGTCCTCGTCTTATCTACTACAGGGCCTGGCATGCTTACATTGCCTGGTGTGAGTCCAAGTCTCTTCCTTGTCGGGTGTTTTCTATCCCCAGGTTTCTGGAATTTTTACATTTCGGGCCTTAGTACCCTCAAGGGACAGGTGTCAGCTCTGGCTATTTTTTTTCCCAAAGATCCTTTGCCAATCACCGGCTGGTTAAGACTTTTTTCCAGGGAGTTACTCATGTGTGTCTGCTACGTAAACCTATGCTACCGGTTTGGGACTTAAATCTGGTGGTGTCTGCTCTGCAGGGTCCTCCCTTTGAGCCTATCCGTGGGGCTGCATTGCCCATTCTGACTCTTAAGGTGGCCTTTTTGGTGGCTATTACTTCGGTCAGGCGAGTTTCTGAGCTGGCGGCGCTTTCCATTAAACCTCCTTATTTTGAGCGGCATCAGGATAAGGTGGTGTTTCAGCTTAAGCCGGATTTCTTGCCTAAGGTTGTGTCTGCTTTTCATCTCAATCAGGACATTGTCTTACCTTCCTTGTGCCCTAACCCTGCTAATTCCAAGGCATGGACCCTTCATTCTCTGGATGTTGTCAGGGCATTAAAGTTTTATTTGCTTGCTACTGAGTCTTTCAGGAAATCTGATGCTCTTTTTGTTCTTCCTGCTGGGCCTAGGAAGGGTTTGCCTCCGGCTAAATCTACTATTAGCAAGTGGATACGTCAGGCGGTGGTACGAGCCTATTCTGCTAAAGGGAAGGTTCCTCCTTTGCGGATTACTGCTCATTCCACTCGCTGTTGGTGCCTCTTGGGCCTTTCAGCACCAAGCTTCTGTTGAACAAGTTTGTAAGGCCGCTACTTGGTCTTCTGTTCATACCTTTTCCAAGTTTTACAAGGTTGATGTTAAGGCCTCAGCTGATGCTGCTTTTTGCAGCAAGGTACTTCGGGCGGTAGTGGTTTGAACTGCTTGCAGTTACTCTTGGGGATCCCACCCTACCTTACGGACACTGCTTTTGGATGTCCCAGATGTAAAGATTTCATGAAGCAGGCCGTGCTGTGCATGCGTGCTGTGCATTAGGAAAAATACAATTCTGTGAGTACTCTCACCTGTAGAATTGTTTTTGCTATGCAAAGCACGGCCTGCTTCATCCCTCCCTTGTTATCGTTATTCTTGGTTGCCTCTTTATGGTGATTGTTCCAAGTTAAGTTATTTTTTTTTTTTTTACCTTTTTTGCCTTATTACCTCCCGGCTTCTTGTATAACTGCTTGTCAACACTGGAGGTCTATGGCTGATGTCCGTTTTTTATATGGGGCCGGGAGGAGCCACAAATCTTCTGCAGTCCACTGAGCCACCTTGTGGCGGAATACCCAGATGTAAGGATTTCATGAAGCAGGCCGTGCTGTGCATAGCAAAAACAATTCTACAGGTGAGTACTCACAGAATTGTATTTTTGTAAGCAATGAGGACAATAGATTTGTCTTTCGACATACTCTTGATTACAAGAACTGTTATATGACCACTTCTAGAAATAAGCTGCCTCGTCATTATGCACTTAATTCATTATAGGATTATCTTTATTCCACATCCTGTTTGTTATAAATTGTTGTGAATTGTAGAAATTCAATAAATTATTAGTTTCTGCAACTCTCTTCCAGAGAGCATAGAGAAATTAACAGCATTTTGTTGCTGGGCTACAAATATAAACTTTTGGACATCAGAAGTTCAAGCCTATACAGTTTTTCAGGCACATAGTCAGAATCCACATACCGTATATACTCGAGTATAGGCCGATCCGTGTATAAGCCGAGGCACCTAATTTTACCCCAAAAAAGTGGAACAAGCTATTGACTCGAGTATAAGCCGAGTCATTAAACATTCTTGGGGGGAAAGCAGGGACAGGCAGGGTTAATGCTGCTGTGGACAGGAAAGGCACATTTTTTGGCCCTGCCCCTGCTCTAAAGGACTGGGCATAGAGATGAGAGGGAGGTCAGCATGAACCAGCGCGCGCGCACACACTCACACAAACGGTACCTGCTGCTGCTGCCACCACCAACCTCCTCCTCCAGCCGGTCGCTCTCTCCATTCAGCGCCGCCGCTCCCGCCGCCGTCATCCGCCTTCAGCCGCTCCCTCCGCCGCCGTCGCCTCCGCCTTCAGCCGCTCCCTCCGCCGCTGCCAGCCGCCGTCGCCGTCAGCCGCTCCCTCCGCCGTCGCCGCCGTCAGCCGCTCCCGCCGCCGCCAGCACTTCCTGGCTGTTGCGCGCTGGTCGTCGGTGGGCGTGCCCCATATGGCCGGCGTCCAATGTTTTCATTGGACGCCGGCCATATGGGGCAAGCCCACCGACGACCTGCACGCAGCAGCCTGGAAGTGCACCTCGTATTGACTCGAGTATAAGCCGAGGTGGCTTTTTTCAGCCCAAAAAGTGGGCTGAAAAACTCGGCTTATACTCGAGTATATACGGTAACTGTGATTGTGATGTGCTTTTTATATACATTTATCATGTTCAAATGATTTGCTGCTTTCTTTCATATTAAAAAGGGGTCCCGTGACCATGTTCTTAATAATGGGTGTGGGGCCACATTGCGACAGGGCATCCAGGTCACTGCAAACCACCTCCACCCTCTCCGGGAAATAGAGCCTTGTAATCCTTACCCAAATCTCAATATAAATACTGCCCTGCATGTAGAAAATGGGTGTAGGACTGCTGTAATTTTCTTTACTTTAAATTGGTCCTATATTTTAAGCCCCCCCTCCAATATGCAACCCTGGTAAAATATGAAAAAAAGACTAAAACTTGTCTCTGCAGGTTCCTGGTGACAGAAGTGCCCAGCACCCCTAGTACTGGAGGTGCACAGATTGGGGCTAACACTTGTGAGCTTCTCAAACACAGCAAAAACTTAAAGAGGAGCATCGGTGGGGGCCAAGTATGTATTTCTTTTTCTATTCATTCACTTGGGCTCGTTAGAAGAGGGAATTCAGGGGGCTTTTCCTCAGGGGAGTATGGGAGCCACACTTAAAGCAGCATTCCTTTAACTTTTTATCCCCATTACTGTTACAATATGACAGGTTCTGCCATCTGTTACAGAAAAATACCATTTTGTGATTACTCACCTGTAAAATGGGTATTATAAGTATGTCACACACCCCGCTTCTAATATTCATGACATATGGGTTATAACCAGTAAAGGGCGAACTTCTGCAGAGATGACAGGAAAAAAAGGAGCCCCTCCCGGTCCATAAATACCTGGGACCTCCCACACATTACCCAGTATAGTAAAGCAGTAAGGGGACCAGGAAGAGCCAAATACAAAAATATCGACAGTAAAATGTTCACCATATAAAGGATCCAGAATACAATAAGGGAGGGATGAAGCGGGGTGTGTGACATACTTGGAATAATACCATTTTGTGATTACTCACCTGTAAAATGGGTATTATAAGTATGTCACACACCCCGCTTCATCCCTCCCTTATTGTATTCTGGATCCTTTATATGGTGAACATTTTACTGTCGATATTTTTGTATTTGGCTCTTCCTGGTCCCCTTACTGCTTTACTATACTGGGTAATGTGTGGGAGGTCCCAGGTATTTATGGACCGGGAGGGGCTCCTTTTTTTCCTGTCATCTCTGCAGAAGTTCGCCCTTTACTGGTTATAACCCATATGTCATGAATATTAGAAGCGGGGTGTGTGACATACTTATAATACCCATTTTACAGGTGAGTAATCACAAAATGGTATTATTCCAAGTATGTCACACATCCCGCATGACATATGGGACATCCAATAGCAGTGTCCAACAAGGGTGGGGATCCCAAAAAGGCAATAATGCACAAATTTAAACCACTGCAGCAGCCAAAAAACAGCATCCGCTGAGGCCCGCACATCAACCTTATAAAACTTGGAAAAAGTATGAACAGAAGACCAGGTAGCAGCCTTACAAACTTGTTCAACAGAGGCCTGGTGCTGAAAAGCCCAGGAAGCCCCAACAGCACGAGTAGAATGAGCAGTGATCTGAAAAGGAGAAACCTTCCCCTTGGCAGTATAGGCCCCAACAATGGCGTCCGTCCTACGAAAGGGAGAAGTAGCCACCAAATAGTACTTCACACAAAGAACCACATCCAAAGAGTGCAGAACCCTCTGTCATTGCTAGGCTTAGGACACAAGGAAGGGAGAACCACATCCTGATTGAGATGGAAGGCAGAACCCACCTTAGGAAATCTGGCTTAAAGGGAAAGACCACCTTGTCCTGGTGTCTTTCAAAGTAAGGAGCTTGAATCGACAGAGCCGCCAACTCAGAGACACGTCTAACAGAGGTAATAGCCACCAGAAAGGCAACCTTTTGAGTGAGCATAGAAAGTGCAACATCCTGCACCGGCTCAAAGAGAAGCCCCTGGAGGGCCGACAGCACCAAATTCAAATCCCAAACAGGCAACAAAGGCTTTCGAGGGGGCCGCACATGAGTGACCCCCTGGAAAAAGGTCTTAACCAAAGGATGAAGAGCAAAAGACCTTTGAAAAGAGCGCAAGGGCAGAGACCTGCCCTTTCAAGGTACTAAGCTGGAACCCCAAGTCCAGGCCGTGTTGAAGAAAATCCAAAATCCTAGGAATCGAAAACACCCTGCAAGGCAAGGCCCTAGCCTCACACCAATCAATATAGGACCTCCAAGTCCTGTAGTAGATATTAGAAGAAGATCTCTCCCTAGCCCTGACAAGTGTCTGAATCACAGCATCAGACAAACCTTCTTCCTTTAGAATGGAGGTTTCAGCAGCCACGCCGTCAAAGCCAGCGTTTGTAAATTGGGTAACGAAGTTGACCTTGAGTGATCAGATCCGGAAACGGAGGCAATCTGTACTGATCTACCGCCAGCCGTACGACGTCTGCGAACCAAAACTGTCTTGGCCACCTTGGGGCCACCAGAATTGCTGGCACACCCTCTTGGGTCAGCTTGCGCACCACCTTGCCTACCATGGAGAAGGGGGGAAACAGGTACAGGAACCCCAGATCCCTCCAGGCAAGAGACATGGCGTCCGCTGCCAGGGCCAGAGAATCCTGAGACAGACACACAAAAGCAGGAAGCATGTGATTGTGAGGCAAAGAGATCCACCTCCGGAATCCCCCACTTGTGACAAAGGGACCGGAATACCTTGTGGTCGAGAGACCATTCCCCTCGGCGAGAGGATCCCCTGCTCAGGGAGTCTGCCTCCATGTTTTCCACTCCCGGAATGTGCACTGCTGAGATGCATGGGCTCTCCGCCCATGCAAGAATCAGAGAAACTTCCCTGAAGGCACTCCTGCTGAGAGTCCCTCCTTGCTGCTGAGAGTCCCTCCTTGGTGATTGATGTAAGCGACCGCAGTCCGATTGTCTGATCGAACCTGAACCGGTAAACCCTGGAGGTGATGCGTCAAGCGCGACAACACCAACCGAATAGCTCTCAGCTCCAAGACATTGATGGGGGTGTGAGCCTCCCGAAGACCCCACAGCCCCTGGAACGGATGTTCCTTCCAGAAACCCCCCCAGCCCGACAGGCTGGCATCCGTGGTGACCGTCTCCCAACCAGGGGTCAGAAAAGACCTGCCCCTCAGAAGATTCCTTGGTTCCAGCCATCACTGAAGAGACTGCCGAACCTGGGGAGACAGTAGATGGACAACAGTAGATGGAGCTGGAGCGACCTCATGTGAAACTGAGCAAAGGTAACTGCCTCGAAGGAAGCCACCATCAACCCCACCAGCCTCATCCCTAGCCGGATAGACTGGCGCGGGTTGGAAAGAAGAAGACGGATCAGGTCCTGAATCATCTGCACCTTCGACAGAGGTAAGAACACCCTGGTCTGAATGGTATCCAGATCCATGCCCCAGAAATGAAATCTCCCTTGACGGTGAAAGAGAAGACTTGGGGTGGTTGATTACCCAGCCGAACCTCTCCAGCATTGTCACCACCATCCTTGTGTCTAGCTCCGCCTGTCAGAGAGGATGCCGTAATGAGAAGGTCGTCCAGATACGGCACAATGCGAACGCCATGGGCTCTGAGAAGGGACATTAAACCCGCCAGCACCTTGGTGAACACCCTTGGTGCCGAGGTCAGCCATAACGGAAGAGCCACAAACTGAAAATGCTGATCTCCCACCGCAAGCTTGAGAAATCTCTGGTGACCTGGGAAAATCGGTACATGAAGGTAAGCATCCTTGATGTCTATGGACGTCATGAAATCCCCCTGACGAAGGGAGTTGATGGCTGAGCGCAAGGTCTCCATGCGGAACTTCTTGGTTCTGATGAACCTGTTGAGAAGCTTCAAATCCAGAATGGGTCTTATGGAGCCATCCTTTTTGGGAACCGTGAAAAGGTTGGAGTAATAGCCAGGGCCTCTCTCTGAGAAAGGCACCGGACATATGACTTCCATATCCAGAAGATTCTGCACTGCCCACAGGAGCCCCTGCGCAGCCCGGGGGTCTGAGGGAACCCGAGACCTGAGGAACCAGGGAGGAGGCCGGTACTCCAGTTTGTACCCGGAAGAGACCACTTCCAAGATCCATTTGTCTGTGACCTCCCGGGCCCAGACCTGGATGAAGTACCGCAGCCGTCCCCCCACCCGCAAGGGTGAGGGCGCCCCCTCATTGCTGAGCTGGCTTGGCAGCGACCTTGCGCTTGGAACCCCAGGAAGGACCAGGACAGGCACGTCCTCTGCCTCTGCCCCAGGAGTCACCTCTGAAGTTAGAGTAGACAGCACCTCTGCCTGCTGTGGCACCGCAAAAGGAAGGATTAAAGGAGCCTGCCCCCCAAAAGGAGTGACGCTGCTTCTTGCATTGTGGTAGCCTTCCTGCTTTCGCTACCGAATCCAATTTATCTCCAAACAGCCGCATACCCAGGAAGGGTAGCCCTGTAAGTGACTTCTTAGCTGCAATGTCAGCCGCCCACTGGCGCAACCAGACCGATCAGCAAATAGCCACCAGCAACGCCGAGGTTCTGCTACACATACATAGCGTCATCCAAGGCAGATAAGACAAAGGTCATGAACAATTCACACCGCGTAAACGCTGCAAATTCATCACTGGCCGAGCTAAGCTGGGAACCACTCAAAAGGCCCCTAATCACAGACCTGGTAGCCACAGCAGTGAGCGCTGAAGCACACACAGGCCGCAAGGCCGAACCCACACTGGCAAAGGCATGGCATGCCATTTGATCAATACATCGGTCCTCACCATCCTTTAGCGTGGTGGCATCCGGAGAGTGCACAACAGATGTGTTGGACAATCCCAGAATGGGTGCATCGACTTCGGGAGGGGACGACCAGCGCTTCACCGCGGCCACCGGAAAGACTTCCTATCCCATCCCTGAGGAACACCGGGAAGCCGGCTAGGCCTTTCCCATTCTTTAAGAATCAGATTATCGAAATGCTTCTTATTTGGGAACTCCAATCTAGGCTTAGAGGTCCCAAAAAATTCCCCCTTCTGCGGAGGGGACTCCGCCAGAGGAGAAATAGCCAGCACCTCAAATGGGCCAGAATCCTGGGGGGTATCCACGGTATCCCCATGCTCCTGCCTAGCATCAGCATCAAGGGAATCATAATCGTCAAAACCCAGAACCAGCGCGCCCGGTGACAAATGTTTTCTCTTAGCCGGGGCCGCCTCTGGCCGCAGAGCTAGAAAAACATTTATCGATGTTGGCCAATCTAACACATAATTCAGATTGTGACTCCCCGCTAATGACAGTGTCACTTGGGGTACGGATCAGGCGGGGTGGAGTAGGTGATGAGACCGGCGGCACGGACCCAGACGCCTGGAACCCCGACTTCCGCGCTATGGCCTGCTGAGCACATGGTATGCAAACCAGTACATCATCCCCCACAAGGGATACCCCACAACCCACACACAGCCGGGATTGCCATGAAGGGAGCCCGAACCCGGTATAATTTAGCTACCCGGGATGCCCCTTTAAGTCCCGAGTGGGAGGATTTGTAAGACCCTAATTTATCCAAGGGACCCTAGGACTGGGAGAACCCCCTTTTTTATGCGGAGTCCTCCTGAAAGACACAATAATAAGGGACCCCATAAGAAAGGCACATGTCAAACAAAGCCATACATACAAAACTACTATGAAAAACAACATGTCCAAATATATAAATACATATGTGTACCCATAAATTTGCCCCACCGCACAAAAATGGGGCACAAAACATGCAAGGCAAATACAATTCTGTGTACTCACAGGTAGAATTGGTATTAAAAGTATACAGTACGTCCTGCTCCAGATAGATTACTTACACTTGGGTTATCCTCCGCCAGATGGCGCTGCACTGCAGAGGCATGCAAAACAAGCTCCTCCCGGACCCTCAAATATCCGGGGACCTCCCACAAATCCCCAGCATTGAAAAGCAGTGAACAAGAAACCGGGAGAATTTAACCACCCAAAACAAAAACTGACCAATTCTACAGGTGAGTACTTCACAGAATTGTATTATTCTTAGTATACAGTACGTCCTGCTCCAGATAGATTACTTACACTTGGGACATCCAATAGCAGTGTCCATTAAGTAGGGTGGGATCCCCAATAAGAAAAGGTAACAGCAGGCAGTTTAAACCACTGTCGCCTGTAAAATCTTGCGGCCAAAAACAGCATCAGCTGAGGCCTTAACGTAAAACTTTGAAAAGGTATGAACAGAAGACCAAGTAGCGGCCTTGCAAACTTGTTCAACAGAAGCCTGGTGCTGGAAGGCCCAAGAGGCACCAATAGCACGAGTAGAATGAGCAGTAAGGCGGAAGGGAGGACACTTCCCCTTAGCCAAATAGGCCTGAATCACAGCCTGACGGATCCATTTGCTGATAGTAGACTTGGCAGGAGCCAAACCCTTCCTAGCACCAGAAGGGACCACAAAAAGAGCATCAGTATTCCTAAAGGACGCAGTGACTACTAGGCAATACTTCAGACACCAGATCACATCCAAGGAGTGCAAAACCCTTTCCTTAGCTTTACTAGGATTAGGGCACAAGGAAGGAAGAACAATATCCTGGTTCAAATGAAAAGCAGACACCACCTTAGGCAGGAAATCCGGCTTAAAGCGGAACACCACCTTATCCTGGTGTCTCTCAAAGTATGGAGGCTGGATAGACAGAGCCGCCAGCTCAGACACACGCCTGACCGAAGTAATAGCCACCAGAAAGACAACCTTGAGGGTAAGTACAGCCAGAGAAGCATCCTGAATAGGCTCGAAGGGAGCACCCTGCAAGGCAAACAAGACCAAATTCAAATCCCAAAACAGGGACCATAGGTTTTCGTGGGGGACGCACATGAGTAACCCCCTGAAAGAAAGTCCTGACCAAGGAATGTTGAGCAAGAGACTTCTGAAAGAAAACAGACAGGGCAGAAACATGCCCCTTCAAAGTACTGAGTTGGAGACCAGACTCCAAGCCTTGCTGTAAGAAATCTAGAACCCTGGGAACTGAGAACACCCGACAGGGAAGAGACCTAGACTCACACCAGTCAATGTAAGCACGCCAAACCCTATAATAGATGGAAGATGAAGACTTCTTCCTAGCCTTCACCATGGTCTCAACCACGGAGGCAGACAAGCCCTTCTCCATCAAGATGGAGGTTTCAGCAGCCAGGCCATCAAAGCCAGAGTTTGTAAATTGGGATGGCGTAGGGAGCCCTGAGTGAGCAGATCTGGTACTGCTGGCAGGACGTACTGATCTACTGCCGTCTGTGAACCGCCCCCAGGAGGCGCTGGGACGTCGACCTCTGTTCCTGTGCCAGGAATCTGTACGAGCCCCCGCGAAGGACACTCCTTTGCCCTGCTTAGCACCGCGGTAGGGGAGTGAAGGGAGCCCCTGGCCCCGAAAGGGCCGAGACTGCCGCCTGCGCTGGGATAACTTGCCTCCTTTAGCAAAAAGGTCTAGGCGGTCCCCAAACAGGCGTAGCCCCTTAAATAGCAGCCCAGTAAGGGCTCTCTTAGCAGCATTGTCAGCAGCCCACTGGCGCAGCCAGACCGCGCGGCGTATAGCTACCGCCAAGGCAGAGGATCTGGCACACATCCTAATGGCATCATCCAAGGCAGATAGGATAAAGTTCACAAACATATCACAGTTAGACAGGGCATTACAAGTATCAGGTTGCCCTTCATCAGACCCGCCAAGTACACTTCTGATCAGGGTCCTGAGCGCCACAGACGTGATGGCCGAGGCGCAAACCGGGCGCAGCGCCGCCCCCACAAACGCAAAGGCATGGCACGCTAATTGGTCAATGCGCCGGTCCTCAGCATCCCGCAGCGTAGTAGTGTCAGGGGAGTGCATACTAGAGGTGTTAGACAGCCCTAGAATAGGAGCATCGACCTCAGGGGGCGATGACCAGCACTTGACCATGTCAGCAGGAAAAGGATACTTTCTGTCCCAACTCTTAGGTATACCGGGAAGTCTACTGGGACATTCCCACTCCTTAAGCACAAGGTTATTGAAATGGGTTTGCTCAGGAAATTCCAAACGAGCTTTAGCAGTATGAAAAAGCTCCCCCCTTTGCCTGGGAGCCGCAACCGGGGAGAGATAGACAAAACCTCAAAAATCTGTCAGTATCATCTGGGGTCCAGGGGTCAGAGCCAGAATCGTCATGACCCCTGAGTCTCTCACCAGATGACCCTGAGTCATAAACAGCTCCCCTTCGTCTGAGGAGTTGTTGTATCTGTATGGCTACGCCCCATCAGATTCCATAGGAGATGGAGTGGCATCAGTAGTTAAGTGGCGCTTTTTAGCGGAGGCCTTACGCGCCAAGGTATTAGCGATCAATCTTTCAACACTGGCCAGTCTAGCAGACACATCAGTTTGAGAATCCCCGCTTGTATGTAATTCAATGGGGGTAAGACTCAAGCTTGGGGGATTACGTGAAGTGAGACGAGGTGCAGGCCAAGCCACCGGAGGGGCGGGTTGCAACGTTAGCGCCTGTTGTGCGCAAGGGACACAGACCCGCGCGCTGTCACCGCTGATGGGCGAGACCCCACAAGCTACACACAGCCGGGCTTGTCCCGAAGGAACCCCGGTCCCAATATCCTGGGATGCCTCCATATGGTGATTATTAGGCACAATATGCCGGTAGGGATTGACGCTATAAAGCAACCCTGGATGCCCGAAAGACCCGCTAGGGAAGTGGGAGTACTTATACTAGGCCCAACTACAATTACACCGGGCCGGGAGAAGCCACTGGATTCACCGGTCTGAAAGACACAATGAGAAGAAGGGGTGTCAGAGTCATACACAGTAAAATAATGAGTATCAAAGTCGCCCGCAAGGGCACTTACAGACCGCGGGAGGGGGGACCGTTACACACACGCTTGCGCGCGACTGTACAGGGAAAGGCGCCAAAAAGAACCTCAAACCAGAACGAGCCGTGACGCAGGGCACGCCAGGCCCAGCCCGCCCCCCCCGAAGAGCGCGAAGTCCACAGACAAGCAGCCAATGAGGACGCAGGAGCGTCTGAGGCGCGGGGCATCCAAATGAAGGAAAGGGCGCGCACGGCAGTGGCGTTTGCAATAGCAAAGGCAAGTCAGTGCGCCGGTTGACACACATATACGAGTCCCAACACACATGCCAACAGGCAATATACACAAATCACAGTACATGCTCAACCACACCCCCCCCCCCTTCTTTTCCTCCCGAAGGCTACGGGGAGAATGAGGGAGGATGGCGGCCCTTTGTACAGGACCCACCGCTACCGGGGCATGGGACAATAGTGCGGGAGGGGCATCCCATAAAGGCTCACCACCAGCCTATACCGCCTACCCTTTGGTGGGGGACTGCGGCGGAGCAGTGCTCCTTAAGCACACATGGTGCTGCCTACCTTCACCCGACCAGCGCAGCCCAGGCTGGGAGGCACATCACATCAAGGATGGGTGGGAATAGTCCAACAGGGCCGCAGGCTTTAATAGCCCCGCTCACCTGCGACAGAGTGATAATTTCATGTCTTCGCAGTAAGCACTGCAGAGAAATCTGGGGATTTGTGGGAGGTCCCCGGGTATTTGAGGGGCCGGGATGTGTCTGTGTTGCATGTCTCTGCAGTGCAGCTCCATTTGGCGGAGGATAACCCAAGTGTAAGTAATCTATCTGGAGGAGGACGTACTGTATACTAAGAATATATATAAAGCCCCGCAGGGCACTCACAGCCCAAGGAATGGCGTCCGACCACAGCCGCAGAGGACAAGAAGGGCGGGCCAGCGCGGATCACGCGCCGCACCTGGCCCCGCCCCCTCCCCGAGCAGACAAGGAAATGCGGATCCCAGCAAATGGCTGGGCTCCACAAATGGCGCCAGAGACCAGGGGGCGGGAGAAGCTCTCCCCGCCACAATGGCACCCGGCATGCAGCCAACGAAAAAACAGCCATGGCATACTATCAAAAAAACACACACACATATATAGGTAACAAGAAAAAAATAAAAGTGAAAGGTGAAAAGGGGCCGCGCCCCCCCCCCCCCGGATGAGGGGAACAGGGAGACACGGAAAGGGGGGATCCCATGCTACAGGGTAGTGAAGGGATAACAGGGACAGGGCATCTCGAACCAGGATCACCAAACCTGGAAACCGCCTATCCCCTAATATGGGGTCTCACGGAGGAGCATGGCTCCCATAATTACACCTGCAGAGGTGTAGCCTACCCTCGCCCGGACCTACAGCTATGGCTGGGAGGCATAGGGGTTTAAATTAATCAGGTCCAGGCAGAAATGGGGACAAAATTGGCCGGGTGTGAACCCGGCTTACCTGCAAGGAAGAAAACAGCCATCTTCCGACTTGCTCGCCGTCCTGCAGAGACGATTACTGGGTAATGTGTGGGAGGTTCCAGGTATTTATGGACCGGGAGGGGCTCCTTTTTTTCCTGTCATCTCTGCAGAAGTTCGTGGTTATAACCCATATGTAATGAATATTGGAAGCGGGGTGTGTGACATACTTGGAATAGATGGTATTTCAACCAGTAGCTCATTGGGAGGGTTTAGATCAGGGCTGTCAAACGCACCCCTAGAAGGGCAGCAAACAATAAAACTTTACTACATCAGCCACAGACAAGAATGGGTCAGTGGAAAGGTCTACTTTGAGCGATGACAGAGTTGAGCATAGTATCGTTTAGACCAACGTAGTTTTTCTCATTTGTCACATAACCACTGAAGTCCACAAATTAGACGGTGTGCTCACAGGATAAGTGATCTCACTATGGAATAACTAATCTTGACCGTTCGCATATGAGGTGTACACTCGTTCAGCTAACATTGGATTTAACAGTTTGTAGAAATAGACCATAAGGAGTTGTTGGAAGTTTATGGTGAAATGGCGCTGATAAACAGATATTTAGTCCTATACATAAAATACAGCAGTCACATCCTCTGCCTTCAGAGGATGCCTTCAATTTTTTGCCTTCAAGTAAACTGAGCAGCAGGTCTGTTACACTATCATATAAGGTTTGATCGTAATGAGTTTATAAATAGAGTTTTATAAATAAGGAGTAATAAATAAAGTTAAATTTCACAACCAAAACTATTTGGTTGTACTGCATAGTACTTTCATATTACAGGGTTAAACTACATCCTAGAAAAAAAATATGTGCTTTCAACTTCAAACACCTATGTACTTGAAAAGTGTGATAGCGAAGTTCGATGTGCTACAAATAAGCATAAATACAAGTCTATTTACCCTACACCGTATGTTAGCTGCCACCATATAAATGGAAAAGACAACAAAACACAAATATTTGGAGAAAACCAAGTAGACAGTCACATAGAGCCTGGTCTTGGAGGCATCTTCAGATGGAGGTGGCAGCTGCAAGCTCAACAAAACACTTTCAAGCAATAAAACAGTTGAAACAAAATGGTTAAAACACTTAAGCCAAGTTGTAGACATCACAAAAAATGTAAAAAAAATGGCAGTGCTGTTCTCTCGTTTTTATAACACTAAAAAGGAACTACAGCCCCCCCCCCCCCCCCAAGTAATTCCACCATTTCCTGTCCAAGCAATAGTCACAAGTAGAAAAATTTGTGAAGGAAAAAAATGTATTAGGCATCACTGCTCTCAAACACAATCCAAACGTATGCTAGTGTAGTTATACAAGCTCAATGAAGAAATTAGCCTTCATTTGAGGCTGTGAATTAAGAATTGCTAGCATGCTGCATTACTAAAAAATAAATAAAAAGTACAAATCTTAGACTTAGGATTTATGAATGTTAAGCTATTCAGAAAGGTAAAAAAAAAAAGATCTTTCGCTTTCTGCCTATATGAAGTAGACATTTTTAATCTCATACATCCCCCTCCCCCCACTAGCCAGCATCAACAGATGTGTATTTATTTCTCATTGGTTACCAACCTTCACAGAACAAAAGCAATCTGTACAAAATTCAAGCATCCTCCAAGTCTGCAGGGTCCATATTTAGTGCCAGCCGCATGCTGACCCTCAATATTATTTTAAAATGTTCAATATCGCCAAACGCAACACTAAAATAAAGGACAGGCACTAAGGTTATGCAAATAGGGTGGTAGCACAAGATCTTGTAAGTTATCAAACTAAGTTTCATTGACCTTATACCACGGATTTCAAAGGATAGCAATTGCAAAGAGATCTGTCAGAAGCCAATCTAGATAGTTTGCATTCACTGTGGCCTACCATTCTTTAGAGAACGATTCACTCCCACCATTGATTGCATACAGAGGTCCTGCAAGTGTATTTCAGTGAGCGGCGCTCATACCAGATACCAGGATGCTGTGAATAACTATTTTTATTCACAAACTAACATGCCTTTCATGATTTTCATACTTCTTAGTCTTTCCCTTCTTGGAGTTGCAATTTCAATTTTGAGGAATGTATTAAGGAATGTTGGACCAAATGTACACCTATTTAACCTGAGACAAGCAGCTGGCCCTCAGCACAGACTGTTTTCATGAGGGATTTGGGAAACCTGCTGCGCAGATAAGTAAGCATGGTCAGTAGTAGGCTTCCAGGTTTAGGCTCTCTTTTGTTGGGACCTGTCAACCTTTACTTGGCAGGTAGGGCAGCAACACAGAAGGTCAGAAATCTGAGGCATTCAGCACCCAAGCAGGGAATCATGTAGCAGCCAAGCCAGTTATGAGGCTTGGAGGGGAATCTCAGCCATCTGAGCCACAGTAGTCATGTTTGGCCTCTAGACAAAAAAGCCCTTTAAGCAATATCTGTGAAGTCAAATTTTAAAAGTACATGTTTCACCATTTGTTTCCTTACAAATTTAAATGACCGGAAACTAAGGCGGATAATAATTGTACCACAAAGCTCTAGGACAAGTTGCACTTATTCATTAGAGCTGTAGGCTCGCAGGAATGTTATATTTCCCCATCCTGTGTAAATCTTAGAGAAATTGTGGTTTCCTGTCCCAGGGTGTTGTCCAGAAAATGTTTAATGCAAGTCTGTAAAAATAGTCTTTCCAGTTTTGTTTAAAGAAGAAAAAACATTTTTGGAGTGCTTCCAGCTGACAGAGGAAGCGGCTGTTCTCTGGCCTGCCGTTTGTGTAAGACTTGCTTAAATATCAGCAGCAGTCAATGTATTCCCATATAAGATGGGCAATATGTGCAGACGCTCCCAGCATGCTCTGCTATAGAACATAAGTTACATGCTGCCGCTATGTAATATACAATGGTTTACTTTTTGATATAGAAAGACAAACTGTGTTAAAACTGTATTTCTGTAGAGGAAGGGGACAGTATTTGTAAGGGTAAACACCAAAAACATGTTGTAACCGTTTAGACCAGGGGCTCTGCTCACACCTATCCATTGCATTAAGAGGTACCAACAAAACATGGGATAGTGAAAATCCTGGGTTTTGGTGCACTTTAATTCCAAAATAAGCAGACCCCGCTGGCCTTCAGATTAAAGCAGAATTCCAGTCGAAATCACCCCCCTTCTATCCTGGTATTGAGACAGGATGGGGGATGCAACGGGAGAGTGCTGCTGGACCCACAGATGAGGCAAGGGTTTTTTCCCTTTGGGGGGGGGGGGGGGGGGGAAGGAATTTGACTTCTACTTTAAGGTTCTTGATATAGAAATATTTAGATGTACCTGCTAAAATACAAAACAAAAAAGGTTTATTCAAAACGCCCATCTCCAGGGCATCCTAATATAGAGGTGTGCTCCGGGTAAAAATTTTTGATAAAAATAACTGTTCCTCCTATTACACTTCTAGCAAAGGGATAACCTGACTTGGGATGCCCTGCTGTGAATGTGTCTGCTTCCCATTAGTCTTTAACTGGATGGGCATCCCAACTCAGGATCCCAGAGAGTGGGCGCTGTTGACTTTTGGTCCGCTTGGTTTTGCCACCTGCTACACTTCAGTGCTTCCCTATTCAAAAGCCTTGAGCAGAAATCAGGAGAGATATAGAAAGCAATAAACATAAGCAGCATATGACTTACCTTCAAAAAGGACACTTCAAACCGTATATTGTTTGATCATGGAGTCGCTTAACAAGCTCCATTAAGTAAGGTTCAGTGTCAAGCAAAACGGCCATCCCCTGTACTCAACCGCTCACTTCAGTAGAAAGCAGAGTGTAACTAAGCAGATGAAGAAATACGATGGCAGGTTAATCTGCACATTTTTCAGAGGTAATGAAGAATAACTTATTTCAAGGATGCATCTCTCCCTGGTAAAATCAGCAGCATGTGAGAACTAATTCAGAAGATACTGTACATTTGCAGATGTTCCAACACTCTGTGAGAATTTATCATGCAACACTTGTTCTGAGAACTGTGCCTGCCTCAGGCGATGGCCTTAACTATGCAATCATTTTCCTCGTCCTGCTGCCAAAGCAACTCTCAGCAGAAAGCCCCCATTCATAGAGCACTCACAGGGGACTACAACTTACCACTATGAAAAATTGAAACTTGCAAAAAGCTAAAAAAAGATTTTCTTCTAAATTGAAAGATCTCAAAAATGTTCTTGCGATTGCTCGGTCCCCCATGACCTACTTTCTATAAAGGAAAAGTGGCAGCACGGCATAACTCGGTCAAAGGGGCAGCGAGCCGAAACGCAACCTGCCACACAGTCCAGACTTTATAGCCCGAAGTGGCGTTTCCCAGGCCTGTCCTAAAAAGTGTTGCTTAGGGAAAATCCAGCTCTTTGCTCTTTCGCAATAAAGCCTAGAAAAAGACCATTTTGTGATTACTCACCTGTAAAATGGGTATTATAAGTATGTCACACACCCCGCTTCCACTATTCATGACATATGGGTTATGGTCCAGTAGAGGGCGAACTTCTGCAGAGATGAAAGCAAAAAAGAAGCCCCTCCTGGTCCATAAATACCTGGGACCTCCCACACATTCCCCAGTATATGACAGCAGTAAGGGGACCAGGAAGAGCTAATAAAACATTCTTAACAATAAAAGGTTCACCATATAAAGGATCCAGAATACTAAAGGGCGGGATGAAGCGGGGTGTGTGACATACTTATAATACCCATTTTACAGTTGAGTAATCACAAAACGGTATTATTCCAAGTATGTCACACACCCAGCTTCCACTATTCATGACATATGGGACATCCAATAGCAGTGTCCGTCATGGGTGGGGATCCAAATACAGCAAAAAAATGCACCAATTTAAACCACTGCAGCTTGCAGAACCTTGCGGTCAAAAACAGCATCCGCTAAGGCCCGCACATCAGCCTTATAAAACTTTGAAAAAGTATGAACGGAAGACCAAGTAGCAGCCTTACAAACTTGTTCAACAGAAGCCTGGTGCTGAAAAGCCCAGGAAGCCCCAACAGCACGAGTAGAATGAGCAGTGATCTTAAAAGGAGGAACCCTCCCCTTAGCAGAATAGGCCCCAACAATGGCCTGGCGTATCCATTTACTAATGGTAGACTTGGCGGGCGCCAAACCTTTTCTGGGCCCGGAAGGCACCACGAACAAGGCGTCCGTCTTACGAAAGGGAGAAGTAGCAACCAAATAGCACGTCACACAACGAACCACATCCAAAGAGTGCAAAACCCTCTCCTTGTCATTGCTAGGCTTAGGACACAAGGAGGGGAGAACTACATCCTGATTGAGATGGAAAGCAGAAACCACCTTAGGAAGGAAATCTGGTTTAAAACTAAAAACCACCTTGTCCTAGTGTCTCTCAAAGTAAGGGGCCTGAATAGACAGAGCCGCCAACTCAGAGACACGCCGAACAGACAGAGGTAATAGCCACCAAAAAGGCAACCCTTTGAGTGAGCACAGAAAGAGCCACATCCTGCATCGGTTCAAAAGGAGGCCCCTGGAGGGCCGAGAGAACCAAATTTAGGTCCCAAACAGGAACCAAAGACTTTCTAGGGGGCCGAACATGAGTGACCCCTTGGAAAAAAGTCTTGACCAGATGATGCAAAGCAAAAGACCTTTGAAAAAAAGACAGCCAGGGCAGAAACCTGACCCTTCAAAGTACGGAGCTGGAACCCCAGATCCAGACCGTGTTGTAGAAACTCCAAAATCCTAGGAATCGAAAACACCATGCAAGGTAAGGCCCTAGCCTCACACCAGTCAATATAGGACCGCCAAGTCCTATAGTAAATGGTAAAGGAAGACCTCTTCCTAGCTCTAATCAAGGTTTGAATAACCGCCTCAGACAAACCTTCCTCCCTCAGGATGAAGGTTTCAGCAGCCACGCCGTCAAAGCAAGCGTTTGTAAATTGGGGTAACGTAGTTGACCCTGAGAGATCAGATCCGGAAACAGGGGCAGGCTGTACTGATCTACCGCCAATCTTACGACGTCTGTGAACCAAACCTGTCTTGGCCAACTTGGGGCCACCAGAATTGCTGGTGCCCCCTCTAGAGCCGGGGAAACAGGTACAGAAACCCCAGATCCCTCCAGGCAAGGGACAAGGCATCCACTGCCAGGGCCAGAGGATCCTGAGACAGAGACACAAAGGTTGGGAGCTTGTGATTGTGCCGAGAGGCAAAGAGATCCACCTCCGGAGTCCCCCACTTGTGACACAGAGCCCGAAATACTCTGTGGTTGAGAGACCATTGCCCTCGGCGAGAGAATCCCCTGCTCAGGGAGTCCACCTCCGTGTTCTCCACTCCCGGAATGTACACTGCCGAGATGCAAGGAACATTGCTCTCCGCCCATGTCAGAATCAGAGAGACTTCCCCGAGGGCACTCCTGCTGCGAGTCCCTCCTTGGTGATTGATGTAAGCTACTGCAGTACGATTGTCTGATCGAACCTGAACCGGTAAACCCTGTAGGTGAAGTGTCAGATGCGACAGAACCAAGCGGATAGCTCTGAGCTCCAAGACATTGATGGGGGTGTGATCCTCCTGAGGACCCCATAACCCCTGGAACGGACGATCCTTCCAGAAACCTCCCCAGCCCGACAGGCTGGCATCCGTGGTAACCGTCTCCCAACAAGGGGCCAGGAACGATCTGCCCCTCATCAGATTGCTTGATTCCAGCCACCACTGAAGGGACTGCCGAACCCTGGGATACATCAGAAATGACTGATCCAAGGACTGTGGACATCTGTCCCATTTCAGCAATAGATGGAGTAGTAGCGACCTCATGTGGAATTGAGCAAAGGGGACTGCCTCGAAGGAGGCCACCATCAAACCTACCAGAGTCATCCCTAGCCGAATAGAAGGGCGAGGATTGGTCAGGAGAACACGTATCAGATCCTGAACCCTCTGCACCTTTGGCTGAGGTAGGAACACTCTGGCCTGACTGGTATCCAGATTCATGCCCAGAAAGGAAATCTCCCTTGATGGGGAGAGAGAAGACTTGGGGTGGTTGATCACCCATCCGAACCTCTCCAGAGTCGTCACACCACCGTCCTGGTGTCTAGCTCCGTCTGGCAGAGGGAAGAAGCTGTAATGAGCAGGTCGTCCAGATATGGCACAATGCGAATGCCCTGGGCTCTGAGCAGGGCCATTATGCCTGCCAGAACCTTGGTAAACACCCTCGGTGCCGAGGTCAGCCCGAACGGGAGGGCCACAAACTGAAAATGCTGATCTCCGACCACAAACCTGAGAAATATCTGGTGTGCTGGGAAAATTGGTTCATGAAGGTAAGCAACCTTGATGTCTATGGACGTCATGAAATCCCCCTGACGAAGGGAACCGATGGCTGAGCGCAGAGTCTCCATGCGGAGATGAACCTGTTGAGAAGCTTCAAATCCAGAATGGGTCTTATGGAGCCATCCCTTTTGGGAACCGTGAAAAGGTTGGAATAGCCCCGGCCTCTCTCTGAAAGAGGCACCGGGCATATGACCACCATGTTCAGGAGGTTCTTTACAGCCGACAGGAGCCCCTGCGCCGCCCGAGGATCCGAAGGCACCCGAGACCTTAGGAATCTGGGAGGAGGCCGGTACTCGAACTCCAGTTTGTACCCAGATGAGACCACTTCCAATATCCACTTGTCCGTAACCTCCTGGGCCCAGACCTGGAAGAAGAGCCGCAGCCGTCCCCCCACCCGTAAGGGTGTGGGTGCCGCCTCATTGTTGAGCTGGCTCGGCAGCGGACTTGGGCTTGGAACCCCAGGTAGAGGCTGGACGCGCACGTCCTCTGCCTCTGTTCCAGGAACTCCCTCTGAAGCCAGAGTAGGCAAGACCTCTGCCCCCTCTGGCACCGTGAAAGGAAGGATTTTTAGGAGCTAGCCCCCCGAAAGGAGCGACGCTGCTTCTTACGCTGAGGTAGCTTTCCACCTTTCGCCACAGAATCCAATTTGTCTCCAAACAACCGCGTTCCGAGGAAGGGCAGAGCTGTAAGTGATTTCTTGGCCGCAATGTCAGCCGCCCACTGGCGCAGCCAGACCGACCGGCGCATGGTTCTACTACACATGGTAATAGTGGTGTCGCCCATAGCCGACAAAACAAAATTCATGAACAATTCACACCTCTTAAAGTGGACCAACACCCAGGATTTTGACTATCCTGGGTTTTGTTCCACTTCGGTGGGGCACCCCGATCGGGGGTGTCCCGCTGTGTGAAACCCCCCAGAAACCCCAAAAAACTCACCTCTCCCCGCTCCCACGTGAACGCCGCAGTCAATCCCCGCCAACGTCCAGGTGGGGGACAGGAACGTACAAGCCGCTTCCGCCCCCTCCTGCGCGTCACTCTCGTCGCCCGCGCGCCCATTCACAGAGGGCCGGCGCGGGCACGTCTGGAGGGGCGCGCGGGAGGCGGCGGCGGAAGCGGTAAGGTCTTTTTGGGGTTTCTGGGGGGTTTCACCCCGCGGGACATCCCGATCTCGGATGTCCCGCGGGGTGGGAGGTGATCGGCCCGGGAATCTTATAGATTTCCGGGCCAATCACCCCTGGGTGTTGGTCCACTTTAAGGGCTGTGAATTCAACGCTGTCCGGGTGGAGCTGGGACCCATTTAACATGTCCCTGATCTCCGACCTGGAAGCCACAGCCACGAGTGCCGATGCACAGACAGGCCGCAAGGCTGAACCCACACTGGCAAAGGCATGGCAAGCCATCTGATCAATGCGCTTGTCCTCGCCATCCTTAAGGGTATTGGCGTCAGGAGTATGTACAACGGAGGTGTTGGACAGTCCCAAGATGGGTGCATCAACCTCGGGAGGGGAAGACCAGAGCTTCACCGCGTCCACCGGAAAGGGATACTATCTATCCCATCCCTGAGGAACACCATGAAGGCGACTTGGCTTCACCCATTCTTTAAGAATTATGCTGTCAAAATTATCCTGATTTGGAAACTCCAAGCGGGGATTAGAGAACCCAAAGAATTTCCCCTTCTTCGGAGGGGCCTCCGCTGGTGGGGAAATACCCAGAACCTCTGATAGATGGGAGTATCCACAGCATCCCCCAGCGCCTGTCCTGCATCAGAATCAAAGAACTGCAGTTCCTCAGTCTCAGATTCCTCAAATAATTCCCCCTCCTCGAGCGGGGAATAGTCAGCCCAGTCCGG
Organism: Gastrophryne carolinensis; assembly: GCA_027917425.1. NCBI lineage: Eukaryota > Metazoa > Chordata > Amphibia > Anura > Microhylidae > Gastrophryne > Gastrophryne carolinensis. Next base: position 264,188,861 of record CM051235.1, read on the forward strand.
GGAGTCATAATCATCAAAATCAATTACCGGCGTAGCCGGTGACAGATGCCTTTTCTTAGCAGGGGCCTTTCTGCCCACTGAGCTAGAAATAATTTTCTCGAGGTTGGCCAGCCTAGCACATACATCCGAGTGCGACTCCCCACTAATGACAGTGTCACTTTGGGTACGGATGATGCGGGGAGGGGTAGGAGATGAGGCGGGAGGCACGGACCCAGACACCTGGGATCCCGACTGCCGCGTAATGGTCTGTTGCACACATGATATGCAAATTAGTACATTCTCCCCCGTAAGGGGTACCCCACAACCCACATATAGCCGGGATTGTCCCGAAGGGAGCCCAATCCTGGTATCCTGTGGAGCCTCCATATGGTGATTTTAAGGTAGTCGCAATGATCAGAGGGAATTATGCTGGTAAGCAACCCGGGATGCCCCTTTAAGTCCCGAGTGGGAGGATTTATAAGTGCCCCAAAATACAGCTAGGGACCTTAGGACCGGGAGAACCCCCTTTTAAGCAAGGCACAGGGAGTCCTCCTGAAAGACACAAGATATGTGGCCATAAGCACATGCACACACACAGCAACAGCAAAATAAATACATATCATAAGAAAACAATAGCAGAGAGGCCAGCGCTGCCCCAAGCGGCGACTGATGCATATTGGCCAAGTATAGCAAGAGGAGCCCAGCAGGGCACTCACCCACCACAGAAAATGGCGTCGTATTCAGCCAGCAGCGCCTGAGAGGGAGAGAGTCCTGTAATGCGGTTCCCAGCAATGGGATGGGCCCTCAATGACGCCAACAGAAGGGGCGGGCCACGGCAACGCGCGAGCGCCCGGCCCCGCCCCCTCACAGAATCAGCCTGAGGGGAAGAAGCTCCCCAGACTACAGGCAGAGCGCACAAGCACACTCACACATATATAAAGTGAAAAATAGAAGAACGATGGCGCCAACCCCCCCCCCCCCCCCCCGCTGGAGGGTAACAGAGGGGACCCGGAAGGGGGAGAATCCCTCACCAAACCGGGATCACCAGCCCGGATGCCGCCTACCCCCTTTTATGGGGTCTCACGGGGGAGCATGGCTCCCTAAACACCTATTAAGGTGAAGGCTACCATCACCCGGACCTGCAGCCAAGGCTGGGAGGCTAGAAATGGGCTTAATGCATAAAGGTCCGGGCAGAAATAGAGCACAACATGGCCGGGTGTAAACCCGGCTTACCTGCAAGAAGAGCAGCATACATCTTCTGACTTGCTTGCCGGCCTGCAGAGAAGGAACTGGGAATGTGTGGGAGGTCCCAGGTATTTATGGAACAGGAGGGGCTTCTTTTTTGCTTTCATCTCTGCAGAAGTTCGCCCTCTACTGGACCATAACCCATATGTCATGAATACTGGAAGCGGGGTGTGTGACATACTTGGAATAAGTACTTCATTGTTTCACCTTCGCAATCTCTGATGAAATGTCGGATTAGCATGTCCTAGATTTACTTCATCATCAAAGCTTAAAGCTGACCTGTGACTAAAGATCCCTTTATTTAACCGATGGCCTGACTCAACAGCTCCTTGTCCTTGAATAAGATTCTCAGGAGGGTTTTAGTGCACTTTTAAAAAATATTAATTTTTTGCTTCATCAGGTTATGTTTTAAAAAAAAAAAAAAACTACTACTCACTATCAATACCCCAACTCCCCCCACCCCCACACACTGTGCTGATCAGCCAAATGCTGGCAGAAAAGATTGTTTAGCAAAAGGGGAAAATTAAATTCAACTAGCGGTCCTCTATCCACAGTCCTGAGTCTACAGTTCCACAGTTTTAAATCAAAGCAGACATGCCTTACCCCCTGCAGGTACAGAGAATGGTGGGCGCCATAGTGTGATGCACGGAACGAGGAGTTCCAGCCACCACGAGTTGAAAAAGGGTTGTAATGTAAAATTAGTCCAGCCAATAAATCAGGCAATAAAATCTAAGGGGGACAGGTTTGAGTGCATCTGGGGTGACGAACCTTCCACTACCTTCCATTAAAAGAAACAAACAAGCCTGGCTGGAAACATCTTGATGGGTATATAGGTGACCCCCCGCCTCACACCATCCAGCATATTTATATGGATTTTTATCATAGGACTAATTTTTTCACGATAGTGCGCCTTTAAAGTTGTTACCAAGTACCAAGTTTCACAAAAAAAACAATTCTGTGATTACTCACCTGTAGAATTGGTATTATGAGTATACAGTACGACCTGCTCCAAACCTAATACTTACACTTGGGATATACTCCGCCAGATGGCGCTGGACTGCAGAGACATCGAAAAATAGGCTCCTCCCGGCCCCTCAAATACCCAGGGACCTCTCACAAATCCCCCAGCATTAAAAAGCAGTTAAGGAGAAGCCGGGAGAATTAAACAATCCAAACCAATCCAAGAAAATGCAAACCAAGGGTGGGTTGGAGCAGGACGTACTGTATACTCCTAATACCAATTCTACAGGTGAGTAATCACAGAATTGTATTATTCTTAGTATACATACGTCCTGCTCCAAATCTAATACTTACAGTTGGGACATCCAATAGCAGTGTCCATAAAGTAGGGTGGGATCCCCCAAGAAAAATCAGCAGGCAGTTTAGACCACTGCCACCTGCAGAACCTTTCGGCCAAAAACAGCATCAGCTGAGGCCCTAACATCAACCTTGTTAAACTTTGAAAAGGTAAGAACAGAAGACCAAGTAGCGGCCTTGCAAACTTGTTCAACAGAAGCCTGGTGCTGAAAAGCCCAAGAGGCACCAATAGCACGAGTGGAATAAGCAGTAAGGCGGAAGGGAGGATTCTTCCCCTTAGCAGAGTAGGCCTGAATCACAGCCTGACGAATCCACTTGCTGATAGTAGACTTGGCAGGAGCCAAACCCTTCCTAGGACCAGAAGGGACACAAAAAGAGCATCAGTTTTCCTGAAAGGTGCAGTAGCCACCAGATAGTACTTCAGACACCTAACCACATCCAAAGAGTGCAAACCTCTCTCCTTAGCATTGCTAGGATTAGGGCACAAAGAAGGAAGAACAAAATCCTGATTCAAATGAAAAGCAGACACTACCTTAGGTAGAAAGTCAGGTTTGAAACGAAACACCACCTTGTCCTGGTGTCTCTCATAGTAGGGGGGCTGAATGGACAGCGCCGCCAACTCAGACACACGCCTGACAGAAGTGATAGCCACCAGAAATACAACCTTGAGCGTAAGAATGGCTGGCAGAACCAAGGCTGACAGAACCAAGTTCAGATCCCAAACAGGCACCATAGGCCTACGTGGGGGACGCACATGAGTGAACCCCTGGAAAAAAGTACTGATCAGAGGGTGCTGAGCAAAGGACTTCTGGAAGAAAACAGCCAGGGCAGAAACCTGACCCTTCAGAGTACTGAGTTGGAGCCCCATCTCCAACCCATGCTGCAGGAACTCCAGAATCCTGGGAATAGAGAACACACGACAGGGAAGAGACCTAGACTCACACCAGTCTATGTAGGCATGCCAAACCCTGTAGTAAATGGAAGAGGAAGACTTCTTCCTAGCTTTAATCAAAGTATCCACAACCGAGGTAGACAGCCCCTTCTCCATCAAGATAGAGGTTTCAGCAGCCAAGCCGTCAAAGCCAGAGTTTGTAAATTGGAATGGCGTAGTGAGCCCTGAGTGAGCAGATCTGGCACCAAAGGCAGAGCGTACTGATCTACTGCCAGCTGCACCACGTCTGGGAACCACACTCTTCTTGGCCACCTGGGGGCCACCAGAATTGCTGGCACCCCTTCCAGAGCAATCTTGTGCAGAACCCTTCCCAGCAGAGGAACTGGAGGGAAGACCTACAGGAACTGAAAGTCCTTCCGTGACATTGCTAGCGCATCCGTGCATCGTCAGGGCCAGAGGATCCTTGGACAGAGACAAAAGCTGGGAGCTTGCGATTGTGGCGGGACACAAACAGATCCACATCTGGTTGGCCCAAACGGTGACACAGAGATTGAAACACCCTGCTGCATAGGGACCATTCTCCCTGGCGAGAGGTCCCCCTGCTCAGAGTCCGCCAGGTGATTTTCCACCCCCGGGATGTACACAGCTGAAATGCAGGGGACATTGGAGGGCCCCCTTGCTCCGGGTCCCTCCCTGATGATTGATGTAGGCAACTGCTGTCTGGTTGTCCGAGCGCACCTGAACAGGCAGGCCCCGAAGATGAGTAGTCAAGCGAGCCAGAACTAACCTGATCGCCCGCAGCTCCAAAACATTGATAGGTGTGTGGGCCTCCTGAGGGCCCCCACCTCCCCTGGAACCGCAGGGACTTCCAGAAACCCCCCCCCCCCCCCCAACCTGACCGACTGGCATCCGTGGTGACCATCTCCCAGGAAGGGGCAAGAAAGGATCTGCCCCCCAACAGGTTCCTTGAGTCCATCCACCACGAGAGGGACCTCCTGACCAGGGGGGACAGCACACAGACCCTGTCCAGGGATGCTGGGTCCTTGTCCCATACTGACAATAGGTGAAGTTGCAGAGGCCTCAAGTGGAACTGAGCATGAGGGACCGCTTCGAAGCACGCCACTATCAGGCCCACCAGCTGCATCCCCTGCCTGATGGAGGGATGGGGACAAGCTAGGAGGGACTGAGCCTGTGCAATCAGACTGTCCACCTTCTGCTGAGGAAGGAAGATCCTTGCCTGAACTGTATCCAGATTCATTCCTAGAAATGGAGTTACCAAGGAAGGGGACAGTGAGGACTTGGGGTGGATGATCACCCATCCAAATGACTCCAGAGTGGACACCACCAGCTGAGTATCCAACTCTGCCTGATGTAGAGACTGGGAAGTGATGAGGATGTTGTCCAGATAGGGAAGCATGCGGATGCCCTGACATCTGAGCAGAGACATCACGCCAACCACCACCTTGGTGAACACCATGGGAGCTGAAGTGAGGCTGAAGGGCAAGGCCACAAATTGGTAGTGTTGATCCATCAGAGCGAACCTGAGGAACCTTTGATGACCTGGGAACACAGGAATATGAAGGTAAGCATCTTTCATGTCCACAGAAGTCATGAAATCCCCTTGGCACAGTGAACTGATGGCAGAGCGCAGAGTCTCCATGCGAAAGCGCCTGCCCTTGACAAACTTGTTGAGAATCTTTAAGTCCAGGATGGGCCTGACAGAACCATCCTTTTTGGGCACTGTGAATAGGTTGGAATAAAAGCCCTTGCCTTTTTCTCTTAAGGGGACCTGGCAGATGACCTCCAGCTCCAGGAGGCCTTGCACTGCTTGCACTAGCTCCTGAGCTGACACAGGGTCCTGAGGAATCCGGGATCTGATGAATCTTGAAGGGGGATCGGCAGCAAACTCCAACTTGTAACCGGAGGACACTACCTCCTGAATCCACCGGTCTGAGACATGAAGCATCCAGACGTGAGCGAAGTACTGCAGCCGTCCCCCCACCCGGATGGGTGAGGGCGCCCCATCATGCCTGAGGGGGCTTGGGAGAGGATTTTGCTTTGGGACCCCAGGAGGAGCCAGGAGGTCCACGTCCTCTGCCTCTACCCCAGAAATCTCCCCGGGCCCCAGGGAAAGAAACCCCACTTCCCTGTCTTGCACCACGGTAAGGGGAGGAGAAGGAACCCTGACCCCGAAAGGACCGAGAATGCCGCCTGCGCTGGGGCAACCTGCCTCCCTTAGCAAAAAGGTCCAGGCGGTCTCCCAACAGGCGCAGTCCTTTAAAGGGAAAACCAGTGAGGGCCTTCTTGGCAGCGTTGTCAGCAGACCAGAGGCGCAGCCAAACAGAGCGGCATATAGCCACCACAAGGGCAGAAGTTCTGGCACACATTCTGATGGTGTCATCCAATGGCGATAGGACAAAATTTACAAAAACATCACAACTGGGGAGTGCATTAAACACCTCACAAGGCAAATCCTCAGGGGCACTATCAAGGGTTCTAGTGGCCACAGCAGTAATGGCAGAGGCACAGACTGGGCGCAGCGCCGCCCCCGCACAGGCAAAGGCGTGGGATGCCAGCTGATCAATACGCCGGTCTTCAGCATCCCGCAGGGTAGTATAATCAGGGGAATGCATGACAGAGGTGTTAGATAGCCCTAGGATCGGGGCATCCACCTGGGGGGGGGGGGGGGGGGGGATGACCAACATTTAACCACCTCAGCAGGAAAGGGATACTTCCTATCCCAACTCCTTGGAACCCCAGGAAGTTTACTGGGGCGCTCCCATTCCTTGAGCACAAGGTTATGGAAATGTGCCTGCTCTGGAAATTCCAAACGTGATTTTGCTGTATGGAAAAGCTCCTCTCTTTGCCTGGGAGCCTCAACAGGGTGAGAGATTGACAGATTATTGACCCAGATTTCTGAGGTTCTGTCTGTGTCATCCGGGGCCCAGGGGTCAGAGCCAGAATCGTCATGACCCCTTGGTCTCTCATCAGATGAGCCTGAATCAGAAAAGAGCTCCCCTGCATCAGACGGGGTATAGCCACACATTCAAAAGCTCCTCAGTTCCCATAGGGAAAACCGTAACATTGGGCGTCAAGTGCCGCTTCTTAGCAGGGGCCTTACGCGCTAAGGACTTTGCAATCAACTGTTCAACAGTAGCCAGTCTAGAAGACACATCAGGCTGAGAATCCCCACTAGTATGCAACTCAGTAGGAGTGAGGTTTAAGCTTGGGGGAGTAGGTGAAGTGAAACGAGGTACAGCCACTGGCAGGCCAGATTGCAATGCAAGCACCTGCTCAGCACAGGGTACACAGACCCGCGCCTTGTCAGCGTCAGCATGAGGCTGCCCACATGCTACACACAGCCGGTCTTGTCCCGAAGGGACCCCGGTCACATTATCCTGGAATACCTCCATATGGTGATTATAGCGGCGCTATACGCCGATAGGGAATAACGTAGCAACCCTGGATGCCCCAATAACCAGCTAGGGAAGTGGGAGTATAATTTTTACAAGGCCTACAAGCAATATACTAAAACAGGGCCGGGAGAAACCAAGAAGGGTTCGTCCCGCCTGAAAGACATAAGCAGACAAGACCTTAAGTACATCGTAACCAAGGTGAAGGAAATAAAGCTGCCCGCAAGGGCACTTACGGACCGCGGTAGGTAGGAGTCCGTCGCGCATAGGCCAACCAAGCAGGAAAGATGGCGTCGGTATACCTCGAGGGGCGGACAAGTAACAGCGATGAGGCGGAACGCGCCAAAGATGGGCCCCGCCCCCCCAAAGGGCGCAAAGCCAGAACGGCCAACAGCTAATGATGGCGCACCAGCGCCTGAGGTAATGCCGCCGCCAAGCGCGGGACCCAGTCAGCGCGCAGTGGCGGCAAATTTAAAGGCAGTAAAGACAAGTCAGCGGGGCGGCAGACACAAGAATAAAGGCACGTGAAAAGAGAAAGCACAGACTGCATAACAGATATCTATACACCCCCCCTCCTTTTCCCCCGAAAACCACAAGGAGGATGAGGGAGGACGGCGGCCACTTAAATAGGGCCCACCGATAGGCAGGGGCAATAGTGCGGGAGGGGCATCCCATTGAGGCTCACCATAAGCCTGAACCGCCTACCCTTTGGTGGGAGATTGCGGTGGAGCAGCGATCCTAAGCACCAACGGCAGTGCTGCCTACCTTCACCCGACCAGCGCAGCCAAGGCTGGGAGGCATATTACTAGTGGAACGGGTGGGAATAGTCCTACAGGGCCGCAAGTTAATAACCCCGCTCACCTGCGAGTAGAGAGCCAATTTCTCGGCCCTCGCAGCCAGACTGCAGAGAAATTCTGGGGATTTGTGGGAGGTCCCTGGGTATTTGAGGGGCCGGGAGGAGCCTATTTTCGATGTCTCTGCAGTCCAGCGCCATCTGGCGGAGTATATCCCAACTGTAAGTATTAGATTTGGAGCAGGACGTACTGTATACTAAGAATATAAATAGCAGATCTCAAACATTGTTTAGTCGAGTTATACCAGGAATGACATGGTATCTATCCTGAATTGTTGATTAAAAGAATGTCCACATACAGCGAAAGGGAAAATCTGCTTTGCTGGGGCCCCAAGTAGCTGGAGCTTTGGCCTGCTTATTTTATCAAAGCTTCTTATGGACAAAGCTTCACAGCAATGTTGTGCATGTGAGGCAAATACCTTTAAGCAAAGCATTGAGCTTTAATGAGTGTCTGACGTCAGACAAAAAAAAAAGCAAGCTGAACATTTCTACAGTGTATAATTTTAACAGCCTTAATCACCTCAGAGTAAAACACCTTACCTTAAGGGAAACCCAAACTACTGGTCAGACAAAGGAATCTGCAAAGGCAGATTGGTGGCCAAGCAATAAGCACTTTTGTTCCTCACTCGTGGGAACCCCATGTCCAAATATGATCAGCAATCAGAAACTATATTACATGCATACAGTTCGCATGTTCCCTCTTTTTTTTTGTGTGGGGGGGGGGGGGGGGGAATAGACCCATTTGAGGGCCCAGACTCCTGAAACGCAATTTTTTTTTGTGAATCTATACTAGCAAACATACAAAGTTTGCACCCTGTCACAAAAGACCATGTTTCAAAAGGATTAAACACTAGCTTTCCTTTGTTTTAAACCCTGGGCAAAACCTAAAATACAAACCTCAATCAAAAACACAACCTAAACTCAGCCATATGTTTACAAGCCCCTTCCACGATCCAGAGGATACTCCAGATCCTGCAGGACCTGAAAGAAAGGTCACCATAATGCTACATTAAAGGCCAAATTTAAAAACTGAAGACATACATACAACTTTGCTCCTAATATAGATCAGGTGAATTGTCCTTTAACTGGTGCGTGACTAAATTTGCTGCTCGAGACATCAAATTGATGTAAATGATTCTACATGCTAGGTAAAATTGCATGGTTATAGCTCAGCGCTATACAAGTCCAGGAAATAAAAAGAAATGACAGCTCCTATTTCTCAATGACTGCTTTCCTTTAAAATCCAGGTCTGTTCGCAAAATCTTCACATTAAAGGTTACAAGTAACAGTTTTCAGATTGATCACACAAGTAGCCACCATCGAAGCTTTCCTTCAATAGTTGTGAAGCAGTCTCCAGCCCTCACCTTGGATCTTCGCATTACAGCTGCTAACAGGAAACGCCACGTACAACTAATCGCTTCCTCCCCTCTTACTGCACAGTCACCGGAGCCAAGTTACATTTCCATCAATGTCCTCTGAACTTTCACTGTTCAGTGGGGTTCATAACCGCTCATAACCGCTTAATTTGTTAATCAATTGTTTTAGAGGTGGATGTAAAACTTATACTAATGTCCTCAGGTATTTTGAAGCTATTGTGGGGATTGAGGTCAAAGTTCAAAAGCCAGTCTGTCTGATAAAATGTAAAGTCACTGTGAAGTGCAAAGTGAGCATTTATCTTCCAGACAGGGACTGCATATGCAAGGTACAGGTTTCAGTTCACTTCAATTCACTGTAAATACAACACAAAAGCAGACAAAATCCTGCTCATCTGAAATGGGGTAGGGGGCATGTAGCAGTTCTGAGCACCACTAAAAAGCATTAGTTCACCAATCTCTGCTGGACCCCGACGCCCCCTTGCCTGTTGTGGAGGTGGATTACAGTGTTAAAGACCCTGTGACTTTCACTATCCCAGGTTTTGTTCCTCCTGCCCAGGGGGCATCCCAATTTAGAATGCCCTGCTCAGAGTTTCCCCCACATAACCAGAAACTCAACTTTTCTTCAATCCTGTAGCACATTTGCTGCTCTGAGCTGCAAGCAAAGCTGAATGGAGCACGCACAACCATCCTCCAGCAATTCAGTAAAGCCTGCCACTGGTACACAACACGAAAAATACCATTTTGTGAGTACCTTTAAAATGGGTATTATAAGTGTGTCATACACTCCGCTTCCATAATCATGACATCTGGGTAGTCTCCAGTAGAGGTGATCTTTAGCAGAGATGAATGCAAAAAAAAGGAGCTCCTCCCAGTCCATATACACCCAGGACCTCCCACCTATTCCCCAGTGTATGATAGCAGTAAGAGGACCAGGAAGAACCCATATAACTACAAAATTAACAAAGGTTCACCATATAAAGGATCCGGAATACCACAAGGGTGGGGGGAAGCAGAGTGTATGACACGCTTATAATACCCATTTTAAAAGGGGAGTACTCACAAAATGGTATTATTCCAAGTGTGTCATACACTCCGCTTCCATAATCATGACATCTGGGACATCCAATAGTGTCCGTCATGGGTGGGAACCGAAAACAGTAAAAACAATGCACCAACTTAAACCACTGCAGCTTGCAGAACCTTGCGGCCAAAAACAGCATCCGCTGAAGCCCGCACATCAACCTTGTAAAACTTGGAAAAGGTATGAACAGAAGACCAAGTAGCAGCCTTACAAACCTGCTCAACAGAAGCCTGGTGCTGAAAAGCCCAGGATGCACCAACAGCATGAGTAGAGTGCGCAGTAACCCTAAAAGGGGGGAGTCCTCGCCTTAGCAGAATAGGCCCCAACAATGGCCTGACGAATCCATTTGCAAATCGTAGATTTAGCAGGAGCCAAACCTTTCCTGGGCCCGCAGGGCACCACGTAAAAGCGTCCGTCTTGCGGAAGGAAGAAGTAATCACCAAATAGTACTTCACACAGCGAACAACATCCAAATTGTGCAGAACCCTCTCCTTGTCATTGCTAGGCTTAAAACACAAGGAAGGGAGAACAATGTCCTGATTGAGGTGGAAGGCAGACACCACCATAGGAAGGAAATCCGGCTTAAAACGAAAAACCACCTTATCCTGGTGTCTCTCAAAATAAGGGGCCTGAATCGACAGGGCCGCCAACTCAGAGACACGCCGGACAGAGGTAATAGCCACCAAGAAAGCAACTTTCTGAGTGAGAACCGAAAGAGCAATATCCTGTAACGGCTCAAAAGGAGGACCCTGCAGAGCCGAAAGAACCAAATTCGAATCCCAAACAGGGACTACAGCCTTCCGAAGGGGCCGCACATGCGCGACCCCTTGGAAAAAAGTCTTAACCAGCGGGTGTAAAGCAAAAGACCGCTGGAAGAAAACAGACAGAGCAGAAACCTGTCCTTTCAAAGTACTAAGCTGGAACCCAAGATCCAGATTATGCTGAAGAAACTCCAAAATCCTGGGTATAGAAAAAACCCTGCAATGCAAAGTTCTAGCCTCACACCAATCAATGTAGGACCTCCAAGTCCTATAGTAAATGCCAGAAGAGGACCGCTTCCTAGCCCTAATCAGAGTCTAAACATCAGCCTCAGACAAACCTTCCTCTTTCAAGAAGAAGGTTTCAGCAGCCCAGCCGTCAAAGCCAGCGTTTGTAAATTTGGGTAAAACAGATGACCCTGAGATAGCAGGTCCGGCATCAAGGGAAGCCGGTACTGGTCCACGGCCATCCTTACAACGTCTGCATACCAAACTCTTCTTGGCCACCTTGGAGCCACCAGAATCGCTGGTGCCCCTTCTAGAACCAGTTTTCGAACTACCTTGCCCAGCATGGAGACAGGTGGAAACAGGTACAGAAAGCCCAGGTCCTTCCAGGCCAGTGACAAGGTATCCACTGCCAAAGCCAGGGGATCCTGAGAAAGACACAAAGGCCGGAAGTTTGTGGTTGTGCCTCGAGGCAAAGAGATCCACCTCCGGAGTACCCCACCTGCGGCAAAGATCAAGAAAAACCTCGGGGTTGAGAGACCACTCTCCGTGGCGAGAGGATCCCCTGCTCAGGGAATCCGCCTCCGTATTCTCCACTCCCGGAATGTAGACCGCCGAAAGGCAAGGAACATTGCTCTCTGCCCAGTGCAGGATCAGAGAGACTTCCCTGAGGGCACTCCTGCTGCGAGTCCCTCCTTGGTGATTTATGTAGGCCACTGCCGTTCGGTTGTCCGAACGCACCTGAACCGGAAGACCCCGTAACTGTGGGGTCAACCAAGCCAGAACCAGACGAATGGCTCGGAGATCCAATACATTGATGGGGGTGTGAGCCTCCTGGGGACCCCACACCCCGCTGAACTGATGACTCTTCCAATAACCTCCCCAGCCCGCTGGCATCCGTGGTAACCGTCTCCCAACAAGGGACCAGAAAGGATCTGCCCATCACCAGATTGCTCGAGTCCAGCCACCACCGAAGGGACTGCCGAACCCTGGGAGACATCTTGAAAGGTTGATCCAATGACTGTGTGCTCCTGTCCCAATACGTCAATAGGAGAAGTTGAAGAGATCTCATATGAAACTGTGCAAACGGCACCGCCTCGAAGGACGACACCATCAGACCTACCAGTTTCATCCCCTGTCGGATAGAGGGACAAGGACTGGCCAGAAGAAGACGGGTCAGGCCCTGAATCCCCTGCACTTTGGCCTGGGGCAGAAACACTCTGGCCCGACTGGTATCCAGATTCATGCCCAGAAAGGAAATCACTCGAGACGGGGAGAGAGAAGACACCCAAACCTTTCCAGGGTCGATACCACCTGGTGGGTGTCCAGTTCCGCCTGCTGAAGGGAAGAAGCTGAAATTAACAGATCGTCCAGATAAGGCACAATCCAAATGCCCTGAGATCTGAGCAGAGCCATTACGCCCGCCAAAACCTTGGTGAAGACCCTTGATGTCAGACCGAAGGGAAGAGCTACAAATTGATAATGTTGATCCTCCACTGCAAACCGGAGAAATCTCTGATGTGCCTGAATAATTGGAACATGCAGATATGCATCCTTGATGTCTATGGACGTCATAAAATCCCCTTGGCGAAGGGAATTGATAGCCGAGCGCAGAGTCTCCATGCGGAACTTCTTGGCTCTGAGAAACCTGTTGAGAACCTTGAGATCTAAAATAGGTCTCACCGAACCCTCCTTTTTGGGAACCGTGAAAAGGTTGGAGTAGTAACCCCTGCCTCTTTCCAACAGAGGCACCGGGCATATAACCCCCATGTCCAGAAGGTTTTTTACTGCTAACAGGAGCCCCTGTGCAGCCTGAGGGTCCAAGGGCACCCGAGACCTTAAGAATCTTGGGGGCGGCGAGTACTCGAACTCCAGTTTGTACCCAGAGGAGACCACTTCCAAGATCCAATTGTCTGTGACCTCCCGGGCCCAGACCTGGAAGAAGAGCCGCAGCCGTCCCCCCACCCTTGCGGGTGAGGGCGCCCCTTCATTGCTCAGCCGGTTTAAACGGCAGGCTTGGGCTTGGAACCCCAGGCAGCTGCGCGACGTGCCCGACCTCTGCCTCTGTTCCAGGACGAGCCCCTGACACCTGAGAAGGCCAGACCCCTAGAGGCTCTAAAGGGAGGAGTAAACAAGCCAGCCCCCCGAAAGGGACGTCGCTGCTTCCTCCGCTGAGGTAACTTACCTCCTTTAGCAACAACATCCAATTTATCTCCAAACAGCCGCGCACCCAAGAAGGGGAGAGCTGTGAGCGACTTCTTGTCTCCCACGTCCGCTGTCCACTGACGGAGCCAGACCAGTCTGCGCCTGGCCACCAGTAAGGCTGACGTCCTACTACACACGACAATGGAGTCTTCCATCGCAGCCATGACAAAATCCATAAACAATTCGCACTTAAGTGTAGCAAACTCAGCGCCAGCTGGATCCAGCTGAGCGTTATTCAGCCAGTCCCTGATAAGGGATCTTGTAGCAAGCATCACCAGGGCAGATGCACTAACCGGCCGCAGGGCCAAGCCCACGTTGGCAAATGCGTGGCACGCCATCTGATCAAGGCGCTTATCCTCGCCAACCTTAAGGGAGGTGGCGTCAGGGGTGTTCAGCACAGCACAGAAGAGTTGGTCCATCCTAAAACAGGCGCGTCGACCTCGGGAGGCAAAGACCAGCGCTTGACAGCCTCCACCGGAAAAGGATACTTCTTATCCCATCCCTGAGACACACCAGGAAGCCGGCAGGGCCTCTCCCATTCCCTAAGTATCAGGGCATCAAAATGCCCCTGGGTAGGGAATTCCAGACGGAGCTTGTGAGCCCCTAAAAATTCCCCCTTCTTAAGAGGGGGCGCCTCAGGTGGACCAATATCCAACACCTCCAATAAATATGACAAAACAGTGGCCGTATCAACGGCATCTCCCGGCGCCTGCCCGACATTGGAATTCCCAGGTTGACCATAGTCAGCCTCTGAATCCGGATACAATTCCCCCTCCTCTAACGGGGAATAATCGGACAATTCAGCTGACTCGTCGTCAATATCCCACAAAGGCTGGGCTGACGACAACTGTCTCTTTTTAGCCTGGGCCTTCTTGCCCACCGTGCTAGCAATCATTTTCTCTATGCTGGCCAACCGAGCCCAAACATGAGAAAGCGACTCCCCACTGGTACCAATGTCACTTGGGGTACGGATCAGGTGGGGAGGGGGAAGGCGATGAAGCGAGAGGAGCCGACCCAGAAGGCTGGGTACCAGACTGCCGCGTTATGGCCTTTTGTGCGCATGGTATACAAATCAGCACATTCTCCCCCGTAAGGGATACCCCACACATGGTCTGGATTGTCCCAGAGGGATCCCGAGCCCGGTATCCTGCAGAGCCTCCATATGGTGAATTGTTGTGGTCAGTCGCAAGACCGTAGGGAATTACGCATAAGCAACCCGGGATGCCCCTTAAAAGTCCCGGTGGGAGGATTTTTGGGTGGACAATTTTTATATCTAGGGACCCCAGGACCAGGAGGGACCCCCTAATATGCACATATACAGGGCCTGTAACACAAAATAAGTCACATAAGAGCAGAGCAGTGTCAATGCAATATATGATCTAGCAGCCACACATGGAAAAATATAATATAAATATTTATATATCACACACACAGCCAAGGACTGAGACCAGTGGGGGCCCCCGCTAAATAAGGGCCCCCACGCACACACACCAGCTGAAGAAAATGGCCATCAGGCCCTTAACACCCCGAGTGCAATCTGCCTGTGAGGAAAGATGGCCCCCACGCTGCCTCATGCCTAGGAAGGGAGAGCAGGGGGAGGGCGGGCCAGCGCAGAACGCGCGTTTCCCGAGGCCACGCTCCCTCTCCCAGCAACACGGACCCCTAGCAACGAGCCTGTAATCACGCCAAATAAGGGGGCGGGGCTACCGTGGCTGCGCCGAGAGCCCGGCCCCGCCCCCTTCCTGAACGCAGCCTGAGGGGGAGAAGCTCCTCCAGGCTGAAGTAAAGCATCAAGGCCCGAACAGTATGCACTCACACATACACAAGTAAAAACACTCACACTGACAAGGTATAGGTAAAACAAAATATAGGCCAGGCCTCTCCCCCCCCCCCCCCCACAGAAGGGGGGGAATCCTGCCAGGAGCCGGCCATGAGTTTAACGGGACGGGGCATCCCACACCAGGATCACCAAAAAACCTGGATAACCGCCTACTCCATAGTGAGGTCTCACGGTGGAGCAGTGCTCCTGCTGCACCGATAGGGTGCTCCTACCTTCACCATGACCCGTAGCCTAAGCTGGGAGGCTCAATATGGGGCAATTTAGAAGGGTCCTGGCAGTAATAGGGAAAATTAGAAGGCCGGGCGCGAGCCCGGCTTACCTGTAAGCAAAGAAGTCCTCATCTTCTGTCTTGTCGCCTTCTCTGCAGAGAAGAAAACTGGGGAATTGGTGGGAGGTCCCAGGTATATATGGACCGGGAGGGGCTTTCTTTTTTGCATATTCATCTCTGCAGAAGTTCACCCTCTACTGGAGAATAACCCAGATGTCATGAAGAAGGAAGTGGAGTGTATGGCACACTTAGAATAAGTCCTGACCAGTGGGTGCAAAGCAAAAGACCTTTGGAAGAAAACAGACAAGGCAGATACCTGCCCCTTCAAGGTACTAAGCTGAAAACCTTGATCCAGACCGTGTTGAAGAAACTCCAAAATCCAAGGGATAGAGAACACCCTACAAGGTAAGGCCCTGGCCTCACACCAGTCAATGTAGGACCGCCAAGTCCTATAGTAATTACCAGAGGAAGACCTCTTCCTAGCTCTAATCAAGGTCTGAACGACAGCCGCAGAGAGACCTTCCTCCTTCAGAATGAAGGTTTCAGCAGCCAAGCAGTCAAAGCCAGCATTTGTAAATTGGGGTAAAGAAGATGACCCTGAGAAATCAGGTCCGGAAACAGAGGCAGCCTGTAATGATCTACCGCTAGACTTACCACATCTGCGAACCAAACCTGTCTTTGCCACCTTGGGACCACCAGAATCGCTGGTGCCCCTTCCAGAACCAGCTTGCAAACCACCTTGCCCACCATGGAGAAGGGTGGGAACAGATACAGGAAACCCAGATCCTTCCAAGCCAAGGACAAGGCATCCACTGCCAGGGCCAGAGGATCCTGAGAGAGAGACACAAAGGACGGAAGTTTGTGATTGTGCCTGGAGGCAAAGAGATCCGGAGTCCCCCACCTGTGACACAGGGAGCGAAACACCCTGGTGTTGAGGGGCCACTCTCCTCGGCAAGAGCAGCCCCTGCTCAGAGCATCCGCCTCAGTGTTCTCCACTCCTGGAATGTAAACTGCTGAGATGCAAGGGACGTTGCTCTCCGCCCAAGTAAAGATCGGAGAGACCTCCCTGAGGGCACTCCTGCTGCGAGTCCCTCCTTGGTGACTTATGTAGGCCACCGCCGTCCGGTTGTCCGAGCGAACCCGAACCGGTAGGCCCTGTAAGTGTGGAGTCAGCCGTGACAGAACTAGCTGGATGGCTCTGAGCTCTAGGACATCGATGGGGGTGTGAGCCTCCTGAGGACCCCACAACCCCCTGAACTGACGATGCTTCCAGAAACCTCCCCAGCCCGACAGGCTGGCATCCGTGGTCACCGTTTCCCAACAAGGGACAAGAAAGGATTTGCCCCTCAACAGATTGCTTGACTACATCCACCACTGAAGTGACTGGCGAACCCTGGAGAGACATCTTGAAGGACTGATCCAAGGACTGCGGACATCTGTCCCAATGCCTCAGCAGATGGGGCTGAAGTGACCTCATGTGGAACTGAGCAAAGGGTACTGCTTCGAAGGACGCCACCATCAAACCTACCAGTTTCATCCCCAGCCGGAGAGAGGGGCAACGAATGGTCAGGAGAAGGCGAATCAGATCCTGAACAGCCCTTACCTTGGGCTGAGGAAGGAACACTCTGGCTTGAGTGGCATCCAGAGTCATGCCCAGAAATGAAATCTCCCTGGAAGGAGACAGAGGATTCGGGGTGGTTGATCACCCATCCGAACCTTACCAGAGTAGACCGCACCGCCCTGGTGTCCATCTCCGCCTGCCGGAGAGAAGAGGCTGAAATCAGTAGGCCGTCCAGATACGGCACAATGCGAATGCCCTGGGCTCTGAACAGGGCCATTATGCCCCTTGGAGCTGAGGTCAGCCCGAATGGTAGGGCCACAAACGGAAAATGAAGATCCTGTACCGCAAACCTGAGGAATCTCTGGTGCGCAGGAAAGATAGGAACATGCAGGTAAGCATCCTTGATGTCTATTGAAGGCGCATCGACCTTGGGCGGGGAAGACCAACGCTTCACCGCATCCACCGGGAAGGGATACTTTTTATCTCAACCCTGAGCAACTCCGGGAAGCCGACTCTGTTTTTCCCACTCCCTAAGCATCAGAGCGTCAAAATGACCCTGTGTAGGTTACTCCAAGCAAGGCCTGGCGGCCCCAAAGAATTCCCCTTTTATAAGAGGGGGTGCCTCAGGCGGCGCAATGTCCAAAACCTCAAGGAGATGGACCAGAACCTTGGAGGTGTCAAAGGTATCCCCCAGCGCCTGCCCAGCATCATTGTCATGAAAAAACACACCCTCAGTATCAGATTCTCCAAACAGTTCCCCTTCCTCTAGCGGGGAATACTCAGGCCAATCATCATCATCAAACTCCAAAGCCGGCCCTGCCGGTGACAGGTTTCTTTTCTTAGCCTGGGCCTTACAGCCCACAGTGCCAGAAAGGATCCTCTCGATGCTGGCCAGGCGAGCACAAACATCAGAGTGCGACTCCCCACTAGTGACAGCGTCACTTGGGGTGCGTAACAGGCGGGGTGGTGTAGGCGATGAAGCGGGTGGTGCTGACCCAGAAGCCTGGGAAACCGCCTGCCGTGTTATGGCCTTTTGTGCACAAAGAATACAAATGAGCACATCCTCCCCCGTAAGGGATACCCCACAACAAACACACGGCCGGGATTGTCCCGAGGGAAGCCCCCGCCCGGTATCCTGCGGAGCCTCCATATGGTGATTTTTTGGGTAGTCTCAGTGACCCTAGGGAATGAAGCTGGTAAGCAACCCTGGGATGCCCCTTTAATGTCCCTGTGGGAGGATTTAACAGAAAATGCTAAGGAAAGGCCTAGGACCGGGAGAACCCCCTAATATCCCCCAACAGGGGAGTCCTCCTGAAAGACACAATAAGGGAGGCCCATAAGAAACCAAGCAGCCCCCCTGCGTAGAGGGAGGCAGCCTAAGAAGAAAAGGGGGTCCACTGGGCACTCACAAAACACACAGGTCCGCAGTTAGATCGGCGGCAGCAGCAGCACTTCTAAAATGGCCACCGGAGTCCAGCACCACAGGAGAGAGTGAGGAAGAAGGGGGGCGGACCAGCGCAGAACGCGCGCTCGCTGGGCCCCGCCCCCCTCCCTGCCAGACCAGAAACGCGGATCCAGATCCAGGCCGTGGGCTGGGACTCCAAACGGCGCCAAAAGGAGGGGGAGGGGCGGGCGTGGCGCGTGAGGGCCCAGCCCCGCCCCCCCACCCAACACAGCCTGAGGGGGGAGAAGCTCCCTTCATGAAAACTGCCAACGGAGCAGGCAAGGCACATCAGCCACATGTAAAAGCATACACACACATACAATAGTGAAACACTGAAAATCAGTAAGGGACAAGCCAGAACCCCCCCCCCCCCCCCCGAGGGACACAGAGGGGACTAAGAAGGCAGAGGACCCGCCACCCAGTACAGGGGAAGCGGATAAGGCTGAAGGGACAGGGCATCCCAAACCGGGATCACCAACCCGGAAACCGCCTACCCCTTGTAATGGGGTCTCACGGAGGAGTCATGCTCCTTAAAACACCTAGGAAGGTGTTGCCTACCCTCAACCAGGACCTACAGCCGAGGCTGGGAGGCTCATAAGGGGACATGTGAATAAAGGCCTAGGCAGAAATAGGGACAAAAATGGGCGGGCGCAGGCCCGGCTTACCTGCAGGGAATAGAAGGCTTCATCTTCTGACTTGCTCGTCGTCTAGCAGAGAAGGAACTGGGGAATTGGCGGGAGGTCCCGGGTGTATATGGACTGGGAGGAGCTCCTTTTTTTGCATTCATCTCTGCTAAAGATCACCCTCTACTGGAGACTACCCAGATGTCATGATTTGGGAAGCATCCAAATAATTTGAACACCTAATTCATACTCTGGAAAGAAGATCAGATCTAACACAGATATGCTATGAAATCTAAAAAAAAGGGAACCTCTGCTTCTAACTGAAGAAAAATTACTGGACTAAAAAAGCTTCAGCATAAAAATACCTTTGTGGGCTCCCCCTCCCTCTCTCCCTTTTTAATACAAAATTTGTACATCATGCCACCATGCATAAAACTTTAAACTGTAAAGGATGTATGCATACCTGCCTGAATTCCATTAGCAGCTTACCAAATGATTTCATTTGTTACATTAAACTACAAAAAAAAAAAAGGATGGAAATGGTTTTACCATTCAAGTCATAATTTACCAATATATGAAGGTGCACCTTGACAAGGGTAAGAGTTCTTTTCTTATAAATAAACCTTTTTCTTTGTAGACAGCAGGCTCTGCGTATTCTTCACAGTGGTGGAGTGGTGTTTCAAGCGTGACTAAATTGCTCTTTGGCTTTTTGCCAAACTGTAAAATGCTGCATATCGGGACACTTCCTGACGTCTCATAAAATGTGCCTGTGGTGCTCGACGTAAGTTGTTCCCCTCTCTTAGCAACATGAAATGGATTGCATTTCTTTTAAGCATTAGAGCTTCTTTCAGTCATTTTTTATTTTAAAAAACACAACTTTCCTACAGTGTGAGATATTTAATTTTCCATTGTGATATTTAGATCAGCCTTTTGAATTATGAAATCTATCCTACAGCAGCAACTGTCACTTTTTTGCCTTCATCAAACTTCTGGCAGCATTGTGAACTCATGAGCTGAAAAAAGGATTAGCCAAAGATTAGCAGAAGCATGTAATGCCGAGCTTGCCAAAAATGTGCATTTAATTAATTCATTGTATAATGCCTATATGCCAAATTACCAGGGTATCGTCTTATTGTTCGAAAAAGTGCTACTTCTGTTTAAAGTTTCTCATTTAGTGGTGTCAAATAGTACACCAATTGTTTTGCTGGGACAATAATACCTAACAGATAAAAGTGCCTGTGTGACAAAATAAGCACTATGGAGCAGTATTAAAAGGTGGAGTCATACCATGAAAACTGTCCCTAGGATTACTTCCAAAAACAGGACATTAAAAGGACAGATCATCCAAATGAGGCCAGAAAATATACATTATAAATGTATATGTAGTAGTAGTTTATAGGCCACCTATTCAACCAAGCTTGATTTGGCTGTTAACAAAAAAACTCCTAAGTCAGTTGGCTGCTGCTGGACATTGGTTGATTAGTTGGCCAATTACTGTTCAGCAGCTGCATTACTGCACTGCTGACTAAAGTCAGCCACAACATGCATGGAATGCAAAAGCACTGCTCCCAACTGGGGAAAAGGGCAAGCGATCCCCATTTCTTGTTCTTAAACTGGACCAACACCTGTTTTTTACTTTAACAGGTTTTTGTCCCGCTGTTTGGTGATCAAACAGCTCGGGGGCATCCAGAATGCTGAAGCCCCCTTGCAGCTAACAGCTCATAATACTCACATTCATTACGAGCCTGGGGCAAGAATGGAGTCCTGCGATTGGCCGCTAGGAGATGGAGTGGCGGGGGCTTGTAAATTGACAGGACTTGACACAGTTGACAGTCCTGTGACCACACAGTTGCAGCCATTGACAGCCAACTACACCTAGATTTGCTGGGCAGAAAGGGAACACTACACCTGTACGCCCACCCAATGAAGCGGATTGGTTGCTCATGGTTACATGAGGGGGACGTTCTTTCTGCATTCTAGAAGCCAGGGGTCTTAAATGTCCTGCTATTCAGAGCTCTAAATAGGGAAAGCACTCAACATTTTAACTCCTAGGTCTTACTTTGACTGTAGTTCTACTTTGTTATATAACATTTGCGTAGGCAATGTTCTTTGTTTTTACGCGCTTTAATTATTTTCACCCATACAAATATATGAGTAGATAGACTATGTTCTGAAACCTTTAGAGGGGAAGGTAGGTTTTTTTATATTAGGGGCAGTATTGGCAGGGTAGCCGAGATTTTCACGAAAAATAAAGGCCAAAATAAAGAGCCTTCACATACATAGATCTTTGAACTAGTACAAGTGCATTTATTTTAGCTTTGTTTAGGTTTTCAACAACACATTATTCTCTTATCTGTTTCTTACAGCAATAAATCAAATGACAGTTGCACCCCATGGCTAAGTCAACCAATTAGATGTAGTCACTGCTTTTATTGATGTAGTAAACACATTTTCTGTCTTAAGCCTTCCCTTTTTCCTGCCCTGGTTTCCTATTGGGGAGATCAGCAGTAAATCTGGCCAGTAAAGTGTTTGACCTCCTGAGATTGAGAAGATGTACTCGGTGCTCAGCTAATGAGAAGAGTTGATTCAAGATGAATAGATTGAATGTGTTCACCTTAAGCTAGCTGTCATATTTACCAGTGACCATGTATTTCTTAGGCCGCAGCCTGTCAATCTTCATTAACTAATCGTTCTATGTGTATGAAGCACAGGTTCCCAGCTCAGTGTTGTGATGAAAACAATGACTTGAATCTTACAAAGAGGTCACAGGTTTTCCAAGAAGCACAACTTTAATATTGGAGGACTGTGGAAAGCAGCTTTGGAAAAGCAACGTCCACTACCATTAGGGGCTCATATAGACTGCGAACCCTTGGCATATACATTAGGGTTGATTCCGCACATCAACTTTTTTACTCTTTTTTTTCATGACCTGAACGCTGAGGTGAGAGTTATACCAGTAGTTTTAGAGCTGCAGAGATCTGCCATTGACTACAGAATTCCCATCTCCATTCTTCTAATCTCTGAACCTCTACCAGCCTCTAATATTTGCAGCTTGCTCTAATATATAATCTGATAGTAGCAGCTTTAACACCTTGTCTGGTGTTCAGCATAGAATATCAATCCTGACAGCTGACGCAACATAAACCCTGCTCGCTTTCTCAATAAACAGCTCTACTTTCCAGGCAGCAGAATCGAGACAAGGTTTCCGGACATAAAAGACTTCAGTGCGGCAGCCAACCCCCTTATTGATAAACATACAGAATACATTTTTATGAGACACTGAAGGCAATTCACTGATAACGTTCTATTTTCGCTCTGAATGAGTCTTCTCGTCTGGCCTTGCCTCCCTCTCTGATGCCTTGTAAAGATATTTTTAATACAAGACAAAAAAAGGTTTTCAAGAGGACCTGTCAGTAACACTTTGCAAAGCTTTAATAGCTTAGAAACCACCGTATACAACTGCAACGGAACACGTTAATGTTCAGTATTCCCCGTTCTCTTATGTATTTACGTAATACGTTTTTGTATTGGCTGATAAACTAAAGCAGCTAACCGTACCTTAAAACACCCATTTAACCCTTTAAGTGACAAGTATGTAGAACCTACAGGGCCGCTTCTCCGGCAGTTAAGTGCCAGCCCTGTAGATTCTATATGGCTGGCATTTTCCCCAGTTTGAAGCCAAAAAAAAGGAAAGCGTGGGAAGCTCCAGGGGTCTCCTCCTCTCCCAGTGGGCCTCCCTTCTTCTGCCCCACAAGCAGCTTCTGACAGCTCCCACCCCACTGCAGGGAGGGGCCTTTTATACTATACTGACATCAGCTCAGTATAAAAGGCCCTTATACCTGCACCGAGCCTCACTTCCAGCTGTCAAACAGCACATGGTGGTGGAAGAAGGTACTTAGTTACTAGAGCGTGTTCTATTTTACACTTAACCCTTTGTAAAATAGTAAGGGGTCCCTGAGATCCCTATTACAGTTTAACCCTTTAAGTGCCAGCCTACCTGGAGTTTTTGTCACATTCTGTTGCCAGACCATTTTGCACTATTTTGCGCTCCCCACGTTTAAATGTGATTTTGGAAGGGATTTCCAGGGATTTCCCAGGAAAATGATATATTGTTTTTTTCAGCAGAGTCTGGGCTTTAACATGAAATGTCTTGTTTGTCATTTGTTAGGTGTATTCTTAATATTTTTGGGTGAAATATGTGCAAAAAAAAAAAAAAAAAAAAAATTTTTACATATTGTAGTTTTTTTTGTAATAAAAAATGTAAGTTTGTCAATGAAATCTTATTGCGTGTGAAATCCCAATTTCTCCCGGTTACAGCGGTACCACATATGTATAGGTAGACAACCTTTCCTGCCCAGGAGACTCCCCCAAACTGAAACAGCGCTTTAGGGGATTTTCAGATAAAATACAACTATGCTACGCAATATGCGCACCTTGCAGTTTTTCCAGAAAAACAACCCTTTACATTTGAAATACCCCCAACAAACTATATATTCTCTGGAAGTACACACCTCAGGCTTTCTAGGCGTACCAGGCTTGTTGATGTGGCCATAGTTTTCTGGAAGTAATCCCTCAATGGATTCTTTGGTTGCAAAGAGTTTCCCTAAAAAAAGGATAAAAAAGCAGAATCAAAGCCACATTTTCCTAAAAAACTACATACAAACAAGAAAAAACAAGTTTAATCTGAAAACGCAACAACCTCCGAACAGAACGATACCCAACATGCATAGCTACTGTCAAGGGAAGAGCTGCCAAACACCCCAAAGTAAAGCATGTGCGTAACGGTAATTTTACTTGAAAATTTCAGCTCTGCAGACAAAGTGCGCACCTTGCGATTTTTCAACCAAAACAACCCTTGACATTTAGAATATCCCCCATAAACCATATATTCCCTGAAAGTACACACGTTAAGCTTTCTAAGGGTACCCAACTTGTTCTAGTGGGCTCATCTTTCTGGAATTATTACCTCAAAGAATTCTTTGGTTGCGCAGGGTTTCCCTAAAAAATTTATTAAAAAGCTGAATAAAAAACACCTTTTCCTAAAATTTAGGAAAAAAAGTCTGAAAGCGCAAGGTCTCCCGAACAGAACAATACCCAACATGCATAGGTACTATTAACCCTTTTAATTGTCAGCCTACTTGAGATTTTGTCACCCTCTGTTGACAGGCCATTTTTCCCCATTTTGCGTCATGTTTTCGCCATGTTTTGCGCCATTTTTGCTGGAACTTTCAGGAAAATTATATATATATATTTTTTGCAGCAGAGTTTAGGCTTTAACATGAAATGTCTTGTTTGTACATTTTTTTTTTTTTACAATATTATTAAGTAAAAAAAATAAATAAATAAAAAATTTTTTTTGAAAATTGACTCCTTTATTTTAAATAAAAAATGTATTTTATTAAGGAAAATCATATTGCATGAGAAAGCCCCATTTCTACCGATTAGAACGGTACCACATATTTATCGGTAGCCCCCTGTTCCTGCCCAGGAGACCCCTCTAACTGAAACAAGTATTTTATAACATTCACAAAAAAAATACAAATACCATCCACACTACAAAGGGTTAAATCGAGAAAAAAAATGACATAGGGTCCCCCCTCCCAGGGGAGGGGGACCCCATTTTTTTTTTTGATTTTTAAGGGTTAAAAACCCTTAAAAATCAAAAAAAAAATTGACGTGGGGTCCCCCTTACCCAAAGTAACCAGCCCGGGACCAGCTATGGGGGCTTGTAGGCACAGAGTGGGGGGGCCAGCTTTTGTGGCCCCCCCACCCTGCAGCCTACGAGCCCACATAGCCTATGTGGGCCCGGGCTCTTCTGCCCCCCCCTGGCCTTTGGGGAGGCAGGTAATGGGGGTGCCGGGGGTTAATGGCAAGCCACCCGCTAGCGCAGGTGGCTTGCCATCCCCCCAGCCTTGTGAACTGGTATAGGGGTCATGGACCCCTTACCAGTTCACAAGGGGTTAAAAGTAAATAATCACACAGACACAAGCAGAGAAAAAAATATTTTATTAATTTTTATTTTTTTTTTACACTGTACTCACCTCCCATCCATCCTGGAGCACTCTGTCCCTCGGCGATCACTGGCTTCTGCTCACTTGCAAGAAGCCTTTTATAGCTGCTGGATGACAGAACACAAAGGGTTAATAAAAAAAAAAAATTACATAGGGTCCCCCCTCCCAGGGGGGGGGCGGACCCCATTTTTTTTTTTTATTTTTAAGGGTTAAAAACCCTTAAAAATCAAAAAAAAAAATGACGTGGGGTCCCCCTTACCCACAGTAACCAGCCCGGGACCAGCTATGGGGGCTTGTAGGCACAGAGTGGGGGGGCCAGCTTTTGTGCCCCCCCCACCCTGCAGCCTACGAGCCCACATAGCCCATGTGGGCCCGGGCTCTTCTGCCCCCCCCTGGCCTTTGGGGAGGCAGGTAATGGGGGTGCCAGGGGTTAATGGCAAGCCACCTGCTAGCGCAGGTGGCTTGCCATCCCCCCAGCCTTGTGAACTGGTATAGGGGTCATGGACCCCTTACCAGTTCACAAAGGGTTAACAGTATAAGAAAAAAGACAGACACAGGTTTTGTAATATGTTTATTAAAAAAAAAACAAACATTTTACCTTTACTCACCTCCGATCTTCATATGCATTGTCCCGCGGCGATCTGATGCAGGTGACAGCTGGGCAGAGAAGGGGGGAGGCAGGCGATCGGAGGATCGCCTACCTCCCTCCTTCTCCGCCCAGCCATCACCGGCATCTGAGAAGAGAACTGCCGGGTGCCCCGATGACACCCGGCGGTGACGTCATTAGCCCCGCCCCCAAAGGGGCGGGGCTTAACAGCAAGATGGCGGCGCCCGTCGGGAGAGGAAGGGGAGAGCCCTTTCAGGCTCTCCCCTGAAGCTGAAGAGGCTGGGGGGGGCGATCGGAGGCCCCCCCAGTGAAGAGGAGACCCGGAGGGAGGCAGCGCGACTGCAGGTAAGTAAATGTCATTTGTATTTTTTTTTTTTTTACAGTTAGCAGCTGCTGCTGCCAAACGGGGGGGGGGGGGGGGGGGGTGCTATTCCGGGGGCTCTCCTGGCACCAAATTAAAGAGGAGACCCGGCTGAATCCAACGAGGGGTCAGGTGAGTATTTTACTTTTATATTTTTTTTACTGTGGGGGTTTAAAGTCAGCTACGTGAGTCTCACGTAGCTGGCACTTAAGTGGAGTAGAGGCTGCTACGTGAGACTCACGTAGCTGGCACTAGAAGGGTTAAAGGGCAGGAGGGACAAGCAAGCGAGTGACTTTCAAAAATTCCCCTACCCCATTACCTGCATCCCCAAGCACTGAAAAAAAAGACCTTTAATGCGTTAAAGCCCAAACTCTGCTGAAAGAAATTATATATATATATATATATATATATATATATATATATATATATATATTCTCGCAAAAATAAAGGTTATACAAATCAATGATGTAGACTGGGTGGGGGCGCACCTGATTGGTATACAAGCCCAACCTGGGGAGCCCATTGCCAGTCCCAGCTATTCAGATACTTCTGTGACTCCATGGGGCCATGCTCCCCCACATTACTGTAGCCAATGATGTTCACAGGGTGGGAGTGCACTGTGCCCCAACTGGTCACCAGCGGTTATGCATGGGGCTGCAATACGGTGAACGGCAGACAGGATTATTCATGGAAGTAGGCAAGTTGTGACAAAGGGCTTCATTAATAAGGCAACAGTAGGATGTGGGATCCAGCAGCCAGATCTCCATGCTACCTAGTTCAGAGGAAGAACGTGCATTTTTGTGCGTTCCACCTTAAAGTCGCCCAAAACCGGACCTCGCTTTTTAATCTTCAAATGTGTTTAAATAATTGTATCAGATAATAAACACAATTGTTTGATTTCTGGAACTTTCTTCTGCTGCTGTGAAAGTAATGAGGAGCTACCATGATCTATTCATTTTAGCAGAAGTACATTTTCCAATTTGTTGCTTTGTTAATCTCACATAAATATATATATACATAAAGGGAGAAACCATTTTTTATTTGCCTTTTACTCGGTAATAGATTAAATGTCAAAGGGGCAATTTGCAGCTTCATCCCAGGCTGATGAGCTTCTTCTCTAAGTGCCCTGTGATGTATTGCATGCTGTCCCCTTTGAATGCAGCTAGCAGGAGCAGCCTTTTAAAGCCTGTGCAGCTGCAAATTGATTTAGGTAATATCTTTGTGCTTCTTGGGCAAAGCGGTTTTTGAGAATTGCTAATTACAGGAGGCCTGGGAAAACTCTGCTCAAGTTGTTTGTAAGGTTATGGCCAACACAGTCATCGGTTTATCCATTCTGAAGAATGGCTGCTCAGACCACTTGGTAGAAAATGTATTTAATTATAAATGATTTGGGGGATACTGGACCTTCAGTTAATTGGGAAATGATGCATCTGCCATGGCCTGAGATTGAAATGCAACACTTTATCCTTGTGTAATCTGGTGTGGATTAGACTTGGCCAACAGTCACAATGATCATTTTGGACTTCAACATACAGGGCGCAGCCTGATAATATAGAGGAGTCTGCTTGGCAAACCAATAGTAAAACAATGCCCCCATGGATGTAAAATGTGCAGACCCCCTCAGACAGGAACAGTGTGGGCAAGGGCATTGCCTTGCCTTGTCCTTGCAAAATGCCCGACAAGAGATTGTCCAGTTCCGGGACCTTACTAGCCAAGGTAACCACTATTATACCAAAAAACAAATGTACCATGCACCAACAGTACCATACAAAGATAAAGATGTACAGGCCCCATGCAGTTAGCTACCATGCAAAAAATGCAAAAAAAACAATTCTGTGAAACTCACCTGTAGAATTGTTTTTTCTGGGGATCCATTCCAGGCCCTCCTTACACTTGGGATTGCTTCCTTGCCCGAAGGGTGTGACTGCAAGACAAAAAAGGAGTGGCCCCTCCCGGCCCATAAGTAGCAGCTGCCTCCAAATCAACACCAGTACTTAAAAAGCAGTAAATCATATAACCAGAGGCAGGCAGGGAGGCCTCCTTATAGGAGACCATGTTACCTCACACCGGATTCCGCTTGAATTCTCTCAAAATATACTCTCTCTTATTGTGTATTTTTTTTCTCAATGTCAATGAAATAATAAATGGATTAAACACAATCAAAAAAGCATGAAAAGATAGATCATGACCCAAAAAGGGTGCGCCGGAGGGTCTGGAATGGATCCCCAGAAAAAACAATTCTACAGGTGTGTTTCACAGAATTGTGTTTTTTCTTCTGATCCATTCCAGACCCTCCTTACACTTGGGATCTCCAAAAGCAGTGCCATCTATGGGCGGGATCCCCAGCGCGGGACAGCAGGTAGTTTATTTCACTACCGCCTGAAGAATCTTTCGACCAACCACAGCGTCAATCAAAGGGAGCACCCTGGAGAGCAGATAGCACAAGTCCCCCACTGGTAAAATAGGCTTGCGCGGTGGTCGGGCATGAGTGACTCCCTGAAAGAAAGTTGTAATGAGTCTATTGTTAGCAATAGACTTCTGGAAAAAAATAGATAAGGCCGAAACATGCCCCTTGAGGGTGCGTAATTGGAGACCCAACTCTAAACCATTCTGCAGAATTTCTAAAATTCTAGAAACAGAATATCTTCTGCATGACAACTTCCTGGACTTACACCAGGAGATGAACGCCCGCCAGACCCTGTAGTATATCTTGGAAGATGTTTTCTTCAGAGCCTGAATCATGGTATGAATAACCTTGGCCGATAAACCCCTCTCTGTCAAAATCGAGGTTTCAATAGCCAGGCCGTCAAAGCCAGCATCTGTAAATTCGGGTGCCGAAGAGCCCCCTGTGTGAGAAGCTCTGGATCAACTGGCAGGCGCCAATGGTCTACTGACATCCTTACTATGTCTGAAAACCAGCTTCTCCTTGGCCAACGAGGAGCCACCAGGATGGTTGGTACCCCCTCCTGAGCTACCTTCCTTAGTACACGACTCAGGAGTGGGAGCGGGGAAAATGCATACAGGAGATTAAACCTTGTCCATGGGGTTGTCAGAGCATCCGTTGCTATGGCCAGAGGGTCTCTCGAAAGAGACATAAACCTCGGCCGTTTGTGTCTGGACGCAAAGAGATCCACCTCTGGCCAACCCCAGCGAAGGCAAAGGGCTTGAAAGATCTTCTGACAGAGACCATTCTCCCCAACGCAGCGACCCCCTGCTCAAGGAGTCTGCCTCCTGGTTCTCTACCCCCGGGTGTAAACCGCCGAGATGCAGAGAACATTCTCCTCTGCCCAAACCAGAATCCGACTTACTTCCCTTAGGGCACTCTTGCTCCGAGTACCCCCCTGATGGTTGATATAGGCCACCGCCGTCCGATTGTCTGACTGGACCTGGACAGCCTGCCCCTTTAAACGGGAGGTCAGATGCTGGAGCACTAGCCAGACTGCTCTCAATTCCAAGATATTTATGGGAAGCCGATTCTCCTTCGGACCCCACTGCCCGTGGATCTTCTGGGTCTGCCAAATGCCCCCCCCCCCAGCCTGTAAGACTGGCATTCGTGGAAACGATTTGCCACTGAGGTGTCAGAAAGGACCTGCCTACTGATAGGTGTAGAAGATCCAACCACCACAGGAGAGATTACCCGGCTGAGGGAGTCAGAACAAACCACTGATCCAGAGATTGCGGGGCTCGATCCCAGCTTGACAACAGATTTAACTGAAGAGGCCTCATGTGAAACTGGGCAAAGGGCACTGCTTCGAAGCAGGCCACCATAAAGCCTACTAGTCTCATCCCTAGCCAAATAGTTGGCTGCTGACAAGCCAGTAAGGTCTCTATCTGGCTCCAGAGCAGCAGAGCCTTCTGTTCTGGCAGAAAAAACACTTACCTGGACTGTGTCCAGAGTCATTCCCAAAAGAAAAACCTTACTGCTGATGGGGTGATATGCGACTTTGGATAATTGATCACCCAGCCAGACTCTTCTAGGGTTGACAATACAGTCTGCGTGTCTTTTCTGATCTCCTGAAGGGACAGAGCAGAGATCAAAAGATCGTCCAGGTATGGGATTATGCATATCCCCTGGCTCCTCAGGATGGCCATGAGACTTGCCAAAACCTTGGAGCAGAGGATAAGCTGAAAGGAAGCGCCACAAACTGGAAATGTTGGCCTTCTAGGGCAAACCGTAAAAATTTTGGATGCCCTGGAAAAATCAGGATGTGAAGATACACGTCCCACAATAGAGGTCATAAGACCTCCAGGTTGAATCGATCTTACTGCTGATCTCAAAGTTTCCATGTGGAAATGTTTCACCCGGATAAACTTGTTGAGACCCTTTAGGTCTAAAATAGGATGCACCGACCCATCCTTCTTGGGAATCATGAACAGGTTGGAGTAAAAACCCTGACCTTCCTCCTGAAAGGGTACCTGACAAATGACCCCTTTCTGAAGAAGATGCCGAACAGAGGCTCTCAGGGCATCTGCTTTTAACTGGTCCTGGGATGCCCCTGACCAAAGGAACCTTGCGGGCGGTCTGGCTGAAAACTCGATCTTGTAGCCTGATGACACCACCTCCTCGATCCAAAGATCCGCCACATGGTGCCTCCAGATTGGAGCAAACTGCAAGAGCCATCCCCCCACCCGCCCGGGTGAGGGTGCCCCTTCATGCCTGGGTGGACTTGGCTGGAGGCTTAGGCCTGCTTCTCCAAGCGCCACCCGCCCTGTTACGGACCCTGCCTCTGCCACAAAAATCCCTACGGGAACATGATATGAAGGAGCCTCTACCGCTCTGAAAGGGCCTATATGATGAGGGCCTCTGAAAGGGACGAGTCGACCTTCTTCTCTGAGGAAGCTTGCCATCCTTGACCATGAGGTCAAGCAGCTCCCCCAAGAGTCTGCTCCCCAAAAAGGGCAAATCTATAAGATTTTTTAGCGGCAGCATCAGCCGACCATTGTTTTAGCCATAAAGAATGGCGCAAGGCAACAAGAAGAGCAGAAGTTCTGGCACCTAGCCTGACCGCATCATCCATAGCAGTGATAGCAAAGGCATTAAAAATCCAAGCAAGTCCTAAATTCCTTGGACTCTTGAGTATGCCTGCTGGGCTCTCAGAGATTAGAGTTAGGACTGCACCCCACAGAGGCACTTTGGCGTAGTGGTGCAGCTTAAGCATACCTCTGCAGATGTGTGTGACCGAGTCCTCTGTTTTTAACCAAGTTTAGAGACAGATTATAGGCTGGCCTGCAAGCTAACAGGGTAGAGTGCTGTGGCTCCTTTAAGACTTGAGTATGCCTGCGAGACTTAGCCCTAGCCAAAAGCTGCTTTACCTTCTTCCTTGAAACCAAAGAAACGATAGCCGTGGCACAAACAGGGCGTAATAGAGAACCTACCATAGCAAAAGCATGGTGAGCCAGCTGATCCATTCGTCTCTGTGGGATCTCTTAAAGAAGCGTTAGTAGCAGACGGCATGATAGTAGTATTGGACAGGCCTGGCACAGGTGAGTCCACCTCCGGCGAAAATGACCATAACTTTATCATATCAGCCAGAAAAGGATACCTTGAATCTAGGATCCTAGGGACAGCAGGCAACTTGTTAGGACTTTCCCATTCCTTTAACACCATCCTGGAGAAATGCGACTGCTCCGGAAACACCTGCCTCTGTCTCACAGGCCTAAACAGGTCACCCTTCCCCCTCTTCGCCAATTTAGGAGGGGTAATGTTTAAAGTTTCGAACACAGAAGAAAGTAAACTGTTTCGTCGAGAGTAAGGGATCTTCATCAGAAGAAAAATACCATTTTGTGAGTACTCACCTGTAAAATGGGTATTACGAGTATGTCACACACCCCGCTTCCAACATCCATGACACTTGGGAACCGGCCTGTAGAGGGTGATCTTGCAGAGATGACATGGAAAAAAGGAGCCCCTCCTGGTCCATAAGTACCTGGGACCTCCCACTAATCCCCAGTCTTTTAAAAAAGCAGTGAGAAACCAGAAAGAGCAAATTATATAATATAAGAAACACCATATAAAGGACCCCAGAACAAAAAAGGGCAGGGGAAGAGGGGTGTGCGACATACTCGTAATACCCATTTTACAGGTGAGTACTCACAAAATGGTATTATTCCTAGTACATCACACACCCCGCTTCCAACATCCTTGACACTTAGGACATCCAAAAGCAGTGTCAATAATGGGTGGGGACCCAAGAAGAAAAATAAGGCATAACTTAAAATTACTGCAGCTTGCAGAACTCTGCGGCCAAAAGCAGCATCCGCTGAGGCCCGCACATCAACCTTGTAAAACTTAGAAAAAGTATGTACCGAAGACCAAGTAGCAGCCTTACAAACCTGCTCAACAGAAGCCTGGTGCTGAAAAGCCCAAGAAGCCCCAACAGCACAAGTAGAATGAGCAGTAACCCGAAAAGGGGGAACCTTCCCCTTTGCAGAATAGGCCCCAACAATGGCCTGACGTATCCATTTACTAATGGAAGACTTGGCGGGCGCAAAACCCTTCCTAGACCCAGAGGGCACAACAAAAAAAAAAAGCATCCGTCTTACGGAAAGCAGAAGTAGTCACCAAATAATACTTAACACAACGAACCATATCCAAAGAATGCAAAACCCTTTCCTTGTTATTACTAGGATTAGGGCAAAGTGAAGGAAGAACTATATCCTGATTAAGGTGGAAAGCAGACACCACCTTAGGAAGGAAATGGTAATAAAATGGTAAACCACCTTATCCTGATGCCTTTCAAAATAAAGGGGCCTGGATTGACAGGGCCACCAATTCAGAAACCCGACGGACAGAGGTAATAGCAACCAAAAAAGCAACCTTCTGAGTAAGAATATGAAGAGGAACATCCTGCAATGGCTCAAAAGGAGCAGCCTGCATGGCAGAAAGCACCAAGTTAAGATCCCAAACTGGAAGCAAGGGCCTTCTAGGAGGCCGCACATGCTTGACCCCCTGGAAAAAGGTCTTAACCAAAGGATGAAGAGCAAAAGATCTTTGAAGGGGCAGGTTTCTGCTTTGGCAATTTTCTTTCAAAGTACTAATCTGTAAACCCAAATCCAGACCATGTTGCAAAAACTCCAAAATCCTAGGGATAGAAAATGCCCTACAGGGCAAGACCCTAGACTCACACCAATCAATATAGGACCTCCAAGTCCTGTAGTAAACAGAGGAAGACTTTTTCCTAGCTCTAACAAAAGTCTGAATGACCGCATCAGAAAGACCTTCCTCTTTTAAGATGGAGGTTTCAGCAGCCACGCCGTCAAAGCCAGCGTTGGTAAATTGGGGTAACAGAGTTGACCCTGGTTGATGAGATCTGGAAGAAGAGGAAGATGCAACTGATCCTCTGCCAGCCTTGTGATGTCTGCGAGAATGGGGGAAACCGATACAGGAACCCCAGATCCTTCCAGGCCAGAGACATGGCATCCACTGCCAGAGGATCCTGGGATAGAGACACAAACACTGGAAGTTTGTAGTTGTGATGAGAAGCAAACAGGTCCAACCGTGGAGTCCCCCACTTGTGACAAAGAAACTGAAAGACCCTGGGATTGAGAGACCACTCTCCCTGTTGAGCGCATGCTCTGCTCAGGGAGTCTGCTTCCACATTCTCTATCCCCGGAATGTAAACTGCCGATATGCAGGGAACATTGATCTCTGCCCAATGGAGGATCAGAGACACTTCCCGGAGAGCACCCCAACTGTGAGTCCCTCCTTGGTGATTGATGTATGCAACCGCTGTTCGGTTGTCTGACCGAATCTGAACCGGCAGACCCCGCAAGAAATGAGTTAATCGAAGTAGGACTAAACAAATGGCCCGAAGCTCCAATTAATTGATTGGAGAGTGAGCCTCCTGCAGCTCCCACAAACCCTGGAACCGATGTTCCCTCCAGATGCCCCCCCAGCCCATGAGGCTGGCATCTGTGGTGACCAATTCCCAACAGGGGGTCAGAAATTACTTGCCGCTTCTGAGATTGCTCGAAGTCAGCCACCACTGAAGGGACTGCAGAACACGGGGAGACAACAGACAAACCCGATTCAAAGACAGCGGTCGCTTGTCCCACCTTGCCAAGAGAAAGAGCTGAAGAGACCTCATGTGAAACTGTGCAAACGGGACCGCCTCGAATGTGGCCACCATCAGCCCCACTAGCCTCATCCCCAGGCGGATAGGCCGACGAGGATTGGACAGGAACAGACAAATTAAATCCTGAATCAGAACAACCTTGGACTGAGGAAGAAATACCCTGGCCTGAAGGGTATCCAGTATCAGACCCAGAAAGGGAATCTCCCTGACGGGCAAAGAGAAGATTTGGCATGGTTTATCACCCAACCGAATCTCTCTAGTGTTGTCACCACCGTTCTGGTGTCCAATCCCGCCTGATTGAAGGATGGGGCTGTGATGAGAAGGTCGTCCAGAAATGGCACAATGCGAACGCCTTGGACCCTGAGAATAGCCATTACTCCTGCCAACACCTTGGTAAACACTCTTGGGGACGAAGTAAGACCGAATGGAAGGGCCACAAACTGAAAATGCTGGTCTTCTACTGTGAACCTGAGAAATCTCTGGTGAGCAGAACTGATGGGAATGTGCAGATAAGCATCCTTGATGTCTAGAGACGTCATAAAGTCTCCCTGGCGGAGAGCGTCGACCGTTGAATGCAATGATTCCATGCGGAACTTTCTGAAACGGATAAATAGATTGAGTTGTCTTAGATCTAGAATAGGCCGAACAGAGCCGTCCTTTTTGGGTACCGTAAAAAGGTTGGAATAAAAGCCCAGACCCTTTTCCGCTGGAGGCACCAGACAGATGACATCCATGTTTAAGAGGTTCGCCACCGCCGCCCGGAGCCCTTGCGTGATCAACGGCTCCGCGGGCATCCGGGACCTGAAAAATCTGGGAGGAGGCCTGAACTCGAATTCCAGCTTGTAACCGGAGGACACAACTTCCAGAATCCATCTGTCTGATACCTCCTTGACCCAAGCCTGGAAGAAAAACCGTAAGGGTGGGGGCGCCTACTCATTGCTGGGCAGGCTTGGAAGTAGACTTAGACTTGGACCCCCAACTCTGACCTGGACGCCCACGTCCTCTACCTCTGTTCCATGCAGTCCCCCTTGGGGCTGAAAAGGCCAATCCTCTACCAGATCTGGAACCACGAAAGGAAGGGTTAAAAGAGGCCATTCCCCGAAAGGAACGACGCTGCCTCTTACGCTGAGGCAATTTGCCTCCTTTAATGACAGAATCCACCTTTTCACCAAAAAGGCGCAATCCCCCAAAGGGAAGTGCGGTAAGTGACTTCTTAGCCACAGTATCAGCCGCCCACTGGCGTAACCATATAGACCGCCGAATAGCAACTAGCAAGGCGGAAGTTCTGCTGCACATGGCCAAGGAATCATCCAAAGCAGAAAGTACAAAAGACACAAACAATTCACAATGCTTGAGAGCGACAAACTCATCAGATCAAGCTCTGAGGTATTCAATAGGTCTCTAACAACAGACCTAATAGCAACTGGCATAAGTGCCGAAGCACCCACAGGCCGCAAGGCCGAGCCAACGCTAGCAAAAGCGTGACTAGCCATTTGATCAATACGTTTGTCTTCCCCCATCCTTAAGAGTAGTAGATTCCGGGGAATGTAAAATAGAGGAATTGGACAAACTGAGCACAGGAGCATCCACTTCAGGGGGGGATGACCAACGCTTAACAGTGTCTGCTGGAAAGGGATATTTCTTATCTCAGCCTAAAGGAACGCCAGGAAGCCGCGCAGGCTTCTCCCATTCCTTAAGAATGATGTCCTCAAAATGCTTTTGATTAGGAAATTCTAAAACAAGGCGTGGAGGCTCCAAAGAACTCTCCTTTCTGAGGAGGGACTGCTTCAGGAGGAGCGATTGCCAATACCTCATACAATTGAGCAAGAGCTTTAGGGGTGTCAAAAACTTCCCCTTCTCCTAGTTCAGCGTCAATACCCACAAATTGCTGAGCATCAGAAATATCAGTTCCCTCAAAAGATTTCCCTTCCTCCAATGGAGAAAGGTCCGACCAATCAAGGCGCTCGCAATTATCAAACTCACTAGCCGAAGCAGCAGGAGTTAAATGTTTTTTCTTAGCTGAGGCCTTCTTCGCCACCGAGCTAGACATTAATTTTTCAATGTGAGCCAATCTGGCGCATACATCAGAAAGCGACTCTCCACCCATTACACTATCACTGGGGGTATGGAAAAGACAAGGTGGTGTGGGGGCTGACTGCTGCATTATAACCAAATGAGCACAAGATACACAAAAAATGCATTATCCCCAACAAGGGATGCCCCACAACGTAAACACTGCTGAGTCTGTCCCGAGGGCACTGAAAGCCCAGTATCCTGAGATGCCTCCCTATGGTGTTTATTAAGAAATAATTAATTATTTATAGTCGCCAAGTATGTGGGATTTACGCAAAAAGCTACCCGGAATCCCCCTAAATAAGTGGGAGGATTTAATAAAGGACCAGGAGAAACCCCTAATGAAGAGTTTCCACCTAGAAGAAGATACAGTAATCAACCTTATGCACATAAAGAGACCAACAAAAACATCCCTTTAGCAGGGCTAAAGGGTACTCACAGCACAGGTGACAGGACAGGTGACCGGACCAAGCGACCGGGACCAGCGCACAGCAGGCAAAACCACGTGTAATCAGAGAGAAAACGCCATTCATTTGCGGCGCCGTCGAGAAGCCCCGCCCACCACGCAGAACTGCAGAGAACGGAGGGCGGGCCAAAAAAGAAACGACTGCCAGGACGCAATAGAACGGGGCCGGACGCCGCGCGCCAAGCCCCGACCACATCCAGGTCCGCACGCTGCAAAAAGAGAGGGAAATTTAAATCCCTCACCAGGAAAGAACCACAGGTAGGCCAGAGAACAAAAGGAAAATCTACCAGATCTTATCCTCTCTACTTTTCACTTATATTTTCAAAAGTGCATAGGACAACAACACTCCCTTCCAATAAAGACCCCCCCCCCCTTCCTTATCACCCCTGCAGGGCCCAGGAGAGCAAAGGGGGAAGGCACAAGGAGCACCCTAAGGCACAGGGAGTTTAATAGGGACAGGCCATCCCATGCCGGGGGACACCAACCCGGATACCGCCTACCCCTTATTTGAGGTCTCACAGGGGAGAAGCTCCCATATACACCCAAGGGTGTATCTACCCTTGCCCAAGCCCTTCAGCCAAGGCTGGGAGGCATATCGTAAGCATAACAGTAAAAAATTAGGTTCAGGCAGAAATTGAGAAAGTCCGGGAGTTACCCCGGCTACCTGCAAGGAGGAGAGAGTCATCTTCTGACTTGCTTCGCCGATCTACAGAGACGAAAAGACTGGGCATAAGTGGGAGGTCCCAGGTATATGGACCAGGAGGGACTCCTTTTTTCCATGTCATCTCTGCAAGATCGCCCTCTACAGGCCGGTTCCCAAGTGTCATGGATGTTGGAAGCGGGGTGTGTGACATACTAGGAATATAAGATAGAATTACTGTCCTCCTCACCGGAGCGTACCTAACCAGAAGGTCAGAAGAGAGTGGTTCATCAATAATTTCTTACTCCTCCTCAGAACCAAAAGAGGCAAGTAAATCCTCTTCCTCATAAGCAGGCTCCAAATGCCTCCTTTTATTGGTGGCCTTTTTAGGGACGACCAAAAAGAGCTGTCTTTCCAGGTTATCCAACCTGTGTGCCATATCCGCCTGCGCTCCACTGCCTTCCCCTTCTCTAGGGGCTACTTGAGGATGCCGAGGTACAGAAGAAACCAAATTTATTGCTGGACTGGATGGAGGAGCAACCACCCTATTATGGTCTGAACCAATTCTCCTGGCGCAAGTGGAGAAAACACACCATACATAAAGGGCAGAGCCTGCCCTGCTCAAGTGGGATGCCTGACTCACTATCTCCCGATGCCTCCGTCATGGTGTTTTTTCCTATACCAATCACCAGGAGGACTGGGAGGAACCACAACCCCTTTATCCTTCTTCCCAATCTAAAAATAAACAGGAGAAAAGACCTATTAAAAATGACTTTTTATTTTCAAAATAGCATACTACTAGCCATAATACTTAAAACTCAATAAGACATAATAACATCAAAAATAGTACAATCGACGTCCACTTACCCCTGCAGCAGCCGAATCACTCAGAACTGGCAACTACACACCTTCCCACTTCTCACACAATGCCCCTAGACACAAGGAGAAAACATGGTGTAGCAGGAGTTAATACTTTAGGGGCCCCCCTCTGGTGCACCTGCCCCACTGCAACGCTAGAGTGGCCTAAACACAAGAGCCCCATAGAACCCCCAGGGCTAGAGCGAGATGCAGCAGCGGGGTCTAGTAGCCGCTAAGTCCGGGGCAGAAAGAAGCCGCAGCGTGGACAGCGGGGGAGCCCAGCATATGGCCGCTCCCCGCTGCTGCCGTATACCGCACCCCATACGTACGGGGGTCCACTGCCACCTACCTCCTGTCTTCCCATGCAGGGGTATTCAGCGGAGGTCTCCGTGGCGGAGCGCGAATGAAGGACCGGAAAGCTGCAATCGCGCTTCCGCGCCCGGCTACGCCCCCGACGTGGCGTCACTGACAAAAACACGCCCCTTAAAGCTGAAGGCGCGAAATTTGAAAAATAAATTCTTCTTTTTTTTTTCCCCTTTTCTTTTAAATAACCTAAAACATGTGGGAAGAAGGATGGGTTGTATAAAATACACACAGTTCCTCAGCAGGTACACCAGAGAAAAACCTGCAGCTGGTGTGCTCTTCAATGAAAGCCTGCAGCCCAGAGCATATACACTCTGCAAGCGCCCCAAGACCCTGGCGCTTCACCTTACCTTCACGGACCCCCGAACAGCAGAGCTGTGGGAGGCAAAATGAGTCTGGGGGATCCGTGGGAATAAGGCTATGCAGGAAGCCGACAGGATGCATTCCCCCGCTTGCTTCCAATACTTAAGAGAGAACTTCAACAACCTTCTCAGTCAGCTCAACTGCAAGAATGAAACTGGTGTTGATTTGGAGGCAGCTGCTACTTATGGGCAGGGGAGGGGCCACACCTTTTTTGTCACACCCTTCGGGCAAGGAAGTAATCCCAAGTGTAAGGAGGGCTTGGAATGGATCAGAAGAAAAAAACTATACATGTTGCCTCCAGATTGGACCACAAACCCCATGCAATTGCAGCACAATCTTTAAATATCAAAATGTATTTAAAGATATTAAAAAACAATATATGAAGGACACTCACATCTTAAACCCTGGCTGGCCCCACAATAGTCAAATAATGTTCCCCTATGGTGTATGCTCACTAATTCCAAAAATATATAAAGGCCAGACAGATATAAACATAATATTCAACTATAAAACTTCACAACCCAGCAACCAACGCATTATGTGACTCCATGGGTTACTTCCTCAGGGTCAGCCTGAATGGAGGATACACCTTCAACACTAGAGGAAAACTGCATCTTAGCTGTAAGTGTCCAGTCCAAAGGGTGTGCATAACCCAATGCCTGACCCATCAAGTGAATAGCAGAAAACTATTGACTTTCTGTGCCAGTAAAACTCCTCTGGACACACCCTGAAAGGAATACAAAATTGTTTTTTGTTTCAGGAAGGGCATACCCCTACCATCCCAAGTGAACATAAACATCATGGGACGCGATCTTGGGACCTGGTAGGGGAAAAAAAATAAATTAATTTAGTTTATAATGTATTGCCTGCCATTTAAGCTCAACTTCAATCATAACATACAGTATACTTTGAGGGAGGAACTTGTAACAAAACATTGTGTCAATGACTAGCACAGGAATGCTATATTTTGAGCTGTTCAGTTTTCCCCTTGTGACACTTGGTTTGGGCTTAACCAAGATAAAATCTGCATTTTGGACATACATCTATAGTGGCTGTACAGCTGCCAAGCCTCCCTACCAAGCAAAGCTGAATACATGGAGCTGCAATGGCCCCATGACTTACTGTCGTGCAAACAGGATAGCGGGCCATTCATGGCCAGTGAAAATGACATGAGGGCAAAGAAAGGGTAGTAAGGGTCTCATTCAACATGGCAGAAGCAAACATACAACAAGTATCTTGATTGACCAGGGGTTGGTGAAAGCAGTCACTGTGCAGCTGCCGCAGGGGTATAGCTCAACATTTTCACTGTACTGTCTCTAGTTATACTTGGTCATAGTGCATGTGCACAGCGTGTATATATACAGTAAAGAACCTAAAAAATGTGCTGGCCAAAGATGAAAACCTGTAGCCACTAACGGCTTACACTAAATCTTAAATAAGAATTTACAAATATGGATACTACAAACATCTAGATTTGGCATCAACCTTCTGGTAAAATAAGAAAAGACCATAATTATTAAGGAAAGTGCTTTATAGATTTCCTTTAACTTGCTTCCTAGTCATAGGTCATAACAGTTTATAGAAACATTAACTCCCGACTGCGTGCTTCGGAATTTTTTTTTTTTTTTTTTTTTTTTAAGAAAAGGCGCCCTATTTAATTCTACATGAACTAGATTTTTCCTTGGAATTTATGCTTTTGTGAAGGTGTCCGGTTAATATGTTCTGACGCAGACTAATGGGAAATTGCGCTAAGCCAACACTAACAGAGAAAGGAAGTATATTTTCCTGGACCTAACTGTACGTTTTGTGAAGTTCATGCAGGAAGTGACACAAACTGGCTGGACTGAATATCCAAGACAAGCCTTCGAAACATCGAGGTATTCTTTTCCCATTGTGCCATATTTAACAATCTCATTTCATGGACCGATAAACCTAAAACATCAGATATAGCGATAATTGCTTGTGACCAATAGCTTTTTACTTCCACAATGGCAATAGCGCCATGTAGCATATCTTCTATTATGGCATATAGCATCCTAATACATCTATGAGGCATACTTGCTCCCCCCCATCCCCGCGGCACCCAGCTGTGTAAAACCCCCCAGATGGCCCAAAACAATCACCTTTGCTCCCGGTCCAGCGACGCATGGGCAAGCAGCGGATGCATCCCCGCTATACCTTCAGCAGGGCACGTGCCAGGCATTCGTGAATGACCGGCGCAGGCACAATCAGTGTTAGAGGGTAGAGGGGGGATGTGGCCGCCAGCGCGATCTGATCTGCTTGCCAAGACTTTCATGAACATTCACGAGGCAGTAGACAGGCCAAACTCCCTGCATGTTCTTCCCTTGTCACCAATACCTGCACTTTGTGGTGGGCGTTCAAGAGATTTTCTTGAATGCAGCCCGATTGGCCTCTTGTCTAGACCTCACTTCCCCTACACAGGGTAGTTTTTCCATAGATCATTTGCAGATACCTGCTTAAGGTATGCAGAATGTGTTGCCATTGTAAACATCCTTACAAATCTCCCCGAGACCCCAAAATGAAAGTTACACACAACACAACAAGTGTGCCAGAACAAGAGTGAAGCTATAGATCTAAGTAGTCATATTCGCATTAAGTCCCTGCATCCTAATGCAGTGACACGCATAATCTGTTATTCTTAGGAAGGCCCTGTGGTTCCATTTTCTGCATGATAGCAGCTCTCTAAGCCCATGGGCACGCTTGAAAGGTGAAATAGTACAAATACATCATTATATTATCAAGGATAAATTTTCTCAAGAAAAAATAGGTGGGGGTGAGAAAGATAAGACGTCTCTAATTAGTCTAACTATAATGATTATTTGCGACGATATCAAGACCTTGATGGTCCTATGTGTCGACGCCATAGACAAGATTAGCATCTTGGGAAAATTGTTGTCTTCAAATGTTAACAGCACACAAACATAATGAGATTAATCAATCAAGTATGTGCTCCTTGTAGGGTGCTCCTATGAAGTTGTACTTACCCTTGGGTTATTACTTGAAGGTAAAAACGTCATGTAAAACGTCTCCTGCAGGTTTTGTTTCTTACCAGCTTAGTTTGGAATAGAAAGCCTAATAGCTGGTTGTGATCTTTTTATTGCTATGTATATGACCCTTTTACTATCTAAGAAGGTGTTGTGGAACGAACATTCAGACATTTTGTTCATCACGCAAACTAGAAAACTATTATTGCAGCGACACCCTTACATAACATTAGAGGTATATAGAATACGTGGCCCTTATTCATAAAGAAACTACAGGGAGGGGGGGGGGGGTAAAACAAGTAAATACGACAATAACAGAAGTGTAACTAAATACAGACACAGGAATACATTAGAAGAGAGGGATGTGCCCGAGCTTTTAAGCTAGCTGAGAACTAGAGTCAATGGAGCGATGAGACACGCAATTTGCCTGGGACCACTTCACATAGAGTACTTCCTATCTGGCTGTTGTAGCTGGCCAATGTTGGGTGTTTACAATGAGTATGTTGATTAATTTTAAATGTACAGAAAATGTACATTTAATCAATCGCTTAATTGGATTACTTAACCAGAATACCACCCCATGGGTCTAGCACGTAATATGGACTCCACGGCTGGCCACCCACCCACCTGCTCACAGAGCATAAAGCATTTAAAACAAAGAAATATTACCTTTAACATTGATCCCACAGAACTTAAGGACCGTGGCAGCCAATCACAGGGCTCAATGTGAAAGGCAAGATTTCCTTATTTTTAAGTGGACAAAAACCCAGGATATTGACTATCCTGGGTTTTGGTCCATTCCCCCGGGCACCCCGATCGGGGGTGCACTCGGAGCCGCTGAGCTATGGACGTCTAACCCGACATCTTAGCTCAGCAGCTCGTATCTCGCACTTCCCTCTAACAGGGAGCGTGCCC
This sequence comes from Gastrophryne carolinensis, assembly GCA_027917425.1. NCBI lineage: Eukaryota > Metazoa > Chordata > Amphibia > Anura > Microhylidae > Gastrophryne > Gastrophryne carolinensis. Next base: position 264,231,678 of record CM051235.1, read on the forward strand.
GCGCAGGCTAGAGGGATAGAGGGGATGCGGCCGTGGTCCGCGCATGCATCATTGGACCGGGATTAAAGGTAAGTGTAGCAGGCAACCTGGGGGGGTTTCACACAGCGGGGCATTCCAATTTTGGATGCCCCGGGGGGGAGGAAGTGGATTGGCCCGCGAATTTTATAGATTCCCGGGCCGATCCAGCTGGGTTTTGGTTCAGTTTAAATGCTGTATGTGCTGCCAAATGCAGGCATGCAGGCGAGGAGGGTAACAACCGGGCAGGCAGCTTGTGGTTGACCCCGGAGGCCAAATTACGTGCTGGACACAATGCCCCATAGACTTCTATTGAGTGGTGTTCTGGTTTAATTGCTTATCCCGTTAATTTGATTGTGTTTAACAATGCGAACAAAGAAATCCAGCCTAATATGTCCCCCGATCCACCCTTGAGCTAAAGTGCACCAATTTAAAAGGAAACAATACACTAATAGCACTTAAAGCTAAATAGATCTTAAAGCTCAGGCTATGCCCAATGTAATGTGCTGGCTGCTGTGTGGTCACTTGCTAACAAGTCCCTAGATGATTGTCTGGAACCTACAGTGGGTGCAGGAGGTCATAAATCTACCTCCAGAGCGATTACTGGACCACACCGAGGGGTTCAGGAAGTATTCATATTAAGGTAAATCAGTCACCATAATGGCTCAGCTTAGCAGTTGGAGGCTTCTCTGCAGGTAGGCCACTATTAGAATCAACCATGCATTTGGAGGTTTGTATACATGTACACATTTAAGACCACCTGCTATTAAACATTCCATTGTGTCCAATAAAATATATATTTTACATAGTGCAAATTATGTATATTGTGTCATTTATGGACCACTTTGCCTTTTTTGAAGCAAAAATTGGATATCACCAAGATGCAATGATTCTGTTACAAATATTTATCCTCTATTACTGCCTTGCTAGCTTACTTCACACTGAACATTCAGTTATCCACAAGTTACATCAGTGATCTGAAAAGAGCGCCAGAGCATAGCTCAATCAAAAATGACAAGCTAACCAACTCCTTGTGCATCTCTGAAGATATCTGGAGTATATATCCAGGCCAGGGGAGAATAGATAGTGTGATGTTGAGCGCTGCGAGCGATCGAAGGAAGATTGTGTTGGCATAGATTGATAGATATTTAGGGATCCAGGGTTACACTGTATGCATGCTAATGGAGACTGCTATCATCATAATCACAATCACATTGAAGCGCGTTTCTATTGCATGGGGATGAAGAACAGAATTATACAAATTACCCCTGTTATGGTAACATCAAAGATGGGATAGTCTGAAGGCTTATGTATAGGTTTTGTCTGGATTCAAAGCAAAGAAAATCGTTTTAGGCTACTGAACACCCCCTCACCCCCTTCTCAGGAACATCACAATTTAGGATGGTGGCTTAGGCCAATCATGAATTAGGAGCCTGATAACTGGTCGCATCACACACCACTTCCATGTTCCAGCCCTGCAGATGCCAATGCACCCTCTTTTTGCATGGCACCTTATGCAATTAGGATTCGCTGGGCTTTCAGCACAACGCTGAGATTAGGTCAGTCGGCACCCACGTGTCCCAGGAGCCTTGTACATAGCAGGGAATGAAAGAAACAAACCTAGCTGGATATTTCTTGATGTCGGGTGTATAAGTGACCTGTCCTCCCTCCCCAGCATATTTATATGGATTTTTATCATTGGGCCATTTTAAGCATGATTTAATGAAAAGCCCAAAACTTCAAAAAATATTCCCCAGCATCTAAATGTAATATATTTTAAGTTTGTAGTCACTTATTCTTTCCCCCACTGGGCTGCAACTCAGGGCTCTAGGATACGTGAGCCGCATCACACATACTGAAGAGAGGAGAGGGGTGAAAAGCACAGGGGGTGGGGTTATAGCTGTGCTTTGCACAGAGAGCCGAGTTGGGTTCAGGGAAAGGACAGAAATCCCAGAATGCAGAGCGACACAGTCAGTAGACACTTCCTGTTTGCAGGCTGCCTGATGCTCCATGAGTTGCCATCTTGGGTGTTTAAAGGCTCATAACATGCAGTAGATGCAGGTAGGATGATTTTTAATGCGAGCTAATACAAGATAGGCTCTTATTCAAGGTGAATAAGAGGGTGAAGGTCCGTTTTAAGCCTGCTTTTCAGAGAACAATTATTGATAGCATTTAAAAAGTGTATATTTTTTGTCCTCAAGGTGCTAAGCTGATTTAGAACTTTATTTTTTATGTTGGCAAATGTGTGTCTTTGGCTACTTGCAATCTGTTGCTATTGGAAATTATACACCGAGATTTACAAGAGAGTAGTGAGCCCTGTACACAGAAACCAGCTCCTGCTGCTGGAAATGAAAGGAATTTTCCTTTAAATCCACTTTTAGTGTGGACCTTCTCTTCAGTGTTCCTGTTACTCACAAGATATTTCGCTAAAATCAACTGATTTAATTACTTCCATTTTTTGCACTAAAATTAGCCAAAACCTAGTTAAGAGGCGCAGATTTTTGAAGCTGACCCTGGAGGACGAATCCATAAACTTTTGTACTTCCACCTCGTACTTTATAATCATTTTCAGCAAAAAGATTGTGTTAAAAAAGAAGTGATTACGTTTTGCAGATTGGAAATGAGCTGCATCAGTTTAAAACTAGATGTTTAACAGACCGGTAGTTACATGATGTAAAATTGGAAAACGCTCTTCATGCCCTGTAAATGAAGTTGCTTTAAATCAAAAGCATTGATTGCTAATGTTAACATTTATATTCAGGGGTTTGAAATGCTGATTGAAGCGGGCCTAAAAATACTCCTGTTACTCATTATCAAGAGGCCATTCCAGAACAGATCACACATTCTTCAGAATCGGCTACTAATTAGTATCGAAGTTGACTCAGGAGGGAAAAGGTCATTGCACCAATTTCTATAAACCCCACAAAAAAAAAATAAAAAAAAAAAAAGATGCCATTCCTTATGCCCGACTGTTTCACCACAGAGCCACGATTGGACTAGAGCCCATGGATGGGCCATGGTATTGCAGACAAGCTAGCTATACTGACAATCCCAGATGTTTTACACACGGGACATCCCACATGGCTCAATGGTTTAAGTGTTTTGGTCCACTAATTTATATGAGTTTTGGTCCTCTTTAAAGTGTAACTGTTTATATTGGTCATCAATCCCAGTTTATTTTCAAATGAGATGGTTCCTCTTAATACCGGCCTCTGGGCAGTGTCTGAAAAAAATGCTTGTCAGCCGAAGAAGAAAAAAAATCTTAAAAGCAAATAAAAATCCTCTGGGACGGACCCTGGGGGAAATACTGTACATTAATCTGGATGGGATAGTTCACACATCTGTGTTGAACTAAAGCAGTGTAGACACTTTTTCAGTGCAAGATTGTAACAGCGCAGGCCATTAGACGTCTATGGCAATGCAAGCACAGCACATGCAGTGTACCTGTGTGGCGTTTGCGTTGCCATAGGCTTTACTTCTGAAAAAATGTTTTACTTTAAAAAACGCAAAGGCATTGCCAACGCATCAAAATTGCAGCCTTCGTTTTGACACAATGCTCCTCTAGCATATTACAAAATGCTTGCTCCTAATGCAACAGAGATGTGTGATCATAGCCTAAAGACATTCACCGTTTTTGCAGTCACCTCACAGCTTAGGCGGAAATGCATTCCAGCATACAGCATTCAGATAGGCTTGGGGCGGGGGGAGTGCCTCAGACTAGAGGGATACCAGCAAGCTTGTCACATTAGTCAAAATGGGGGATTGGCTATGGTGGTGAAAAAAAGAATCATTCCAGGTACTAAGGTATGGGGGGCACTGGGGGGTTGACAGGAGGGGTTAGAGGGTTTTGGTCCACTCTTCCAAGTTCTCAGATTGGCTGAGCGTGAAATTCCTGGATATAGCTTTCGATAGGTTTCAGGCTTAGGCAAGTTGTGCAGGGGGGGGATAGCAAGACAATAGTTACTACACTAAGGCAGAGGCTTCAAAAATGTTGAGGATTTCCAAGATGACTTGCTCTTTAGCCATTCCTTGCATGTGAGCATCTGTCTGCAGAGAGCTTATTTCCAGAAATCTTTTCATACCAGATGTATGAAGCAGCTGTTGCTCCAATTCATTCCTTCTCTTCAGCACCCAGATGATGCGAACACTCAAGTGATGACACTTACTTGGAAGTGTCGCTGGTTCTTTAAGTGTCAGAGCCTCTCCGTAATTCTTTGTGCGCCTTCTCCTAACAAACCTGTACACCTGCTGCGAAACCTATAATTATTCCAGAGTTTTTCCTCTTAGGACCAGAGAAGATTTATCTAGGCAGGAGCAACAATGCTTTAATGTAAAAATGCTGTGTTTAAGCCCGCTACAAAGCACTACTTATTCAGCAGAAAAATAGCATAAGTAGTATCTAGGGGATGGTTTAAACGACTGCGCTGATGTATTAAAACGAGCACGTGGGAGCCAGACAGGACACCGGGAATTTATATAGATTCTATGAAACACAAGTGTACATTTGAGGAATGGACAGTATTAAAGTGATACTGCAGGCAAAAGGTAATTGTTACACCATTGCGTAAAGGCTACATTTGGCGCTGTCCTAAACTGGTTTTCAGTCTTTAAATTGAAGAAATAGCCAAGCTAGTTTACATTTTCACCTCGTGATTTCTCTTCTGAAAAAAGTGGGAGTGGCCCTTGGACCGGTGATGCTGCATAATAATCAGCTCTGTCACATGACGGTATTTGATGAATTTTGGAGGAGGCGGTGGAGGGAGGGAGGGAGAGAGACCAGCAAACGTGTCCCGCTCTGCTGAGCTGATTGGGGACAGGATAAAAAAAAAAAAAAGAAGAATGTCATTGGCTGAAGCTGTAAACCCCAATATCTTGGCAATTTCTGCTTCAATTTAAAAATAGAAAAAGGTTTAGGACTGTGCCAAATGTATCCCGACATAATGGTGTCACAATTACCTTTGCCTGCTGTTTCACTTTAATATAAGACCTTTACAATGATTTCATGAAAAGCCCAAATCCTTAAACTATTCCCCAGCATCTAAAATTAATATATTTTAAGTTTTTAGTCACTTATTTTTTTTCCCCCACTGGGCTTCAACTCTGTTCAGGACTCTAGGATACGGGCGCTGCCATCTTGACTCTGAAGCATCACATACTGAGGAGAGGAGAGCGGGATAAAGTACAGGGGGTGGGGTTTTAGCTGTGCTTTGCACAGACAGAGCAGAGCTGGGGTCAGGGAAAGGACAGCAATCCCAGAATGCAGATCGGCACTTCCTGTTTGCAGGCTGCCTGATGCTCCATAAGCCGCCATCTTGGATATTTAAAGGCTCATAACATGCAGTAGATGCAGGTAGGATGATTTTTTAGTGCACAATCTGTATGTACAGGGTGTGGAAAACATATAAGATAGGCTCAGGGTGAAGGTCCACTTTAAAAAGACAATTGTTACACCAAATTACAGCAAAAGCCAAAATGTCTACTATATACAATAGGCAAATTACTTAATTTGTAATAAATTTTAGAATAGGTGTGTAGGTTTTATTTTATTTTTTATTGTATAATTTTATTAGATGCCATTTACTCACACAACAGGTATGCAATTAGTGTTTTATATCTTTATTCAGTTTAAAGAAAAGTTATTTCGCTGGTGGGAGGGGAAAAAAAGCAGAACTTGACATGGCACTTACACACAGAACAGGATGTACCTATTATTCCTAATAATTAGACAGGGATATGAAAATAATCTCGCAATCAGAAAGACATTAAAGTGGACCTTCACCCTGAATAAGAGTCTATCTTATATGTTTCCCACACCCTCTACATACAGATTGCACACATTAAAAAATCGCCCTACCTGCATCTGCTGCATGTTATGAGCCTTTAAACATCCAAGATGGCGCCTCATGGAGCATCAGGCAGCCTGCAAACAGGAAGTGTCTTCTGACTATCGCTCTGCATTCTGGGATTACTGTCCTTTTTCTGACCCCAGCTCTTGCCTATCTGTGCAAAGCACAGCTATAACCCCGCCCCCCCCCCCGCACTCCTCTCCCTCTCCTTTTTATGTGTGATGCTCCTAGTCAAGATGGTGGCGCCCATATCCTAAAGTCCTGAACAGCGCTGCAGCCCAGCAGAGGGAAGAATAATAAGTAAGCAACTAAAAACTTAAAATATATTTATTAGCTGCTGGGGAAGAGATTTTTTCAGCGTTTGGGCTTTTCATTAAATGATGCTGAAGGTCCGGTTTAATACTAGGCAGGGACTCCACTGCCTTCATATTAGATGGAGCTACAAGCCAGTAGCAGACTCAAACTGCAGTTTGGGTAATTATCCTCTGTTCAGCAATTCAGCCCAGTACAGTGCGTAGTACTTGCAACAAAGCCTGAACACCACACACAGCAATCAATTGCTGCTGTAGCGCAAGCAATCTTTTATCCACCTTGGAAAAGACAATTACTGAGTGACGTCTGCTAACCACCACCTGTCACCAGGCACAGCGCAACATTCTTGTGTTTCTGGCGGCTGAAGGATTGCAAATAATAACCGCAGAAACCATCAAAACTATGATCTTAGGAGAATCAAGTGGCATGAAAGTACAAAAGGAGCCTGAGGGGAGGGAAATAAAGTGTTTATTTTGCTGTGGCACGGCGAGCGATTAAATAATGAGAGATGAAGATCCATATTTGTGTCAGTCTGCCCATTGTGCATCAGGAACAAGCATGGAGTACATGTGCCGGTGGTGCGTTGAGACTCACTGGGGCACTGTTTTTGTGACAGTGGAATAGTTCATTAAAAAAACACACACACATACTTTTTTTTTTTTTTAACGCCATAATAAAACTTCAGTTAGCACTACAGGTGTCTAAAATTACTGCATATATTAAAAACAGTTATCGGCCTTCCACTTTAAATATTTTTGGAGATAGACATGTGCCACTGGTGTGATTGTGTTAGGGGTGTTTGCAAGGTTGCAAGGGGAATTTGATTTGTGTGTGTTCATAAGCATTGCTGTCAGCATGGAGTCTAAATAAGCAGGGAAAGGCTGGCAGCATCGGGTCAATAAGCCAAATCCAGGCAAAATGTGGGAAAGGCTGGCAGCATTGGGTTAATAGGCCAAATCCATGCAAAATATGGGAAAGGGCTCAAACCAGTTTAGTGTCATGTCCCACCTTACCCCTAGTGGTCTCACCTCCACCTTTCTCTATCCACCTCTGCCCCCCCCCCATCCACCATACCTGCTAACCTTACCCCTGCCCACCTCCCATTCCAAAACATCTCTTCCTATCTCATATCTGTGCACCTCACCTCTGCCCATCTCTGTTCACAGCTTCCTACCTGTGTTCATCCCACCTTTGTTCACCCCACCGTTTTCCGCATCACTTCTGCTCACCTTTGTATTTACATAATAGAATTGCCTGCGGTAAACCATTTACCCTTGAGGGGCGAGACAACGCAGCACGTGGACCAATAAAAAGTAGTGCACCCCTGTTGTAAACCAATGGTGATCAACCTTCTGCAAGCCTTTAGAGATGGTAAATTAAGGAAGCTAGCTGTGGAGAGGAAGGGAAAAGGATTTAGCTCCCAGGGTAGAACTGACAAAAGCTTCCAGGGAAAGTCCATTTTTATAGACATTCCCCATAAACCTCAGATCAGAGGTGCCACAAGAGCACAAAGCTCCCCTGCTTACCAGTTCTCTTCGCATATATAGCGTCAGATACAGGGGTTCTGGGGTTAAGGGGGTAACATGGCAGGCTGTAGGTGTGCAGTCAAGTACAAAGCTCAGGTCTGGCTTCTAACACAGCACGTGCCCATTCAGGGACCCGTTAGTGTGGCACCCAACCTCAGCTACCAGTGCTGTAGAAACTAAATCTATGCAGCTGAAGTTTTCCTATAACAATCAGGCTTATAGATCAAACATTTGAGGTAGACCTGAAATCCTATAAGCGATTCCTTTCTCATCCCTACAGACCTCCTGGGAGAAACAAAAAAGCACTATATAGCAAACTGGCCAAAACAAACAGTTGACATGCCAAGGGAGTGCTATAGGCAGACACAATCTATGCAAGTTGAAAATACCGTTTTGTGATTTACTCACCTTTAAAGTGGACCAACACCAAGAGGTGATCGGCCCGGAAATCTATAAGATTCCCGGGCCGATCACCTCCCACCCCGCGGGACATCCGAGATCGGGATGTCCCGCGGGGTGAAACCCCCCCAAACACCCCAAATCACCTACCTTATCTTCCGCCGCCTCCCTCGCGCCCCTCTAGGCGTGCACGCGCCCGCGCCGGCCGTCTGTGAATGGCCGGCACGGGCGCGCCGAAAGTGACGCGAGGGAGGCGGCGGAAGCCGCTTGGACGTTCCTGTTCCCCGCCTGGACGTTGGCGGGGATTGGACCGGGCAGTCACGTGGGAGCGGGGAGAGGTGTGTTTATTGGGGTTTCACACAGCGGGGCACCCCCGATCGGGGTGCCCCGCCGAAGTGGACCAAAACCCAGGATAGTCAAAATCCTGGGTGTTGGTCCACTTTAAAACGGATATTATAAGTGTGACATACACTCCGCTTCAATACTTCTTGACAGTTGGGTTATTCTCCAGTAGAGGGCGGACTTTTGCAGAGATGAATGCAAAAAAAGAAAGCCCCTCCCGGTCCACAACTACCTGGGACCTCCCACCAATCCCCCAGTGTAAGAAAGCAGTAAAGGTACCAGGAAGAAACAAATATAACAATACTAACAAAAAACAATGGTTCACCATATAAAGGATCCAGAATACCAAACAGGGTGGGTGAAGCGGAGTGTATGTCACACTTATAATATCCGTTTTAAAGGTGAGTAATCACAAAACGGTATTATTCCAAGTGTGACATACACTCCGCTTCAATACTTCTTGACATGTGGGACATCCAATAGCAGTGTCCGTCAAGGGTGGGGACCATAAACAGTAAAGAATGCACCAACTCAAACCACTGCAGCTTGCAGAACCTTGCGGCCAAAAACAGCATCCGCTGAAGCCCGCACATCAACCTTGTAAAACTTGGACAAAGTATGAACAGAAGACCAAGGGGCCGCACATGCGCCACCCCTTGGAAATAGGTCTTAACCAGCGGGTGTAAAGCAAAAGACCTCTGGAAGAAAACAGACAGAGCAGAAACCTGTCCTTTCAAAGTACTAAGCTGGAACCCAAGATCCAGATTATGCTGAAGAAACTCCAAAATCCTGGGTACAGAAAAAACCCTGCAAGGCAAGGCCCTAGCCTCACACCAATCAATATAGGACCTCCAAGTCCTATAGTAAATGCCAGAAGAGGACCGCTTCCTAGCCCTAATCAGGGTCTGAACGACAGCCTCAAACCTTCCTCTTTCAAGATGAAGGTTTCAGCAGCCAGGCCGTCAAAGCCAGCGTTAGTAAATTGGGGTAAAGTAGATGACCCTGGGAAGCCGGCACTGGTCTACGGCCATCCTTACAACGTCTGCGTACCAAACCCTTCTTGGCCACCTTGGAGCCACCAGAATCGCTGGTGCCCCTTCTAAAACCAGTTTGTGAACTACCCTGCCCAGCATGGAGACAGGTGGAAACAGGTACAGAAAACCCAGATCCTTCTACGCCAGAGACAAGGCATCCACTGCCAAGGCCAGGGGATCCTGAGAAAGAGACACAAATGCCGGAAGTTTGTGATTGTGCCTCGAGGCAAAGAGGTACACCTCCGGAGTCCCCCACTTGCGGCAAAGATCCAGAAAGACCTCGGGGTGGAGAGACCACTCTCCGTGGCGAGAGGACCCCCTGCTCAGGGAATCCGCCTCCGTATTCTCCACCCCCGGAATGTAGACTGCCGAAAGGCAAGGAACATTGCTCTCTGCCCAGCGCAGGATCAGAGAGACTTCCCTGAGGGCACTCCTGCTGCGAGTCCCTCCTTGGTGATTTATGTAGGCCACTGCCGTTCGGTTGTTCGAACGCACCTGAACCGGAAGACCCCCGTAACTGTGGGGTCAACCGAGCCAGAACCAGACGAATGGCTCGGAGATCCAATACATTGATGGGGGTGTGAGCCTCCTGGGGACCCCACACCCCGCTGAACTGATGACTCTTCCAATAACCTTCCCAGCCCGACAGGCTGGCATCCGTGGTAACCGTCTCCCAACAAGGGACCAGAAAGGATCTGCCCTTCACCAGATTGCTCAAGTCCAGCCACCACCGAAATGACTGCCGAAACCTGGGAGACATCTTGAAAGGTTGATCCAATGACTGTGGGCTCCTGTCCCAATACGTCAATAGGTGAAGTTGAAGAGATCTCTTGTGAAATTGTGCAAACGGCACCGCCTCGAAGGAGGGCACCATCAAGCCCACCAGTTTCATCCCCTGTCGGATAGAGGGACAAGGACTGGCCAGAAGAAGACTGATCAGGCCCTGAATCCCCTGCACCTTGGTCTGGGGCAGAAACACTCTGGCCCGACTGGTATCCAGATTCATGCCCAGAAATGAAATCACTCGAGACGGGGAGAGAGAAGACTTGGTGCGGTTGATCACCCACCCGAACCTCTCCAGTGTCGACACCACCTGGTGGGTGTCCAGTTCTGCCTGCTGAAGGGAAGAAGCTGAAATCAACAGATCGTCCAGATAAGGCACAATGCGAATGCCCTGAACTCTGAGCAGAGCCATTACGCCCGCCAAAACCTTGGTTAAGACCCTCGGTGCCGAGGTCACACCGAAGGGAAGAGCTACGAATTGATAATGTTGATCCCCTACCGCAAACCGGAGGAATCTCTGATGTGCCTGAAAAATCGGAACATGCAGATACGCATCCTTGATGTCTATGGATGTCATAAAATCCCCTTGGCGAAGGGAATTGATAGCCGGGCGCAGAGTCTCCATGCGGAACTCTCTGATAAACCTGTTGAGAACCTTGAGATCTAGAATGGGTCTCACCGAACCCTCCTTTTTGGGAACCGTGAAAAGGTTGGAGTAGTAACCCCTGCCTCTTTCCAACGGAGGCACCGGACATATAACCCCCATGTCCAGAAGGCTTTTAACTGCCAACAGGGGCCCCTGTGCAGCCTGAGGGTCCGAGGGCACCCGAGACCTTAAGAATCTTGGGGACGGCCAGTACTCGAACTCCAGTTTGTACCCGGAGGAGACCACTTCCAAGATCCAATTGTCTGTGACCTCCCGGGCCCAGACCCGGAAGAAGAGCCGCAGCCTTCCCCCCACCCGGCTGAGCCGGTTTAACGGCAGGCTTGGGCTTGGAACCCCAGGCAGCCGCGGGACATGCCCGACCTCTGCCTCTGTTCCAGGACGAGCCCCCCGAAAGGGAAGGCGCTGCTTCCTCCGCTGAGGTAACTTACCGCCTTTAGCGACAGCATCCAATTTATCTCCAAACAGCCACCCACCCAAGAAGGGGAGAGCTGTGAGTGACTTCTTGGCTCCAAAGTCCGCTGTCCACTGACGGAGCCAGACCAGTCTGCGCATGGCCACCAGTAAGGTTGACGTCCTACTACACACGACAATGGAGTCTTCCATCGCAGCCATGACAAAATCCATGAACAATTCGCACAATTCGCACTTCTTAAGTATAGCGAACTCAGCGTCAGCTGGATCCAGCTGAGCGTTATTCAGCCAGTCCCTGATAAGAGACCTGGTAGCAAGCGACACCAGGGCAGATGCACTAACCGGCTGTAGGGCCGAGCCCACATTGGCAAATGCGTGGCACGCCATCTGATCAAGGCGCTTGTCCTCGCCATCCTTAAGGGAGGAGGCGTCAGGGGTGTTCAGTACAGAAGAGTTGGTCAAACCTAACACAGGCGCGTCAACCTCGGGAGGAGAAGACCAGCGCTTGACTGCCTCCACCGGAAAAGGATACTTCTTATCCCATCCCTGAGGCACACCAGGAAGCTGACTGGGCCTCTCCCATTCCCCAAGTATCAGCGCATCAAAATGACCCTGGGTAGGGAATTACAGACGGTGCTTGTAGGCCCCAAAAAATTCCCCCTTCTTAAGAGGGGGCGCCTCAGGTGGATCAATATCCAACACCTCCAATAAATGTGACAAAACAGTGGCCGTATCAACGGCATCCCCCAGCGCCTGCCCGACATTGGAATTCCCAGGCTGCCCATAGTCAGCCTCTGAATCCTGATACAATTCCCCCTCCTCTAGCAGGGAATAATCGGACAATTCAGCGGACTCCTCGTCAGTGTCCCACAAGGGCTGGGCCGACGACAACCGTCTCTTTTTAGCCTGGGGCTTCTTGCCCACCGTGCTAGCAATCATTTTCTCTATGCTGGCCAACCTAGCCCAAACAGGAAAAAGCGACTCCCCACTGGTACCAATGTCACTTGGGGTACGGATCAGGTGGGGAGGGGAAGGCGATGAAGCGGGAGGAGCCGACCCAGAAAACTGGGTACCCGACTGCCGCGTTACGCCCTTTTGTGCGCATGGTATACAGATCAGCACATTCTCCCCCGTAAGGGATACCCCGCACCCCACACATGGCCCTGAGTGTCCCTAAGGGATCCCGGGCCTGGTATCCTGCAGAGCCTCCATATGGTGAATTTTTGTGGTCAGTCGCAAGACCGTAGGGGATTACGCATAAGCAACCCGGGATGCCCCTTAAAAGTCCCGGTGGGAGGATTTTTGGGAGGGCAACTTTTATATCTAGGGACCCCAGGACCAGGAGGGACCCCTTAAAATGCACGTATACAGGGACACCTGTAACACACAAAATAAGCCACATAAGAGCAGAGCACAGTAAAAAATGCCATAGCATTTGATCCTACAGTCACACAACAGAAATATACATATACAGGTTATATATATATATATATATATATATATTATATATATATATATATATATATATTTATTACATATATAAGACCGAGCAGCCATACAGTGCAAATAAAAGGCATATACTATGTATAGACACCCATAATCATTATATTATATTATATTATAATATAATATATATATATATATCCCCAAGATGTATATCGCCCACGGGCACCAATAACGCCCGGCAGCATGTACAATATTAATATGCATAAACAGATATATCCAGCATAAAGGAGCCCCGTATGGGGCACTCACGGACCGCAGTATGAAGATGGCGTCCCCTCGGTGGAAAGGGTGAAGGAGGCGGGCCAGCGAGGAGCGCGCCAGCACATGGCCCCGCCCCCTTCCGACGCGGGATACACACCCGCCACCTGGGTTACGAAGCCTTCCGACGCGGGAGAGCGCCAGGCCCCGCCCCCTTCACAGAGAAGCAGAAGGTCGCGCTCCCCGGCCAATATGGCCGCGGAGCCGACCATGAGAGAACCGGCCCGCCGCCGCACGAGAGCGTGCGTGCGGACCGATCGTTAAACACACACACACGTAAAATCATACACACACAGTATACAGGCCAGGCAGCCAGCCAGCCCCCCCCCCCCCCCCGGAGGAGAGTAAGGGACCCAGAAGGGGGGGAACCCTGCCAGAATCCGTCCCTAAGCCTAGCGGGATGGGGCATCCCACACCAGGATCACCAAAACCTGGATAACCGCCTACCCCATAGTGAGGTCTCACGGTGGAGCGGTGCTCCTACTGCACCCATAGGGTGCTCCTACCTTTACCAGGACCCGCAGCCTAAGCTGGGAGGCTCAATACAGGGACAATTTAGGAGGGTCCTGGCAGCAATAGGGACGAAAATGGCTGGGCGCGGACCGGGAGGGGCTTCTTTTTTGCATTCATCTCTGTAGAAGTTCGCCCTCTAATGGAGAATAACCCAACTGTCAAGAAGTATTGAAGCGGAGTGTTTGTCACACTTGGAATATGTATTTTGCTGCAAGGCCTTTTAAAAATGGGCATCCCTCAGGAAACAGAGTAGCTTCATCATTCAGACTTGTCACTATGGTAATCCCCCTCTAAGTTCTAGGACTTACACATGTATCATTTTGCTAGGAGTGCATTTCCCTTTTATGCCAGATGAAAAATGTATAGTTATGATGGAATCGCATAACCTGATCAGTATGCATGGCCATGGCGCACGCATAAATTTGAATGATAGAAGCAGTTTCTGACATGCTGGCTCTCGCTTTCCCATGAGCAGGAAGCTCACATGCCTATCATTATGGAGAGAGACGTCAGCATAACAATGCCACATTGCCAGATAATAAAGTGGCCTGATTATTAAATAAACATGGGATTCCAGAACTCCTTGCCGCCTTGCTATATCTAGTGGTCCCAACTGAAGCCTGCTGAAAACATACAGAATATATTTACTGGTGGACACAGCTGTAAAGGGGAAGAGCGCAAACAGAGATGCAATATAATGGAGAGCCATCATCTTATCGTCAGAGGGCCGCTGGCCAGGGCTCTGAAATACGTCGCATGATGCGGGAAAAAGCACTGACGGAGATGAAGGATAACGGCCAGAGCTGCTGTGGAAAAGAGCCGAATAGATCAAAGATCCACTACTGCAGGTCACATGAATGGGGATAATCCAACAATGCCTGTCCCGGTTGGCCTTGTTCTAAATTGTTAAACCGTACAGGCAGAGTCTAAAATAGGTGGTCACGCATTAATTAAATCTGGGGGCTGGGCTACAGTACACAGGCTGGAACTCAGCAATAGTTATATAACCAGAAAAAAGGTTTGCATGGCAGGTAAGCTAATGATTTGATTTTAAACCGGACCTTCACCATGATTTATTGAAAAGCCCAAACCCTTAAAAAATGATTCCCCAGCACCTAAAAATATATTTTAAGTTTTTAGTCACTTACTTATTCTTTCCCCCACTGGGCTGCAACTCTGTTCAGGAATTTAGGATATGGGCGCCGCCATCTTGACTCATAAGCATCACACTGACTGAGGAGTGGAGAGTGGGATAACGTACAGGGGGGCGGGTTATAGCTGTGCTTTGCTCAGACAGAGCAGAACTGGGGTCAGGAAAAGGTCAGCAATCCCAGAAAGCAGAGCAGCACAGTCAGAAGGCACTTCCTGTTTGCAGGCTGTCTGATGCTCCATGAGCTGCCATCTTGGATGTTTAAAGGCTCATAACATGCAGTAGATGCAGGTAGGATGATTTTTAATGTGAGCAATCTGTATGTACAGGGTGGGGGAAACATATAAGATAGGCTCCTATTCAGAGTGAAGGGCCGCTTTAGGCTACTGCCGCTTGGTTAGATGACTTAAAGCGGCCCAACAGTCAAAAATGAATTAAATCAGAGCAACACAACAAACAGGACTCACTTGCATCCCTCCCCAGGGCAATTCAGATGGCTGCACATAAAAAATCATTTACCTTTTCCTAGCACCTACTGAGATACATTTTAAAAAACAAGCTGGCCGCTCATGGGCTTGCAGGCCACCTGCAAACAGGAAGTCGTGCTAGGCTTTCGGTAACTGTGCATTTCAGTTATGTCAGTTGGGAGAGGAAGCTCCAAAATAGCCGCTACCTTTCTTTTCCAACTGTACCAGGCTGTTCTGGTTTAATTGCTTAATTGATTAACTCCTTGAACATGGAAGCGGTTTATATGGTATCACAGCAATACTATTTGCACAGTTCAGCAGCACTGTTAATATGTAACAGATGCATTTTCGTACTTTCTGTAAGTGAGCTGTGCAGGAGTCTGTGTTTCTGTTTAGAAAGGCAAAAGGCAACTGCACGCAATGAATGGAGCCGCTCACACACACACTAATGCAGAAATACGATGAGTGGGGTTTGGGCTACTCTCTAGCTACTAGCAGAAGATGACCTGGCTAGAAAGAAAAAGCTGCTCACCATCCTTCTCCCAGTAGCACAGCAGATTTTCAGCACTGTGTATTAGTGCCCTTCGGCAGCTGTAGCGCAGTGGTTGGGTGACAATTAAGTCATTTTCTCCTGCACTCACTGTAACCCACATGCTAAGTATATATACAGTGCTTATCTCTCAGTGGCCAGACAAAGAATAGCAGCGGAATTTACAGGCCTTAAAGTGTCCTTTAGGTCTTCTTTAAAGGGCCGCTGTGAGTAAATAAGACAGGCTTTAAAGCAGCAGCATTCCCTGCCCCTGGGGGCAAGCTTACATTGGATGTTCTGCCTTCTCAATGCCCCCACAGTACAGAGAACAGTCCTATTCGACAAGGAGCTCCATGCAAAAGGGGACACATACTTCAAGCTATCAGAGGCGTGCCCCCTATAGTGTCCCCAGAACTGCAAAGCTCACTGTACTACAGGAGTATTGAGAAAGTCGGCGTCTTAAACAGAGATGCCCTGGGTGTGAGCGACTAAACGGCCATATAATCTATTTTGCCCATAGGTCTTCTTTCACACAGTAGATGTGCTTTCTGCGGCTACGCTTTCATGTGAACCTGCCATTAAATGGGAGCCTGATTAATTAATTACACAAGATCCTAAACAGCATAAATGACCTCATTTATAACAAAGGAAAAAACACAGCTCACTCAGAAGGGGGAGACACTTCAGTGCAGCCAACCACCCAGATTCATTTTTACCTAAATGGTAACCTAGATCGAGACAGACCTCCATTGTAAGAAGAAAATAGGATGCTGGTGATGAGACATCGGCTCTGTCACTGGCCTATAGAGGGGGGGTGATTCACGATCCTGACCATTACGCTGCACGGTGCATTAGTATTCCCTGCCAGTATCTGATTCCCAGCAATGGCCCATTAGCGAAAGAAGCTTAGCTAACGAATAGAGCAAGTTCCTGGATCTTATGTTTCAATACTAACCAGTAATATGCACAACACGGCACAAAAGCCAAGATGAAGAGATCGAGGCCTGGCATTTTAAATCAATCTAAGACGTGTCAGGACACGGGTAAGAAAGTGGGTCAGCATTAAGGAAGGTGTTGTCACCCTCTATTCCTCTATGAGGAAATACACACACAGCCTTATGCCAACCCTGCATGAACTGTACTGTATATACAAATAGAATTTAAATACCAGTATAATCTACAATTCTAATATAGAGGATCTTAAAAGTAAAATTAAATCACCCATCTGGTGGTTTCAAATATTTACCTGCCCTAGTAAAGGCATTGTTCAGGCTAAGTGTAAAAACATATACTTGCTTGCTTACCTGCCATGCAGGCAATTCATTCTGCTGTGTTGCTGAATAAAGTGGTGGATGCCAAAATCCAGCCCGCCTTCTGTAGCCCAGCCCCCACATTTATATTATATATATTTATGCATGATCACCTTTTTTCTCCCCGAGACCACTGCAGAACAGGGACATCTCTGCTATCTAAGTGGCTCGCAGAGAGGAGAGCGCTGAGAGATCACTGCTCTGAAGTAGCCCTGCTAGCTAAATCAGTATATTGCACAGTTCCCCCTGTGGGGAATGCCAAAGCTGAATACCCTCCTTGTGAAGGCAAAGAGGTCCGAGACTTTAATTAGAGTTTTGGTCCACTTTACAGAATCTGTACAAGCAAATCCTTAGATTTAAGTTTAAGCTTCTTACCTCCCTAATAGTTGATTTTCTGCCCTCTCGGAACAGAACATTTGATGATCTCTAGTCTACAGTTCTACATGTACCAATTGTCTGAAAAGACGAGAGAGGGTGCCTTTTTGTCTTCAGGTCTGTAGTTAAAGCTGCTGAGCAATATACTTCCAGCATAAAGGAGGATTCATTTATTTGCTGGCAGCCAACTTTGCAGTATATATACAAGACAGTCAAGCAGTTGAAAAAGCAGCCATAACCCCCTATACACAAAGCACTGGTTTGTCCAATTCTAGATGGGTGGAATCCCAGCAACATCTTTATTCAGCAGTACAGTAGGATGCATTTTCTGGATGACAGGTAAGCAAATGGTTTTTACACTTTGCTTGGACAATCCCTTTAATTGCAGGACTTACCAGTGGTGGGAATCTGTTTGGCCAGCCCTGGAGTCTAAAAGCCAACCAATCAAGTCTACCTGGTGCCTCTGATTTAGCATGCCATGCTCTGTGAACCCCTCACCTCTCCTGGCACTCCCCTGCCACATCCCTGGCCTCTTTCCAACCTCAGCCATTCAGATAGGCTGGGGGCCGGAGCACACCACAGACCACGAGGAAGCAAGCACTGCATGCCAACGATCTGTTCCAAACAGAGCTGAATGTCATGCATAAATATACATGTCAAAGCACTGATTGGATGAGAGTCCGTGCACGTGCTGTGGGACCAGTGGAAAAATGTTTGAAGACAATTCGAGGGTTTCACGCAGCAAGGCATCCTGAAGCTGTATGCTCAAGTTTCAAAAACCATAGTGCAAATCACAGGTTTTGTTCCACTATTAAAAGCCAAGACCCCCCCCCCCCCCCCAATAAGCGTCAGGCTTTAGACATGGTGAATCAAAATATCACCTTAAAAAAAAAAAAAAAACTTATAGCTTGGTACAGTACCACCGTGGCAGGCCGTATGCTATATTATATTGTAATTCCCCAGTAAAAACCACCAGCAATCAAATGAGTCGCAGCTTGTTCATGTAGTCTGCAAGGAATCAAATGCTGAACAAATAATAAATCTAAGTTTATGATTTCTCCACTTCTATCTTTGCGCAGCGGGGGGACAGTGGGGAGCATTAGACCTTCCTGCCAGCGACTCCTATTGAAGCTTGCAACAAAAATGACTTGACCTGTAGAATAAAAAATGAGCATCTTTTATTATTTTATGGCTTACAGCTTCTTATAAGATGCACAGCTTGATAGGAGTACAACAAAAGACATTTCCATGGGGAAACATAAAAAAAAAAAACCTGCAAGCTAACAGGGTTGAGCGGCTCCTTTAAGTGTTTAGTAAAAAAAAAAAAAAAAAACGCTGAACTTTCATTATCAGAACAGCGAAAAACTGACTGTCAAGTAAAAACAATGCTCGGCAATCTCACCCTATCCATTCTATTACATTTTTCATAATTGTTCAGCTAAATTGTACTTTATTGATGGGCAGTAACTTCAAGTCAGGCGTGGGCATGTGACCTCTGAGGGTAAAAAAAAAGGCACTCATTCTAACTTCTGCAGCAGGTTGCAGGACAACAAGGGATTGAGCCTGCAGGTGGGATATGTTTAGACTCCTAGCCTTGAGAAAAGGGCTGACAGCCCTGAAACGTTGGCATTGTCTATGCGATCCAATCTCTGAGATACTGGTATACATGATGTTCTGATTTTGCTTTAATTATACTGGCTGTATTGATGGTCTGTCGTTTATACATTAGCTGTATGTTCTGTATAAGCTATTGGAATTCTTTTGTTACACCTTGACTGTATATATACAGACAGCAGCCTGTATTAACCCTCAGGAGAATTGTAAGCTATTCCTACTGGTAATGGATTATTACCTAGATAGTCATCTTTTTGTACTGCACATTACCGTTAACTCATGTTTCTTCTTTTACAAATGAGGTCTGCCAAAATCCCTGGGGATTATGAATCATACTTTCTTAAGTGAACTTGGCCTTTTTGTATCCTTTTTTGCCTTTGATCAACAATTGTATATATATGTTTAATTTAGAATACACTTTATTAAGCGCAATCATTTTGTTGTGGTGTGCATCCTTTCAATCCTTAAATTAGTACTCTAGTATATTTGGGATCTTCTGTGGAGACAATCCCAGGAAGGATTAGCACCTACTTTTAGATTTATGCTGTGATCCCGATGTGCTAGTACCATTATCTTTAACTAGACTCCTAGTGACAAAAATACTGTTTTGTGAGTACTCACCTTTAAAACGGGTATTATGAGTGTGCCATACACTCCACTTCGATCTTCATGAAATATGGGTAATCTCCAGTAGAGGGCGAACTTCTGCAGAGATGAATATGCAAAAAAGAAAGCCCCTCCCGGACCATATATACCTGGGACCTCCCACCAATTTCCCAGTGTAAAAAAGCAGTAAGGGGACCAGGAAGAACCAATTATAACCTTAACAATCAAAACCAATGGTTCACCATATAAAAGCCCCAGAATACCTGAAAAAAACGGGTGGGCGAAGTGGAGTGTATGGCACACTCATAATACCTGTTTTAAAGGTGAGTACTCACAAAACAGTATTATTCTAAGTGTGCCATACACTCCACTTCGATCTTCATGACATGTGGGACATCCAATAGCAGTGTCCGTCATGGGTGGGAACCAGAAACAGTAAAGAATGTACCAACTCAAACCACTGCAGCTTGCAGAACCTTGCGGCCAAAAACAGCATCAGCTGAAGCCCGCACATCAACCTTGTAAAACTTGGAAAAAGTATGAACAGAAGACCAAGTAGCAGCCTTACAAACTTGTTCAACAGAAGCCTGGTGCTGAAAAGCCCAGGACGCACCAACCGCACGAGTAGAGTGCGCAGTGACCCAAAAAGGAGGAGTACTCCCTTAGCAGAATAGGCCCCAACAATGGCCTGACGAATCCATTTGCTAATCGTAGACTTAGCAGACACCAAACCTTTCCTGGGCCCGCAGGGCACCACGAAAAAAGCGGCCGTCTTGCGGAAGGAAGAAGTAGTCACCAAATAGTACTTCACACAGCGAACAGCCAAATTGTGCAGAACCCTCTCCTTGTCATTGTTAGGCTTAGGACACAAGGAAGGGAGAACAATATCCTGATTGAGGTGGAAAGCAGACACCACCTTAGGAAGGAAATCCGGCTTAAAATGAAAAACCACCTTATCCTGGTGTCTCTCAAAATAAGGGGCCTGAATCGACAGCGCCGCCAACTCGGAGACACGCCGAACAGAGGTAATAGCCACCAAGAAAGCAACCTTCTGAGTGTGAACCGAAAGAGCAATATCCTGTAAAGGCTCAAAAGGAGGACCCTGCAGAGCCGAAAGAACCAAATTCAAATCCCAAACAGGAACCACAGCCTCCGAGGGGGCCGCACATGCGCCACCCCTTGGAAAAAGGTCTTAACCAGCGGGTGTAAGGCAAAAGACCTCTGGAAGAAAACCGACAGAGCAGAAACCTGTCCTTTCAAAGAACTAAGCTGGAACCCAAGATCCAGATTATGCTGAAGAAACTCCAAAATCCTGGGTATCGAAAACACCCTGCAAGGCAAGGCCCCAGACTCACACCAATCAATATAGGACCTTCAAGTCCTATAGTAAATGCCAGAAGAGGACCGCTTCCTAGCCCTAATCAAGGTCTGAACAACAGCCTCAGACAAACCTTCCTCTTTCAAGATGAAGGTTTCAGCAGCCAAGCCGTCAAAGTCAGCGTTTGTAAATTGGGATAAAGTAGATGACCCTGAGATAGCAGATCCGGCAACAAGGGAAGCCGGTACTGATCTACGGCCATCCTTACCACGTCTGCGTACCAAACCCTTCTTGGTCACCTTGGAGCCACCAGAATCGCTGGTGCCCCTTCTAGAACCAGTTTGCGAACTACCTTGCCCAGCATGGAGACGGGCGGAAACAGGTACTGAAAACCCAACTCCTTCCAAGCTAGTGACAAGGCATCCACTGCCAGAGACAGAGGATCCTGAGAAAGACACAAGAGACACAAAGGCCAGAAGTTTGTGATTGTGCCTCAAGGCAAAGAGATCCACCTCCGGAGTCCCCCACTTGCGGCAAAGATCCAGAAAAACCTCGGGGTTGAGAGACCACTCTCCTTGGCAAGAGGATCCCCTGCTCAGGGAATACGTCTCCGTGTTCTCCACTCCCGGAATGTAGACTGCCGAAATGCAAGGAACATTGCTCTCTGCCCAGTGCAGGATCAGAGAGACTTCCCTGAGGGCACTCCTGCTGCGAGTCCCTCCTTGGTGAGTGATGTAAGCTACCGCCGTTCGGTTGTCTGAACGCACCTGAACCGGAAGACCCCGTAAATGTGAGGTCAGCCGAGCCAGAACCAGTCGGATGGCTCTGAGCTCCAAGACATTGATGGGGGTGTGAGCCTCCTGAGGACACCACACCCCGCTGAAGTGATGACTTTTCCAATAACCTCCCCAGCCAGACAGGCTGGCATCCGTGGTAACCGTCTCCCAACAAGGGACCAGAAAGGATCTGCCCTTCAACAGGTTGCTCGATTCCAGCCACCACCAAAGGGACTGCCGAACCCTGGGAGACAACCAGAAAGGTTGATCCAATGACAGCGGACACCTGTCCCAATGCGTCAATAGGTGAAGTTGAAGAGATCTCATGTGAAACTGCGCAAACGGTACCGCCTCGGGAGGATACCATCAAGCCCACCAGTTTCATCCCCTGTCGGATAGAGGGACAAAAATTGGCCAGAAGAAGGCGGATCAGACCCTGAAACCCCTGCACCTTGGTCTGGGGCAGAAACACTCTGGCCAGAATGGTATCCAGATTCATGCCCAGAAATGAAATCACACGAGACGGGGAGAGAGAAAACTTGGTGCGGTTGATCACCCACCCGAACCTCTCCAGGGTCGACACCACCTGGTGGGTGTCCAGCTCCGCCTGACGGAGGGAAGAAGCTGAGATCAACAGGTCGTCCAGATAAGGCACAATGCGAATGCCCTGAGCAGAGCCATTATTCCCGGCAAGACCTTGGTGAAGACCCTCGGCGCCGAGGTCAGACCGAAGGGAAGAGCTACAAACTGATAATGTTGATCCTCCACCGCAAACCGGAGGAATCTGTGATGTGTCTGAAAAATCGGAACATGCAGATACGCATCCTTGATGTCTATGGATGTCATAAAACCTGATAAACCTGTTGAGAACCTTGAGATTTAGAATGGATCTCACCGAACCCTCCTTTTTAGGAACCGTGAAAAGGTTGGACTAGTAACCCCTGCCTCTCTCCGACGAAGGCACCGGGCATATAACCCCCATATCCAGAAGGTTTTTCACTGCTAACAGGAGCCCCTGTGCAGCCTGAGGGTCCGAGGGCACCCGAGACCTTAAGAATCTTGGGGACGGCCAGTACTCGAACTCCAGTTTGTACCCGGAGGAGACCACTTCCAAGATTCAATTGTCTGTCACCTCCCGGGCCCAGACCTGGAAGAAGAGCCGCAGCCGTCCCCCCACCCTGGCGAGTGAGGGCGCCCCTTCATTGCTGAGCCGGTTTAATGGCAGGCTTGGGCTTGGAACCCCAGGCAGCCGCGGGACGTGCCAGACCTCTGCCTCTGTTCCGGGACGAGCCCCCGACACCCAAGAAGGCCAAACCCCTAGCCGCTCTGGCCCCTCGAAAGTAAGGAGTGAATGAGCCAGCCCCCCGCAAGGGGCGGCGCCGTTTACCTCCTTTAGCAACAGCATCCAATTTATCTCCAAACAGCCGCAAACCCAAGAAGGGAAGAGCTGTGAGCGACTTCTTGGCCCCAACGTCCGCTGTCCACTGGCGGAGCCAGACCAATCTGCGCATAGAAACCAGTAAGGCTGACGTCCTACTACACACGACAATAGAATCTTCCATCACAGCCATGACAAAATCCATGAACAATTCGCATCTCTTAAGGATAGCGAACTCAGCGCAAGCTGGATCAAACTGAGTGTTATTCAGCCAGTCCCTGTTAAGAGACCTGGTAGCAAGCGACACCAGGGCAGATGCACTAACAGGCCGCAGGGCAGAGCCCACACTGGCAAATGCGTGGCACGCCATCAAGGCGCTTATCCTCGCCATCCTTAAGGGAAGTGGCATCAGGGGTGTTCAGCACAGAAGAGTTGGTCAAACCTAAAACTGGAGCGTCAACCTCGAAGGGGAAGACCAGCGCTTAACCGCCTCCACCGGAAAAGGATACTTCTTATCCCATCCCTGAGGAACACCAGGAAGCCGACTGGGCCTCTCCCATTCTCTAAGGATCAGCGCATCAAAGTGACCCTGGGTAGGGAATTCCAGACGGGGCTTGCGGACCCCAAAAAATTCCCCCTTCTTGAGAGGGGGCGCCTCAGGCGGTTCAATATCCAACACCTCCAATAAATGTGACAAAACAGTGGCCGTATCTACGGCATCCCCCAGCGCCTGCCCGACATCGGCATCCCCAGACTGAACATGGTCAGCCTCTGTTTCCTGATACAATTCCCCCTCCTCTAACGGGGAATAATCTGACAAATCAACGGAATAGTCGTCAACATCCCACAAGGGCTGGGCCGACGACAAATGTCTCTTTTTAGCCTGGGCCTTCTTGCCCACCGTGCTAGCAATAATTTTCTCGATGCTGGCCAACCTAGCCCAAACATCAGAGTGCGACTCCCCGCTGGCACCAATGTCACTTGGGGTACGGATAAGGTGGGGAGGGGAAGGCGATGAAGCGGGAGGAGCCGACCCAGAAGGCTGGGTACCAGACTGCCGCATTATGGTCTTTTGTGCGCATGGTATACAGATCAGCACATTCTCCCCCGTAAAGGATACTCCACACCCCACACATGACCCGGATTGTCCCAGAGGGAGCCCGAGCCCAGAATCCTGCGGAGCCTTCATATGGTGAATTTTTGTGGTCAGTCGCAAGACCGCAGGGAATTTACGCCTAAGCAACCCCGGATGCCCCTAAAAGTCCCGGTGGGAGGATTTGAGGTGAACAAATTTACACTAGGGACCCCAGGACCAGGAGGAACCCCTTAATATGCACATATACAATGCAATCTGTAACACACAAACAGGCAACATAAGTGCAATCCTACATATATAAGGCAATAACACATACCATATATATATATATATATATATATATCCCAGCCAGACATGCGTAACCAAAAACAAAACACACACACGCAATCAGTGGGGGGCCCCGCTAGAGAGTGGCCATCCGGCCCTTACCATCAGGAGCGCAGCTCAGCACCAGCATCAAAATGGCCCCTGAGAAGTGCCTCATGCAGAAAGAGGTAGATAAGGGGGAGGGCGGGCCAGCGCAGAACGTGCGCTCGCCAGGCCACGCCCCCTCCCAGCAACGCGGATCCCCTAGGAATGAGCCACAGAATCGTGCCAAAGAAGGGGGCAGGGCTACCGCGGCCGCGCCGAGAGCCCGGCTCCGCCCCCTCCCTGAACACAGCCTGAGGGGGAGAAGCTCCCCCAGGCTAATCACAGCACAAGACATGGACCCACTGTCGGTCACACACCCACAGGGGCATGCGAGAACGAAAACGAATTCACGGCCAGGCCAGGCAGGGAGGGGCTTTCTTTTTTGCATATTCATCTCTGCAGAAGTTCGCCCTCTACTGGAAATTACCCACATGTCATGAAGATCGAAGTGGAGTGTATGGCACACTTAGAATATATACCCAAATCATTATCAAGCAAAAGACCCCCAATACACCATTGTTTCCAAAAGCACCTAGCCCAGGATTAAACACGGCCATCGAATGCAGGTCGTCGTCAGTAAGCAGCATGTAAATATCTGCTTTAAAGATTATGCCCCCTCCCCAACATGTCACATTGCAGCTCTTCTCAAAACTGCAAATTTTATGCATTAGTACAAAACAGCCCTCTATCCAGCATGTGTTATTAAAATTAATATTCATGGAAAAATGAAAAGGAGGCCTCTGGGTAGTGTTATCTGGCCATGTGTAAAATTCTAATTTTCGTAAGACTTAATTTTGAGACTTGGAAATGTATGCCATTAAAAATTACAGGAATGTTAAGTGCAAAGCTGACGCACTATAATAAATACTAGAGCTGTAACGGCATAGTACACCGCAAGGATCAGGACTTCTACTGCTTAGCAATATTCTAAACCATACAACATAATAAAATGCTGGCCTCAAACTACTCCTTCTGAAAAGTTATTGGCCCCCCCACCACCAACTGAGCAAAATTGAACCATTTGGCCATTTATTGCATTCCCTGTGCCAGAAATGAACACAAATTCACACAGTATCACAAGTTGCAACTTGAAAGGAGGCAATCCCAGCACTGGAAATTCATATGTATTGGCATCTGTGAGCTAGTGCACAATATACAGGATATTGCACAAAATAAAGGGTAAAGTATGGTACATGCCAAAATACCCGGAGGCCAGTAAAAAAAAAAAATCCTAAAAATAGACACTTGCCTTGGGAAGCAGGCCTGTTCTATCAATCAGCAGCAAGCATCGTGTTGCACATCTACCCCCTGCGTCAGTAACAGTGACTCCGCCACACCCACTCAATTTACTGCAATGGAGAGGATGTGCCAGGCATCAGACCCAACCATGCATTGCAGTGAATGGAGTGGGCATGGCCAGTCACGGTGACTAATGGAGCATAGGGAGCAGCATTTGGAACTGTGCTAGCTAGGGAGGCTGCGGGTGAGCAATTAGGGAAATTTGTGTACTCACCGGTAAAATTATTTTCTGATCCTCATCCATTCTGGGGCACCACCAGTAGCAACTTGTGGGTTAATCTCCTATAAACGGAGACTGAAAGATAGAAAAGAACTAGCTCCTCCTGATTGATAGATTGATATAGAGATCGATTATATATATATATATATATATATATATATATATATATATATATATATATATATATATATATATATATATATATATATATATCAGACTGTGGCATGATCTCGTTCGTTTAAAAAGCAGTTCAGCCACAGCCCCAGGAGGGGAGAACGCCAACCTGCACTTACTGCACACAACTACAAACTGTGCAACAAAGTAAAAACATGTAGAGTCGTAAAACAACCGTGGAGCCCCACAAGAAAATAAATTTACAGGAGAGTACACAAATTTCCTTTTTCTCAATTGTTCTTGGCCAGACCAGCCAACAACCGACCGCAATATAACCAAGAACAACGGCAATGACACCACAAGCTTCGACCGACTGATGAACCCCTCTCCGGGGGTCTATGTCCTGACAAAGTCTGTAAAACTTGGTGAAGGTGTAGAGACTGCCAGGGCGCTTTGCAGACATGTTCCACCCAAGATATGGCAATTACCCTGGTGGAGTAAGCGGTGACCAAGAAGGGCACCTCCTTCCACTGGCAGGCGTAGGCTTGTATGACAGCCTGCCTGATCCATCTGCTAAGAGTGGACCTGGCAGCCACTATGCTCCTTCTTGGTCCTTCTGGGATCAGGGACAAGACATCCGTCTTACATACCTCTCGAGTACCAGCCAAGTAATACTTTAATGCCCTGACCACATAGAAGGAATGCAGGAGTCTCTCCTTATGGAGAGTGTGACGTGGACACCAGGAGGGTAGCAACATTTCCTGATTAGA
Source organism: Gastrophryne carolinensis (assembly GCA_027917425.1). NCBI lineage: Eukaryota > Metazoa > Chordata > Amphibia > Anura > Microhylidae > Gastrophryne > Gastrophryne carolinensis. Next base: position 264,258,723 of record CM051235.1, read on the forward strand.
TGGAAGGGAGAGACCACCTTGGGCAAAAACCCTGCTTCACATGAAACACCGCTTTGTCTTCATGCAGCACCAAAAAGGGTGATCTGCCCTGAAAACCACCGGATGGAGAAAACCACCTTCAAAGTGAGCATCATCAGGGAATCTTCCACCATGGGTTCACAGGGGGACCCCTGAAGCGCTGATAGGACCAGAATAAGATCCCAGGGTAGGACCATAGACCTCTGCGGAGACCGAACACGTGCAGAGCTCTGCATGCCCTGTGATCGCCCATTGGAAAAAAAGGCCGAGACCTGGCGCTTAAGGGTTCTGGGCTGTAGGCCAGCATGCAGACCTTGCTGGAGGAATGCCAAAATGTTGGGTACAGAGAACCTCCTGCAGGAGTAGCCCTTCGATTTGCACCAAGACACAAAGACCCTCCAAGTCCTGTAATAAATTCCAGAGGTGAACAGTTTTTGTGCTTGAACCAAGGTCCCAATTTACAGCAGCGGCCCTCTTACCCAATTTGCTTGTCTCAACAACCAAGCTGCTAAAGCCAGCCCTGGAGAATTGGGGCATCGCAGAGGACCTTGTGGCAGAAGATCTGGACAGTTTGGAAAACGCCATGGGGGGCTCCACTGCCAGGCTGACCAGATCCGGGAACCACATCCTTCTGGGCCAGTGTGGGACGATCAGGATGATAGGATTCTGTTCGCAGTTGACCTTCTTTAACACACGACTCAGAAGCGGCAGGAATGCATAGAGCAGGCTGTACCCTGACCAGGGAATGACCAGCATGTCGACCGCCACGGCCAGGGGGTCTCGCACCTTGGGCATGAACCTCTGGATCTTCCATTTGTGCCGAGATGCGAAGAGGTCCACCTCCAGGACTCCCCACGAGTTCCAGAGGGCTTGAAACATGTCCTGGTGAAGGGACCCTTCCCCCTGGTCCACTGTCCCCCTGCTCAAATTATTGGCATGCAGATTCTCCACCCTCGGAATGTGAAGCGCTGAGATGCACAGAACGTGAAGTTCCGCCCACCTCCTGATGCATCTCACTTCCTGGAACGCTCGTCAGCCCCTGGTACCACTCTGATGGTTTATTTAGGCCACAGCTGTGGAGTTGTCCGACTGTACCCTGACCGGAAGGCCCCGGAGCTGGGCAGACCAATGTCTGAGACATGGTAAAATGGCTGCTCTAACTGCTAAGCAATACAGCTGGAGTGCTGGTCCCCACACCCTCCTGCCTGTCCTACTAGTCAGATCTACCTGCACTACAGGAAATGCAACCTGCAGCTGAGATCAAACCACTAGCCAAGGATGCAGCCGCTTCCAGACCCCCACCCTGCAAAAACATGAACAATGTCAGATTCAGAAAGAATCTGTATATGTCAAAAGGCTATCCCTCGAGAGAGCCCTACCCAACCAGGGAAAAGCGTGGGGCGGCAGCCGCTCTGGCGTTGATCCTCAGCTCAGGACAATCAGGAAGCAGTGCAGGAGCTGCCAGCCGACGATAGGGAGATGCAGAAGGGACCTCACACCAGACGGCAGTGGCTCGTGCTGCTGGTGAGGAGAAGGGGGCAGAGTCGCAGACCTTGCAGCCTCCTGCCCTCCACTGTAAGGCCCAAGCAGGCCGAAGCCACTTCCCTTCCGGCATCGCAGGCTGACCCAGCTCCTTTCAAAATTAGCCAATCGGCAGGCCGCATGGCAGTCAAGCTCTGATTGAGCTCTAACCAGCAGTCCTGGGTAAACATGTCTCTCTCAGGGTGTCATGGAGCCATGGGGGATGGATGACCCAGGAGGTAGAGGGACCAGGCTCAGTGAGAGGCTCGTAGATCAGGTACCCATGCAGAGTCCTGATCTTCGGTGCTCAGACCCAGCCGGACGAGCCCCAGCGCACTAACCTGGACCCATCTGCACACCAATCACTTTACACAATCTAACGCTAATGGCTTAGGAACAGACTTCAGGCTTCTTACAGGGGTCCCCAGGAATGCTGCAGCGGGTGAGGGCCTAGGTGACAGACTGAGTCGGACTCCCAGTCAGCACTGTGTGTGACATCCAATGTCCTAATTCTATGTCATGATTCCCCCTCTGCTTCATCCCCAGCATTTCTACAGACATCCTATAACAAAATAAAGCAGTGTTCTTCAAAGACTTCCTGGACACAGGGGCAATAAATCCTTATCTAAGAAACAGAAAGCACCACTGATAAGGAAAGGTGAGGGAGCACAGCTTGAAGAAGAGATTTACTAAAAGGGCAACTACAAATAATTTGTCCCCCAGCACCCACCCAGGGGGATGGCATCTGTCCTTCCAGCCCCTTGGAATTTATGATAAATCCAGGGGGAGAAATGGTTTTCTTGGTCACATACAGAGGGTCCAATCCTTGATCATGGTGTGTCTGATCCATTGCTCCTCCAGCCCTCGGAAGCAGAAGACTTTATCCCTTTATGAGGTATAGGATTTTCTGTGTTTTCTCCCCTTTTATTTTCAAACTGTTTTTCTGCACATTTGTATATTGTCTTTTGTTTATTATTTGTATTTTTGTCTTTTTATTTTGTATTAAAATGTTAACGTTTCCATTTTTGCACGGGCCTACCTTTTTGGCAATTCGAAATCCTCTAACCCGATTTCCTTGGAGCTCTAAGAACTACCCTGGTTTCTGAAGATTGTATGACTTCTCGTAAATGTGTATTAACCCAATACACTTGCAAGATCGATTGTAACTAATCCAATGTATGATTGGGAAAGCGTAACAAGGTTGAATGATTTACAATTAACTTGGAGTGCTGCATGGTGACGGTGTGTGAACCAGCAGATTGCAAGCCGATTGTATCTGATTGTTCGACAGCAGAACTGATCAGACTTTCCACAGGATAAGTGTGGGACAGAATCAGTGTGGATTGCATGTGCCTTGCTTGTATGTGGAGAGGGGTGGGTAGTTGTGTGTGGTGACTGTCGATTAATCGCCAGCAGAGTTTGATCAGATTGTGATTGAGGAGGGTTTCACCGGCACGATTTAATCGTTTAAAGTGTAGTTACGTGGTGGTGGCAGCTTGTTGTAATTGATGTGTGGGTGTTTCTGGTGCGATTGCTCTCGGTGCTGGAAGCAGCCCACACCCACATTGCAGATCACTCGATCAAACTCGATTTTGTGACACTGTGCTCACAGCAAAAAAATGCTTCACAGTCCCTTGCAACTGCAAGAAAAGAACAGAGGAGCTCCTGTCGCAGCCTGCCAAATATAGGCCAGGAGGAGCTAGTTTTTTTTCAATTTTGCAGTCCCCGTCTACGGCTCAGATTAACCCACACGTTGCTACTGGTGGTGCCCCGGAATGAAAGAGAATAATATAATATATCTATATCCAGAAGATTCCTGTCTGGTTCTGGAAAATCATTATATATGTATGTTGCTATGCTTACTGGGTGTGTAACCCCATTCTCCTTTGTTTCTTTTTCATAGCAACACCCATCAATGTTTGTACTGATTAGATTTTGTCCCTTATGAAATTGCAAAGAAAAAAACACAGAGACTGGAGCTGGGCTCTAAACTCTACCCTGGGGCATCCCAATTTGGCTTTGTAAAAATCACTTACTCAACGGATCCCACTCTGCTATACTGTTGCACCTTTGCTGTGAGTGTACCCAGCAGCAGACCGAGGTCTGTTGAGCAGGGACAACGCAAAGAACAGGGAGGGCAGCAGAGAGCTCTGCTGTTTGCAGATACCATCGCTAAGGGATGCGATTTTCACACAGTGGGCATATAAAGTAAACCTTTTTACATGCCATTTAAAACATCCCCCTTTATATACAGATAAAAGTAGATTAAGCTCAATTTAGGCTTTTGCTAAAATTTGCCATGGGTAAACCCAATGTGATCTAGTTGGTGGAGTAAAGAATTGCTTTCTGTTTGGCCAGCAGACTAAAGTGCTTTAAAACCCATTTTTCAGTTTAGAACATTCTGACTGAAATTGTCCTTTGATATTTTAAGAGAAATTGGGCTTCATCTTCAGCTCTTGAATAGCTTTATTGTCTGAGGAGCATTCAGCACATGATCTTTCTAAAGTTAAAAAACAAAACAAAGCAACTTTCTTATAATTACCAACTAGATTCAATATTCAGGACTAATTCATGTCAAGACTAAAGCAATTTGCATGCAAGTGCCAGTGTTGAAAAGTGCTGGGCGCTGCAAAATGGTGCCAAGGTGAAGGAAAAAATGCAGATTCAACAAATTTTGCAGACCAGGCTTTCTGGTCTAAACGGGATGTCTTTGCGCGCTGGCTAAAGATGTACAAATTTAATTAGGAATGCAAAAGAACTGTAAATCGCACTGTGTCACAATTTGATATTCAAAGCATTTTATTGCTCATTAAGTGTTACTTTCCCCATAAATGCCTTAGGCTTAAAAGGGGCAAGGTGTGCATCATGGTAGTCGATAATTGCGACAAAGAAAATGTAGGTGTGGTTGCTCATTAAGGAAATTAGAACATCCATAACACATTACATTAAAGTTAAACTAATTGTTGTTCCACTGTCTCAGGCTATATGTTGCACGGTCCCAAAATTCAATCCGTTTTCAAAGAGACCCTGTAGTTCCTAAGTTATTTGTAAAAGTATTAGAGCATTGGAGATGCAGAGAAAAAATAAAATTCTGTGAGTACTCACCTGTAGAATTGGTATTATAAGTATACAGCACATCCTGTTCCAGAATATTCCTTACACATGGGTTATATATCCACAAGATGGCGCTGGACTGCAGAAAAAAGACTTGTGGCTCCTCCCGGCCCGATATAAAGCCAGGGACCTCCAACAAATCCCCAGTATTGACAAGCAGTTGCACATGAAGCCGGGAGAATAATAACAAAATTCCAAAATGAACCATTGAACAATCACCATACAGAGGTAACCAAGAATGATTAAAAGGGCGGGTGGAACAGGACATGCTGTATACTTATAATACCAATTCTACAGGTGAGTACTCACAGATTTGTATTATCCCAAGAATACAGCATGTCCTGTTCCAGAATATTCTTTACACTTGGGACATCCAATAGCACTGTCCGTAAGATAGGGTGGGATCCCCAAAAGCAACGCCGGGCAGTTTAAACCACTGCCTCCTGCAGGACTTTGCGGCCAAAAGCAGCATCAGCTAAGGCCCTAACATCAACCTTGTAAAACTTGGAAAATGTATGAACAGAAGACCAAGTGGTGGCCTTGCAAACTTGTTCAACAAAAGCTTGGTGCTGAAAAGCCCAAGTGAAAAGATTTAGACTCACACCAGGAAATGTAAGCATACCATACCCTATGGTAGATAAAAGACGAGGACTTCTTCCTCGCCCTAATCATGGTATTAACTACAGAGGCAGACAGCCCCTTATCCATCAAAATGGAGGTTTCAACAGCCAGGCCATCAAAGCCAGCGTTTGTAAATTGGGGTGGCCTAGCTGCCCCTGAGTGAGCAGGTGGCACAGAGAGCAAAATACCCTGCTGCTGAGGGACCATTCTCCCAAACGAGACATCTCCCTGCTCAGGGAATCTGCCTCCAGATTCTCTCTCCCCCCCCCCCCCCCCCGGGATGTACACAGCTGAGATGCAGGGAACATTCTCCTCCGCCCAAGACAGTATCAGGGACACTTCCTTGAGGGCCCTCTTGCTCTGGGTCCCTCCCTGATTGATTGATGTAGGCCACAGCCGTCTGGTTGTCCGAGTGGATCTGAACAGCCCGACCCCGAAGGTGTGGGGTCAACTGGGAGAGAACCAACCTTATCGCCTGCAGTTCTAGAATGTTGATGGGAGCATGGGACTCCTGAGGGCCCCACTGACCCTGGAATTTCAAGGACTTCCAGAAGCCCCCCAGCCCGCGAGACTGGCATCCGTGGTGACAGTCTCTCAGCAAGGGGACAGAAAGGTTCTGCCCACTAACAGGTTCCTTCAGTCCAGCCACCACGAGAGGGGGGACAGAGCAAACACCTGACGCTGGGTCCCGATCCCATACTGACAAGAGGTGAAGCTGAAGAGGTCTCATGTGAAACTGAGCATAGGGCACCGCTTCGAAGCAAGACACCATCAGGCCCACCAGCTGCATCCCCTGCCGGATGGAGGGAAGAGGACAAGACAGAAGAGACCTGGCCTGAGCTTGAAGACTCTCCACCTTCTGTTGAGGAAGAAAAACCTTGACCTGAGATGTATCCAGAGTCATGCCCAGAAAGGACCTCACCCGAGACGGTGACGAGGAAAGGCTTGGGATGGTTGATAACACAGCCGAATGACTCGTGTGGACACCACCAACTGGGTATCCAGCTCGGCCCGATGGAAGGACTGAGACGTGATGAGAATGTCATCCAGTTAAGAAAGGATGCGAATGCCCTGAGATCTCAGCAAAGCCATCACACCCGCCAGCACCTTGGTGAATACCCTGGGAGCCGAGGTGATACCGAAAGGCAAGGACACAAATTGGTAGTCTTGATCCTCCAGAGCGAACCTGAGGAATTTCTGATGACCTGGAAAGATTGGTACATGAAGGTAAGCATCCTTGATGTCTACAGAAGCCATGAAGTCGCCCAGGCGCAGTGAATTGACTGCTGAGCGCAGGGTTTCCATGCGAAAATGCTTGAACCTGACAAACTTGTTGAGATGCTTTAAATCCAAGATGGGTCTGAGGGACCCATCCTTTTTGGGGACCCCCAGCTCCAGAAGGTTTTGGACAGCAAGGTACAGACCCTGAGCTGACAAGTGGTTTTGAGACATCCGGGATTTGATGAATCTTGGGGGCGGCCAGGCTGCAAACTCTATCTTGTAACCGGAGGATACTACCTCCTGAATCCACCGGTCTGAGACGTGAAGCCTCCAGACGTGAGTAAAGAGCCGAAGCCATCCCCCCACCCGTATGGGTGAGGGAGCCCCTTCATGCCTGAGGGGGCTTGGGGGAGGACTTCGGCTTGGGACCCCAGGAGAGGTCAGGGTGTTCACGTCCTCTGCCCCAATGGTTTCCTTGAGCCCCAGCAAAGGAGACTCCTCGACCAGTTCTGGAACCACAGAAGGATGGGACGGCCTCCTACGTTGAGGTAACCTACCGCCCCTGGCAAACAAGTCCAAGCGTTCACCAAAGAGGCGCAGCACCTTAAAGGGAAAGCCAGTGAGAGCCTTCTTAGCAGCATTATCAGCTACCCACTGACGCAGCCAAACAGAGCTGTGTATAGCCACCAAAAGGGCAGATGTCCTTCCACACATTCTAATGGTATCATCCATGCAGATAGAACATATGCAACAAATTCATAGCAAAGCAGGAGAGATCTATACTCTTCTCCCGCGTCATCAGAGGCCCCATCTAAGAGACTCTTAAGCAGCCCTAGCAACAGCTGTCAATGTGAGACAGTAACCTGTCAGTGTCATCTGGAGACCAAGGGTCTTCTCCAAAGGGAGACCCGGTACCACCATAAAACTTAGGCTGTACCTCAGATGATTCTGAATCCGCTAGTATGCCCCTCGTTGGGGGTCAGATGCAAGCGTGGGGGGGTAGGTGAAGACAGAGGGGGCGCAGCACCAGGCCCAGTAACAGATAACCCAGACCGCATCGCAAGCACCTGCTGGGTGCAGGGTACACACACCCTGACATCATCACTTATAGGGGATACCCCACACGCAACACATAGCCAGCTTGTCCCGAAGTAACCCCAAGCACATTATCCCCAGAAGCCTCCATATGGTGATTAGGGTTATGGTTATGGTGATATAGGGTTAACGCTGATGATAGCAACCCGGGATGCCCCAAAAGCCCACTAGGGAGGTGGGAGATATAATAGCAATAGCCTTAACCAAAAGGGAGAGGACTGGGAGAAACCATGAAGTTAAACCCGCCTGAAAGAGATAAGAAAACATCCCCATAAGAATATAACAAATATAAAAAAGCCACCCCACAGGGCACTCATGGACCGCGGTAGGAGACAGCAGACAGGCCGCACGAGGGAGGCAAAATGGCGTCCGCATATACCTCGAGGGGCGGGCCGCGGAGAAGTGATGCAGAAAACGTCATCCGCAGAGACCGCCCCCCCGACCCCGAAGAGCGTGAATCGTGCCCACGTGATCCCGCCGGCAGCGCCCGAGGTAATGTCGCCGCCACTCGTGGAACGCTGTACAAGCGCACGGCGGCGAACAGTGAAAAACATGAAGCAGGCACATAAACAAGGAGACCCCCCCCGGGAGATCTCCCCAGGGAGAGCGAGGCAAGGGCAGCAGCCACATAACGCCCAAAGTGAATAAAAGGAGATGAAGGAACAGACCTAAGGGGGATAGGGATAAAAGGGAACCCCGGAATGGCGCTAGGGGGCATCCCATAAGGCTCACCACAAGCCTATACCTCCTACCCATGTCAAAGCAGGGACTGCGGTCGGAGCAGCTCTCCTCAGCACCTGACACCGGTGCTGCCTACCTTTACCCGAACCAGTCAGCCGAGGCTGGGAGGCAGTGGGTTCGAAACGGGTGGGAATAGTCCTACAGGGCCGCAGGCTGATAAGCCCCGCTCACCTGCGCAGTATAAAGAGCCATCTTCTATCTTCGCAGTCCAGACTGCAGATAAGAACTGGAGATTTGTTGGAGGTCCCTGGCTTTATATAGGGCCGGGAGGAGCCACAAGTCTTTTTCTGCAGTCCAGCGCCATCTTGTGGATGTATAACCCATGTGTAAGGAATATTCTGGAACAGGACTTGCTGTATACTTGGAATAAAGAGGAGAAACAGTGGGTGTGGCAACACTGTGTGCTTTACATATATCATAGTAAAAAAATAAGTGCATTGTTGTGACCAGAACAAGGGGGGCGAGAGATGCTGCAGGCTAAGAATGTCTCTAGTCTGCCAGCACATAGTGTGACCAGAGAGGAGAGAGGAGGGCAGGGTTTAATAGAGAAAGGCAGCCAATCAGGATGCCTGGGCAGGGAGTGGGGGGTGTTTCCGTTCTTGCTCCACTGAAAGTTGATTGATTGACCAGATCAGCGGGGTGGGGATAGAAAGCCGGATGAGTAAGCGATTTCCTCACTAAGGAGACAGAAGGAAGCAAAGGGCTGAAGCCACTCAATGAAAAGGTAAGCCACTGTTTTTTTTTTTTTTTTTTTTTACTTTTGGACTTACCAATCACATCAAGTTACAGGGTAAAAAAATTACTGTTCATATCTAGACACTGCTGCTCTCTTTCTTGCCTTTGTGGCCAACAAGCCTGGGTTCAGAAGAAAGGGTTAAAGGCTGGGAAAGTCCATATATACAGCAACAAACAATAATATAACAACTTAAAGTGGACCAAATACCCCAAAGCCCCTCCCCCTGACGGCCATTGTATCCCCCACCTATTACAGTTTTAGATGTTTTTCTAAATATGCCTATTCAGGAATGGTGGCTGAGTGGGAGAGAGAGAGAGATTTTCTCTTTATTTAAAGTGCTGAGCAATGAGCTCATGGCCACAGATAATCTATTATAGACTTCCCAACATTTATAAATACAGGGTATCTACAAAGTAATAAATCCCCCAAAACAGCCTTCAGTTACTGAACTCCAATTGATTGCTTAGATATCTATAATATACTACTATATTTGCCCATGAATACAGGTCACAATGGAAAGAATGCCTAACATGCCTTTCCTTGGTTTTGAAAGTTTAGAAGGGCCTATATTCTATTATGCAGGTCTATTGTTGACGGTAGAGCTAAATATATCCATCTATAGTAGATTGAAATGTAAATGGGCCTAGCCAATTAAAAGCATATGGGAGGCAATGGCCTAATTTCTAGGCTTGGAGTTTGAAAAATGGAAGAGGGAAAAGGCTAATTTGCTTGCCTGTATGTCTCCCTCTAGGGGACTCAATGCTACAACCGATGCCGAGCGCAACGCCCCTGATGTGAGGATATTTGTAAAATAAGTTAACAAGGAGCTTGAAAACCTATTAGTGCCACGACTGGATAAGGTACAATAAGCTCCTATTTCTGATCTCATAAACATGCATAGACCAGGCTTAAGAAACTATTAAACACAACAGGGCCTGCAGACCAGCACACAACCTCACATGTACATCGGCATGTATTGAAGTCACGCAGCAATTTCACACGTGTCCATGGGACAGACCAAAAGTAAAAATTAAGATGTTCAGGGTAGTTTGATACTAATTTAGACCACTTATATTGACATGGAGCTCTCCCTAAAGTGTCTTCTACTCATTCTGGGCACATGGAATATCACAAAGATGATAACCCTCATGATTCACCCGTTACTTGTCTCAATCCAGCAATCCCAAGGCGCATGTGAGCCCCCCCCCCCCCCCCCCCCCCCAGGATTACGAGCAACCATCCATCTACTACACAGCCGAAAGGGAGCAGTCTGGGGGAGGCATCCAGCAAACCATTCATTCAGAATATCTTGCTGTTGGAGCAGGGGTCAAGGTGAGCTACTGAGCTGATTCGTCCAGTCCGCGCTTTATGATGTGCATACTAATGCATGTCATAAAGCAGTTTTGACTGAGCAACAGCATAGGGTAGGGTTTCCCTGTGGAGTGCGTGACCCTAACCTATCTGACTGGCTGGCTGCAGAAGTGTGCACAGCTGCAGGGATGCCGGGGATGTGGCCAACAATAGAAGCAAGGGACCGGTGGATAGGTAAGGTGATTGCAGCTAGTCGAGTGGGAGCACAGTGGGGCATCTGGAATCGTGGGGACCTAGTAGGCAGGCCCTGGAGTCATTTAGAATCCCTGGAGTCTTTTAGAGTCCGCGTCCAGCCAGGCCACGACTGGTAAGCTTAAACTTGGCCATCTGTATGGAGATTAGCAAAACCTGGCCTGTAGGTGGCCCTTAAGGGGAGGAGAAAAAAGGGTAAAATCCACCATGTAAAACATTCAATTAGTCTCCATTTCTGAGTGCGACTTGTGAAAGGAAATGCAATGTTGGGGGATGTGCCAGTGGCCATCCGTAAATCTTTCTGACCATTCACAATTGGTACTAGACCCTAGTATTAGAGTCTTAGAGGACAGACACATATGCACCCTGAATTCTCACGTGTAGTGCAGCATCAACTAAAACACTCAGCTTTCCATTTTAAAGACAAATGGGGGGAAATTAGCCTGAAAAAAAAAATCTTTATTTCAAACTTTCAGTATAACAAGTATATATTGAAATAAGGCCTTTTTTTCTTTTTAAACAGCACTCCACATAAAGGAGCTTGTTTTTTCAATCCTTGGAGACTTAAGTCAGGAAAATGAAAACTAGTCTAGATGAGGTTTGCGCGCCGTCTCCTTTTCTCAGGAGCTGTTATGGCATCCACTATACAGAGGTTCCTGGCTAACACTGCAATCTAGAAGACACGCAGCTGGTAGATACAGGACGGGGCCAGAGGGGAGCATTTTTGAGGACCCGGGATGCACGTTGTCAGGAGGCCGCTAAGGAATAATCCTAGGCTATGGAGGAACACAAAAAAAAAAAAACCACTTTCTGCCACAGAGTCTAGGTTGCTGCTTTGCACCAAAGACAAATTCCATCCTCGTATAGCCCAGCTGAAGATAGGATGCTCAATTCTTACTTGATCTAGCCTAGTTTTGGGCATACAAGACAAGGTCCAACTGAAATGTGTGTGTGGAAACATTACCACTGTGTAAAGGACACTCCCCACAGGTCTCTTCAAGTAGGAGTGCGACTGCTCCATCCAGAGCACACAGGGGAGCCCAGCACTACATAGAATTGAGAAAAGGTCTAGTAAGGAATAGATTTATTAAAAAAAAATTAAAAATAAACCACTTTAAATACTGGTAACCCTATAAAGATTGAACTGAATACAGTACAGATAGTCTTTAAACAAGTATTTGAGGTTCCTTAATGAATATATTAAAAAATATGAAGTTTATAGCCTTCTGCCTCTCAGTAATTTTACAGGACCAACATTTTTGGCCATTCTTCATACAAAAAACATGGATAAATCCATCTAATCCAGTGGGCAAATTTGGTGAAGTAAGTTTAACTTGGGGTGAGCTTTGGTCAGTAAACTGAAATGGATATCCAAGGGCGTTTTACTTTAAAGTTTCTCCTCCAGAAATTCACTTGCACCTGTAATGGGGGGGGGGGAATGTTCTGTAGAGAAAGGAAAATTTGTGTATTCACCGGTAAATTTCCTTTCTCTTCCTCTTCTGTTCCAGGGCACCACCAAGTAGCAACAGATGGGTTAATCTCAGCCGTAGGAGAGGACTACAAGATAGAAAGAAAACTAGCTGCTCCTGGCCTATATAAGGCAGGCTGCGACAAGGCCAAGACGTGGCAATCATCCTGGTGAAGTGAGCCGTGACCTGGAAAGGCGCCTCCTTCCCCTTGCAGACGTAGGCTTGTATGGCCACCTGCCTGATCCATCTATTAAGAGTGGACCTGGCGGCCGTGAGGACCTCCTCGGTCCTTCTGGGATCACGAACAAGACGTCTGTCTTGCATACCTCTCGAGTAGCGGCCAAGTAATAATTTAATGCCCTGACCACATTGAGGGAGTCGCTCCTTATAGCGAGTGGGACGTAGGCACCAGGAGGGTAGCACTATCTCCTTATTAAGATGAAAGGGAGAGAGCACCTTGGGCAAAATATCCTGCTTCACATGAAACACCGTTTTGGCTTCAAGCAGCACCAAAAACGGTGATCTGATCGAAAGGGATGCCAGCTCCCAAACCTGCCGGATGGAGATGTTCGTCACAAGAAAAGCCACATTCAACACAAGTATCTTCAGGGAAGCCCCTGAAGAGCTGATAGGACCAGATTGAGATCTCAGGGCGGGCCTAGCAACAGCCAGGGAGACTGAACATGCACAGCACCCTGCATGAAAGTCCAGTGGAAAAAAATGGGCAAGGACAAGACCTGACCCTTAGTGGTGCTGGGCTGTAGGCCAGCGTGCAGGTCTTGCTGGAGGAACTCCAAGATTTTGGGTACCAAGAACCTCCAACAGGAGAGGCCCTTAGATTCACACCAAGACAGGAAGGCCCTTGAAATCCTTTAATAAATTCTAGAGGATGAACGTTTCCGTGCTCGAATCAAGGTCAGAATCGCTGCAGGGGACAAACCCCTCTTAGATCTTCTGCAGCAGGGTCCTTTGCAGCATCCTGAGTGGTTGGGGAGTCGCCACAGGGGGCTCTACCGCCAGCCTGACCAGACCCGCGAACCACACCCATCTGGGCCTGTGTGGGGCGTATCAGGATGATAGGTATCTGCTCACAGTTGATCTTCATTAAACAGGTGACCCAGAAGTAGCAGTGGCAGGTATGCGTAGAGCAGGCTGTACCCCGACCAGGGAATGGCCAACACAATTTTGGACCTTTCGATTGTGCAGAGATGCAAAGAAGTCCACCTGCCCACTGGTCACAGAGAGCATGAAACACATCCTGGTGAAGGGACAATTGGTCCACTGTCTCCATGCTCAAATAATCGCCTGCAGATTTTCCACCCTTAGAATGTGAACCGCCAAGATGCACAGAAAGTGAATTTCCACCCACCTCATGATGCAAATCACTTCCTGGAATGCCTGCCAGACCAATGCCTAAGAACCAGCAGAATCGCCCTCAGTTCCAACACATTGATTGGAAGACTGTGCTCCCGCTGGTCCCAGGGACCCAGAACCGTCTGGTTGTCCAGAACACCACCCCAACCTATCAGACGTGGCATCTGTGGTCAGGATGACCCACCGGATTGGCAGGAAAGATGAGCCAGCGACTGGCGGTCCAGTAAATAATTCAGGGATCACCAAAGTCCAACGTCTGTATAGCCCTAAACCATTTCAATAGGAGCAGCATTTGTAGAGGCCTGGAATGGAACTGGGCATACGGAACTGCCTCGACGGTAGACACCATTAGGCCAAGGAGACATGCCCTGTCTGATCGAGGAATGTTAGTCCATCAGCAGCGACCTCGCTGACTGACCTGTCCTTGGGGATGACTAATATAGCTCTGAGGGGAGCACAGGTACTAAAATTCCCCGGTTCAGTAAGAGCTCTATCTCGCAGTCGTGAACACCGCCCTTTTCCTCGTTCAAAAATTTTTATTGAGAGACAATCAGCACATTACACATTTGGGTTTACAAAAATATACATCCGTTTACATCACAGCGCTCTGCTCAATATGTCTCCTTCGATTTTCCAACAATACCATTAAAGACAAAATCGTAGAAAATATTGGTATACCATTACTAAAACAATACGTAAATGACCCTATGTCTAGTGTAGACTACTACTAGGATCAGTAGGCAGACTACCACCCACTGGAAGTAAAATCTATAACACTCAACAGGACCTACATCCCGCCGTAGAAAAGTAGTAGCTTATCCTAAAAGGACTGTAACCAGGATGGGGGGAGGATTAGGAGGGGTAGGGAAAATGGGTAAGGATTGAAATGAGGAGGAGAAAAGATATAAAAAAGAAAAAAAAACAAAAAAAACAAAACACAATTATATTAAAGGTCGTCGCTAGATGGATTGTTAAAAAGAGCTGCATAATCAGATCCTTAAGAGATCGTTGTCAAAATCCGCAGGCATAGCATAACGAACCCAATCCCAAATTGCTCGAAAACCGTCCAAGTCATCATCATGTATTGCTAACTTTTCCATTGACATTGTATAACTCACTTTATTTTTAAACTCTACAAAACTCAAACAAGACACCTTCCATGTCTTCGCAATTACCAGCTTAGCTCCCGTCAAAATTTGGTAGATAAGGATTTTTTGTGTTTTAGTCGTCCCGTCTATCGGTCTGTTAAGGAGAGCCACCCCGGGATCTAGTGTAACACAATTACCCAGTATTATCGAAATAGTATTAAAAATTTTAACCCAAAAGGCAGACACCAAGGGGCAGTCCCACCATGCATGCCAATAAGAACCTTCCCCAGAGCATCTCCTAAAACAATTATTCTGGGCTGTCCCTGCATAGTGAGCTAGTCTCTCAGGAGTCAGATACCATCTCGTAATTAATTTTATATTTACCTCAATAGACGTTACCGACATCGCCGGGCCATAGGCTCCATTCCATATTTTACCCCACTCCTTGTCATCGAAAAAACAATTCAGTTCTCTATGCCACTTGGCTCTATAGGTAGGGTCGCATGACACTGTACTACTGCTTAATTTGACATACAATTCCGAGATCGCACCCCTTCCCCTAGGGTCCTTCTTACATCTCTCCTCAAAGGAAGTAAACGTAACCTACCCCGATAGTCCCTTGGTAACTGCCTTCAAAAAATGTGCTAATTGTATATGGGCAATAAATTATAGTTATCCCTAAATTGTTGAAAAGTACATATACTAGACCCCTGGAAACAGTCCTGGACTCCATTAATTCCCACCTCTTTCCAAGTGCAAAATCTTGCTGGATCTAAACACGCCGGTAAAAACATAGGATTATCCCACAAGGAAAGAAGCGGCAGATGAGGAGATGCAAGGCCACACGAAAATGTGTGATCATCCCACACCTGTAGGGAATGAGCCGTAATTGGATTATGACCCAATTTCCTAAACTTTGGAGCAAGCCATAGAAGGTTATCCACCTTTAGAGGATAACATTGCTCCACCTCTATTGCAATCCAACTAAGAGGATCAGATTTTTCATGGTATGCTAAGATCTGGGCCAACTGCGCTGCTTTATAATATCTGGAGAAATTAGGGACTCCCAAGCCACCTTCGGCTTTAGCTTTAAACATAATTGATTTTGCGATCCTGGCTTTCATACCGCACCAAATAAAGTCAAAAATCCTATCTTGCAATAACTAAGTATTGTAACGGTATTTTGACTGGCAAAGCTCTGGGAAGATATAAGAACTTGGGTAGCAAAGTCATCTTAACCGCTGCAACTTTACCCAACCAAGAAAGGCCATAGGTCTTTCATTTATCCAAAAGAGCATACAAATTCTGTCGGAGTGGGACAAAATTAGCAGCATACAAGGAGTTAGTAATAGAGACCCCCAAGTACTTGATAGCCTTGTTTTCCCACTGAAAATCATAATCAAGTTGAAGCTGCCTCACAACTTCTGGAGAAAAATTAATGTTAAGAGCTCTGGACTTGGCTGTATTGACTTGAAGCCCTAAATTTGGAAGAGAGAGATAGAAGGACATCATCTGCAAACATACAAAGCTTGAACTGGTTATCCCCCACCGTAATACCTGAAGTGTCTTCCGATTCCCTGATTTTCACTGCCAGGGGTTCCATGGCCAGGGCAAACAGGAGGGGAGATAGAGGGCAACCTTGCCTTGTCCCTTTCCGTAATGGAAAGGGGCCTGACCTAAATCCATTATATTTAACGTATGCGGTGGATCGGCGTATATAGCGTCAAGAAGACCAACAAATTTAGGACCAAAACCCCACTGCCTGAGCAAAAAAAACCAAATACTCCCATGAGACCGAATCAAAGGCCTTCCGTATATCTAACGATAAAAAGAAAAGCCGTTTATCAGTCTTCCTCGCAATATGTGCAATTTGAATCAACCTCCTGATATTGTCCCCTGCCTGTCGCCCTGGGATGAAACCAACCTGGTCGCTACCGATCAAACCAGGCAGATATGCTGACTATCAGCCAAAATTTTGGAGAGAATCTTCACATCTAAATTAATGAGGGAAATGGGCCTAAAGTTAGCCCATATAGAAGTATCGGTCTCCAGTTTTGGAATCATACTAATAGATGCCATCAAAGATTCTCGCGAGAATGAACCTCTCCCTCTTATATGATTATAGTGGGCCGTTAATTTAGGGGCCAGGATGTTTACAAATTTCTTATAATAAAAAGCCGAGAAGCCGTCCGGCCGGGGCCTCTTATTCAGTTTTAAGCCTCCTATAGCCTTAGATACCTCATTTATGTTAAAATCTTCCTCCAACGCCTCCTGCAACGGCAAAGCAGGAAGAGGGACATCCTCGAAGAACCGCCTTAGACTTTCACTATTCGATGCATGTGGATTGGCGTACAACTTCTGAAGTTGATCTCTAAAAATACTGACAATTTTAGTAGGATTGCTCGTTAACTCCCCCCTCACATCTCTCAGCCTAATAGGACAATACACTTGGTCGGGTGTTTTTTTTAGCTAAGAGGGTGTCCGGTTTATTGGCCCTACAATAAAATTTGTGTTGACCCATCTTAACGTCTTCTCGGCCCTGCCTGCCAAAGCTAAATTCAACTCTTGAGAGATATTATGTAATTGGGCTCGAGCCGTCGATGACATCTGGGATTTCGCTTTCTCAGCAACTTCTAGGTACATTTTCTCCAGCCTATCTATATGCAAATGTCTTCCTCTTCTCTTGGGAAGCAATCTGGAGCAACCTACCCCGAATAGTAGGCTTATGAGCCTCCCAACAAGTGGAGACTGAAACATCTGGGGTCTCGTTTAGTCTAAAGTATTCTACCAGGGAGTCTGAGATTGCCAAAACCACCTCTGGATAAGCGAGAAGAGAAGCATTGAGGGACCAGGAGCAGTCAGTTGACTTACTCAATAACGAATTAAGTTTAAGCAGAATTCCGTCGTGATCTGACCGCGATATGGGGACAATAGTCACAGAACTCATTCGATTCACAAATCCCTGTGGAAGAAACACATGATCTATTCTAGAAAGTATTATGGGGATGTAAAAAATGGGTGAAATCCTGTGTTCCCGGATGTGCCTCCCTCCAGCAGTCCACTAATGAATTTGAATCTAGTAATTTTCTAAAGGTCTTAGACATTGTGACTGACTGAGCTGATGTTAATGGGCTGTTGGGGGACTGCCCATCCAGGAATGGATTTAACACCAAATTGGAATCTCCACATATTATAGTAATCCCCTTGGCAGCTAAAGAAACTGCCTCCAAAAACTTAGTAAGGAAAGAAATTTGATTAACATTAGGAGCATAGTATGTTGCCACTGTCACCTCGACGTCCTGCAAAGTTCCTATTAAAATCAAAAATCTGCTCTCCGGGTCACTAACCTCCGTGTTGCACTGAAATGGAGCCCCTCTCCTGAAACCAATGAAAACGCCCTTCTGTTTGGTTTCTGCGGAGGCTGTAAATATTTGTGGATAAGAGGCGTCTAGATATTTAAGCTTAAAAGATTTCAAAAAAGGAGTCTCCTGTAAACAAATTACATCCGGTCTCAAGGATCTGATTTTGTGAAATGCTAAACTCTTTATATTAGGTGAATTGAATCCTTGTACATTCAAGGAGAAGACCGTAGCCATCTAAGCAACAATCTGATCTTATGTAAGTACAAAACAAAAACAAAAAAAAAGGGGAAAGAAGGGGGGAAGAAAAGAGGGAAAAAAGAGGGAAAAATAAAGGCCAAGAGAGAAGGGAAGGTAACACTGTAGGAGGAAGAGAGTCCCTGTTTAGCTTCAGAGGCTCTAAACAAAATTAAGTCGAAGAGCGTCACCTAGGACAAGGAATAAAGAAAACTCCGCCCCCGACGAGACAACCACGACTGCTTGTCCAAAGACGTTTATAGCTGGAACTTATCCACAGCAGAAGAGTAAGGAACTCCTGCAATAGAGAGCCCAAATCAAATAATTATATCTATGTACAATGTATACTTGTCAGCATAGGTAGAAATAAGAACAGTACTGTAAAGCTCCTAAGAACCATAGCAATAGACCCGCAGGCTAAACAAACCACAAGGCTAACACCTTCTGGTTCAAGGGAGTGCAACATAACCTAACCAACAAAGGTAGGGGGGGCTATACCAGAATATAGTAAAGCATTTGGCAAAGGCACTTTGCAACCTAAAACATCAATGAACAAACAATGTAACAATACAGACTGTCGACATCACATACTCAAACCATTCAAACATTTCCAGCTCCAGAACTCAGCCAAGAAAAAATATCTACTAAGCAGAATAGCATCGGAAGTGAGCAAACTTAACCTAGGGCATACAGGGGAATATCCCCCATGCACCCCTAATCTGCTCTGCTAATTAAAAACCCATACATATTGTCAGGGTTGTATACAAAGCATTATTTTATCAGGCTGAGGGAAGTACTGCATTATAAAACAGATACGACATTCTTACTAACAGTAAAACTATACAACATTACAAACAGTGGAAGGGAAAAAAAAACCCAGGAAATAATATCAACTATAATCTCCAGAGATGGAGCACAGCAAACAACATGGATGAACTCCTCAAATCACCAAGCCAAGTGATGGGTGGAAAAAGGGCGAGGATTCAGGAATAGCAGGCAATCCAGATATACTTCATGTGTCCGCATGATGAAGGGATGAGCTTTGATTAGAGAAACGGAGCCCTCGCTTAAACCTTTTCCCAGTCCGTTGTATTTTAGGCGAATCATCCACACACCTGGAAGATTTAGCTCCAATCGTGCCTCTGGTTAGTCAGATGTGCTTGCAATTCCTCTCCGGACGTGGCAACATAAGGTACATCATTAATGCTGAAGCTAATTCGGAAAGCCCCATTTATATTTAATACTACGCTCATGAAGAACAGCTAGCAGGGGCCTCATCTCTCTCCTATTCGCCATTGTAATGACTGACAAATCAGAAAACACCTGATATTTGTGTCCCTGGAAGATCAATGAGTTTGATTCTCTAGCTGCTTTCTGAATCTATTCTTTTGTACTGAAGAAATGGAATTTCGCTATGACATCACGCGGGGGCTCTTCTGGAGGTCTGCGGGGACCCAGGGCCCTATGTATCCGATCAAACTCAAGTCGGTCTAATGGTATCCCTGGAATCAGCTCCTGGCACAAGGCTGTGATTGTATATTTATCATCATCAATATGCTCAGGTATCCCACGGAACGTAGATTTGCTCGTCTATCCCTATTTTCCATGTCTTCAATCTTAGATGCCATGAGGGAGCTGTTGCTACGCATTATATTCAATTCCCCTTCCATGGCTTCTTGCATAACTGAGACATCATTCACTCTACCCTCCAAGGAATTCAAGCTTAAAGAGATTTTGCTTATCTCCTTAGACAAATAATCTGTCAGCAGTTTAGTATTTGATGCCAAAGATCTCTGTAGTAATAACTCAAACTGTGTCATGAGATCCGCACTTACAGTATGCCGAGTAGAGGTGTACAGCTGTTGTTGGCTCTCCTCACCACCAGCCAGAAAGGAAGCTTCACTGCGGTCCATCTCTTGCAAATCCGCAGCAGTAAACTCCGCCGCCATCTTGCCCCGTCTGCGTTCCTGTGTGTACCGCCAGATAATCCCCGCAGCTCAAAGAAAATGCCTCAGGACCCGTCGGTACTGCTCCCGGTCAAACACCCGCCTCCAGCAAAGTAAGTCACAGCCGCTCACGACGCCCTGCCTCGCCGCTAAACCGCGCACTACCTCTGTCAGGCTCGGAGCTGATCAGATCGCGGCCATCGGCTTCCGACGCGCATGCGCAGTCCGTGAACACCGCCCTTTTAACAACACGTGAAGGCTAGGATGCCACAAACCTGTGTGGTAGGCTGGTGCAGAACTCCATCTTGTATCCAGATGAAACACTCCTGGACCCAAGGGTCGTATATCCATTGCCTCCACACCGGCGCATAGTGCAAAAGCACCCCCCTTTGGGCGAGAGCACCCCGTCAATGCCAAGAGGGCTTGACTGGGCGCTTGGCCGGCTGCTCCCTTGGGGTCTAGGTTTTCTGCATGGATTTCACGAACCTGTAAAATCCTTGCGGCATCTGAGGTCTGTAGAACCTCGGTAGAGGTCCTTAGTTTCCTATTCTGTGGAAGCCTAGTCAACTTCCCACCCATGGCCTTCCGGACCAGGGCATCCAGAGGCCCGCCAAAAAGACACCCCCCCCCCCCAAAAAAAATGGAAGAGCAGTAATCTTATTCTCAGAAACCGTTTCAGCCAACCACTGTTTCAGCCAGACCGTGCGTCGCAAAGTGACCAGCAAGGCCAGCCCCGAAGATATTCAACCAAAGTGCAGAGGAACACAAACCTTCATGTCGCAAATGCCTCCTGCGCTGCTAAATACAGACCTTGCCTGCCGTAGTCGCCATGGACATGGCGCAAGCTGGGCGCATGGCCATCCCCACCATGGAGAGCGCATGTCTGACCAGCAGGTCCAACCCCCTATCCGCCAGGTCTCTCAAGGCTGCACTATCCGAAGTAGTGATAAGGGTGTGCCAATCCAGACCAGACACCAGTTCGTCTCACTCATGTAACAAAGACCAAACCCTAACTGCCTCATCCGGAAAGGGGTACTTTACGTCCAGGAACTTAGGAAGAGACAGAAGCTTATCTGGTTTCTCTCACTCCTTTGTTACCAGCCTTGTTGAAATGGGAAGGCCTGGGAAAACCTGCCTGACCTGACGCTTGTAGGGTTCACCCTTCTTCATCTGCCGATTTGGCAGAGGAGTAGAAAGGTGCAGAACCTCCAATATTGCCTCAAACTCCTGAAACTGACCTGTCTGGTGATCCCACGCGTTGCTACTGGTGGTGCACTGGAATGGAAGAGATTAGAAAAGGCAATTCTTTAGCTTAGGTCATATACTTTCAAAAATAAATATTGCCCCACCTGTCAAAAAAATCACAGGTACAGGTTATTGGTTTAGGACCAAATAAAACATTGCAAAAAAAATGCATATGTGATGCCTGCCCTTCTGCCAAACAATGAAGGAGCCTGCGCCCCCATGATTGGATGTAGGGACAGACCTATGTTCTGAAAAGTTTAACATCCAGGAATTCAAATGAATTTTTTGTGGTGCTTTTCTACAATAGAAATACACTAAAAAAAAAAAAAAAAAAAAAAAAAAAAAAATAAAAAAAAGTAACTTCAATATGGCGTATGGACATAGCTAACACCATCCAGTAAACAACCAAGCCTACACAAAATAATATTCAACAGTACCTGAATAGGACCAATATGGCTCCCCTGCTGCTTTACGCCTTCGTATCTGCACAGAACTTCCATGTCTGTTTTCCTGTAAAGCTCCAACACTTCCCTCTGTAAATGCTGCAACAAAGAAAAATATACATTGTTTATCATTTTATTGTCAAGAAACCTGTCTTCAAAAACGGACCATAAAATGTACAAACATGTGCAGGTTAAGGTTCCAAGCAAGGTATAACTGAATAAAATGATAACATGTTCCAGTAGGAGTGAGCACCCAGCATTTAAACAATCTCAAATCCGTATCCAGGCTAATAAAGAAAAAATACCCACATTGTGTCCCACACAGCAGTTTCATGTAACCCTGTTTTTCTAACAACATACTCTGTGCTAAAGTTGGACGCACACCCCTACAGACTCCTAGAGCGCATGCACGGAGGCAGGGCCTGCCAAGCCTCTATTGTCAAAGTAAGTGGAGCAATGCACACCCGTGGTTAGGTCTTGTGTATGGGTGTGTGTATTGACAAGAAAAACACTGCCATGCATAAGTGGTAAGAGCAAGAAGCAATAATAATCTTAAAAACGATATGCTTGGTTTGGTTTAAAAGGGCATTCCATTACTAGAGTATAGATCACAAAAATTACAGATCCACCAACTCTGGACAGGCATTTCTGGCAAGTGACATTCTTTAGCCCAAGTCTGGAAGTTGATGGCTATATAATGGGTGAGGCCTGAGATCACCCCAACAGAAGAGGTAAATCCAACTTATGGAGAGACCCAGGTTAAACCTAATATGCTAGCATTAAAAAAAACAAAAACACTGTTCTTTTCTTGAGGTAGCAATACTACCAACTAAGAATAATAGATCTAACCTGTACTTTGTATGAGCCATGAAAGTTTTAAGAAAGCACTCTTTACCTTGTACCTGAATATTAGGCTCGATTCAGAGACACATTCGTCCGGACTTCCGTAGCTGTCTGTGAAAGTTTTGGTGGGTGTTTGTCATTTTTTGGCTTTTTTTCGTATATTTTTCACTCGCACGAACGTTCGGGAGAATGTGTATATGCGCTTTCGATAAACGGAAGCAATTCGGAACATTTCCAAACAAAATTGAAAAATTTCCGTTCCTTCAGAAAACTTCCGTTGCTGGGATGGTTTCCGTCTGATTCAGAGAGCTGTTTGCCGACGGCTCACCACCCTATAAATTCGTTTAATTGTAAAACCACTTCCGACACCTCTGAGGACTCGGATTGCTATTGTTGAACATGTTTTGCGGCTATGTGGAGGAGTCTGCTTGCCTTTAGCACCAAGGCATTGCATGTATCAGCATGGCCGAGGCCATAAATTGTATTGCAATGCACCTGAATCAATACATTTCATGTATGCCTTATAGAATCATTTTAATGCTGACCTAAATTAGTCCTTAGCATGTAAACATTTATTTTTCCACACATCCATATAATTGCTATATTTTTTTAGACTTATGTCCTTTGTGAATTATATTTGGATTGTTGAACTTGAATCTTAATGTGTTGTAGGAGTTATTGTTTTAGTTGGTTACCTTTGCTTTGTGTAATTATTTTATATTTGGTTGCAGGAACCGCAAGATGTGCCACTCGCCCTTGCTCCTGATGCCCGTTCTTTGCCTGCAGAATGCGGGCCAGGGGTTCTCTAATCGGGCACTATGCAAAACCCGGGCCGTGGTGGCGAGGGCCCTCTGGCTTATGAAGTCCAGATTTAGGTGTTTGGACCATATGGGGGGGGGGGGGGCACTGCAGTATGACCCCAACAAGGTTATACCAAAATTTTAATTTACAGGGACCACACGTGCCAGAGTGGCACAACTGAGTGTCAGGGTCCTTCAGTTGGTGGGCGAGATGCAGGAGCTGCGCAACTTGTTGTGGACCACAGATGAAGAATAATGTTCAGTGGCCTGCCATTGCTATGTATTTAATTTTTTATAGTTGTAAAAAGTTGAAATTAAACACATTTTTAAAAAAAGCATATTTGATGCTGGTAATTATTACAAAAAAATTACATTGTCATTTCATTAACAAACTACATTAACACAAAACTAATGGGCACAGAAATATTTAAAGATGAATATTCACATGACCGAGAAGTGATTTTGGTGAGCTTTAAGGGTCCAAAAGGGAAGATTGAGGATAGTGATAAGTGATTTGGGTAAGTTTTAGGGTGCTAAAATGGAAGAAGAACCTAAGCGCTAAGTGATTTGGGTAAGTTTTATGGACCCAAAAGGGAAAAGGCAGGATAGCGCTAAGTGGTTTGGGTGTGCTTTAAGGGTCCAAAAGGGAAGATGGAGGATGGAGTGCTAAGTGGTTTAGCTAAACATTGTAGTAGAAGTGAGGGTGGCAAATATTTAGGCGAGCACTTTAATGAGTTAAGTTTGTAGTGCGCAGGCGCAAGATCGTAAGGATTCCGTCTGGACGATTATTTTTGGTAAAATGGAAACAGAATCTATCGGGAAACGTAAAGGATTCGTTGGAGGATACGATGGGAAAAGGGCAAAAACGAAAGCCTACGTTGTAACATGTGGAAATGAAATGGTAAAGTCTGGATGGAAAATGACATCCGCGTAATTCGTAATCTGCCGTACGAACGGACGGAAACTTTACACAAGGTTTTCAATGCATGCACAGAATCGCTCGAACGCTCATACGAGAGCGGGAACATTTGAAAAAAATACGACATCGGCACCGTTTTGAAAGTTTTTTTGTGTCTCTCTGAATCGAGCCTATTGTCTTTTCCATCTTTTATCCCACTATAATAAGCAAAACAGGGACTTTACCCAGGCTTGCCCCCAATATTAGGGGGAAGTGAGAATCCTAAGATGGATTATTGGTGCCAGCAAAAGCTTCCAGGAGCAGCACTGGGAGATGGATACAAAAAAGCAACCACTCCTAACCACGCTTTTGATGGAAAAGTCAGTTGTGTTAAATACCATACTTTTAGAAGAAAACAAGATATTCCAACATGGTATGCAGAGAAATATATTTTTTTTTCTAAGAGCAATTCCTCCAATTGTGTCCTTTGCACATCTGGTTTCTGTTTATACACATTTTTAGAACACGATCCACAGATTCGCCTTGCCACAGATTTATGGATTACTAAAGCTCGCATAAAACCCTACAGAGGAATGACGAGTTTCTTTCGAAATAAGCTGTCACTATTTTTAAATAAGGCCATGGCCAGGCTCTGCTGCACAAGAAATGGAAGCATTTGTTTTGTTTTATTAGCACTGTGTCAGGAAGCGTTACGCATGCAAACACGCCTTTCGTATCCACCAGCATTCTAATATATAGAGTTATTGATCAACTTGGTTAGGATTTGTACAGCACTGCAAATAGGTTTTACCATTCCATCATGGCCGCAAGTGACCCACTGAAAAGGGTTACAGGTTTTTTTAGGGTAATGCTCCCTTGGCAAAAGTTACCCTTTAGCTTAAGTCCTGCATAGTCAAATATAAAGTCCTCTAAGATTTCAAAGGTTGACTGGGTTAACCGAAATGTCAGTTTGTTTGTTCACACCCAAGCATTTCCATCAACCTTCAGCAAGGATCATGAGTGACTTAGCCAATCATAGAGGCAGCAGTTTGCAGGGCTTAGCTCTGCCACGAGATCAAGCATCCAGCACCATGGAGATGAATTTAAAAAAATGATTTGGCTTAGTAGTCCACCCAGGAGTGGGTGCTATATACCGTATTTTTGCCCTATAATATGCACCAGTGTGGCATTCTCACCCCCATTCCCCATGAGCAGTGTGGCATTTTCCCCCCTCCCATGCCCATAGACAGTGTGGCAGCCCCCTTCCCATGCCCATAGACAGTGTGGCAGCCCCCCTCCCATGCCCATAGACAGTGTGGCTTTCTCCCTCCTCCCATTCCCCGTATAGGCAGTTTGGAATGCCCCCATCCCATTCCCATAGACAGTGTGGCATCCCCCCATTCCCATAGGCAGTGTGGCATTCTCTCCCCTCCCATTCCCATGGGCAGTGTGGCATTCTCTCACCTCCCATTCCCATAGGCAGTGTGGCATTCTCTCCCCTCCCATTCCCATGGGCAGTGTGGCATTCTCTCCCCTCCCATTCCCATGGGCAGTGTGGCACTCTCTCACCTCCCATTCCCATGGGCAGTGTGGCATTCTCTCACCTCCCATTCCCACAGGCAGTGTGGCATTACCCCCAATCCCATAGGCAGTGTGGCATTACCCCCAATCCCACAGGCAGTGTGGCATTACCCCCAATCCCACAGGCAGTGTGGCATTACCCCCAATCCCACAGGCAGTGTGGCATTACCCCCAATCCCATAGGCAGTGTGGCATTACCCTCAATCCCATAGGCAGTGTGGCATTACCCCCAATCCCATAGGCAGTGTGGCATTACCCCCAATCCCACAGGCAGTGTGGCATTACCCCCAATCCCATAGGCAGTGTGGCATTACCCCCAATCCCACAGGCAGTGTGGCATTACCCCCATCCCATAGGCAGTGTGGCATTACCCCCATCCCACAGGCAGTGTGGCATTACCCCCATCCCATAGGCAGTGTGGCATTACCCCCAATCCCACAGGCAGTGTGGCATTACCCCCATCCCATAGGCAGTGTGGCATCCTCTCCCCTCCCATCCCATAGGCAGTGTGGCATCCTCTCCCCTCCCATTCCCATTGGCAGTGTGGCATTCTCCCCCTTCCATTCCCATAGACCATGTGGCATTCGCCACCCTTCCATTCCCATAGGCACTGTGGCATTTCCCCATCTCATTTCTCATATAGGCAGTGTGGCATTCCCTCATCCCATTCCCCATGTAGGCAGTGTGACATTCCCCCTCCCCTTCCCCATATAGGCAGTGTGGCATTCCCCCCATCCCATTCCCATAGGCAGTGTGGCCCAAAGTTTCCGCCATTCCAGCTGTTGCCGCATCTTTTCCGCGGTGCCTGCACACACAGAGCAAACACTTGGCTCCATACAGTGGCTCCCACCTTTTTGCTGTGTGTGTGCAGGCACCGCGGAAGGGATCGGTTGCGCTGTCTGTTGCTCCTCCTGGCCTCCTGTGGCTGTGGTGGCCTGGCCAGCAGCACAAGAGCAACAGAAATGGGAGTTTAATTTTTAAGCATTCG
Organism: Gastrophryne carolinensis; assembly: GCA_027917425.1. NCBI lineage: Eukaryota > Metazoa > Chordata > Amphibia > Anura > Microhylidae > Gastrophryne > Gastrophryne carolinensis. The sequence goes on from CM051235.1 coordinate 264,285,624, forward strand.
TCCGATAAGACACACTGACCCCCCCCCCCCCGACTTTTGGGGGGAAATAAGTGCATATTATATGGTGAAAAATACAGGTATAAGGATTCTGTGCTCCACCATACACCACAGCTGTAGGTTTTATGGCTGCCTGTGACTTCCATGGAGCACGATCCACTTCAAATATATGGCTTCCAACAGAACATAAGCTGTAAAACTGGAACAGTGCATCCTGCTGCTTTAAGACTGGATTGCAGACTCTTAAAATGTTATTGTTGGCACTAAAAAAACTGAAAATGCTAACACTTAAAGACATTCAACTTTATCATATCAACTGTCACCATATTGTAACTGCAGGGTTAAAACTTGGGCACAAGGGGGCGCGGCTTGGCACGCGAATGGAGAGGACGTGAGGGAGAGAGCTCCTGACCCCTCTAAATATCCCAACGGCAGTTTAGGCGTTTAAATACAAAATTCCGTCTAGACGGATGGCTGGCAGAAGAAGGAAGGATAGAAAGAGATCGGCACTGACCTGCTCTGGTGCGAGGAATAAGGAGGGACCTGGCCGTTCACCCCACGTGTCAGAAGACATGGCGTCCTCGTCGCGATCGGGATCCTCAGACAGCGGGGGGGGGGGGGGGGGCGGGGGGGACCCTGCCATCCCCCGGATCGAGTGAAGTTCACTCGAGCCAGCGGAGAAGATGATGGCGGCCAGGACGGAGCTGGAGACAACCGAGGTAGGCTCACCCCCCCTTCTGAGAGCACTTGTAACAGTAGCAGAGGCCGTGCAGAGCAGGGGAGGTGAGGGCAGAGGGGGAGAGCAGGGGGATGATAGCAGCGCTGCCTGGAGGCGGACTGGCCGACTGGAAACAGCCTGACCGGCGGAACACCTGGTGGCCCCACAACGCTGAAAGGCCTGAAATTTGGCACCCCAAGTGGTTGGAATGCAGGGTCAGAACAGGAGAAGGCTGTGCCGGGGGATGAATACAGGGGAACCAACAGAGGGGCTCTGAGAGATCCAGAATGCCCAGAAGAAGAAAACCCAGCCGGGGGAGCGCCCAAACACTGCTGGAAGCTCGGAAAAGAGCCCTTGATTGCGGGGAAGTTGGAGAGCTTTGGATTTACAACTAGGGAGCGGCTGATGTCTACAAATGCCCCAAAGCAAACTGCACGCTCCGGCATCGCGCCCACACCCTCAAGCAGCGGTCTCCCGCAAAGAACACCGTGAGCGAGAAGTGCGCAGAGGATGGAGACGCCGATGTCCGAAGCCCGTACCTGCTTGACGCCGAATCCAGCACCCAACCGGCATGGCTACACTGTTGAACCCCCCCCCCCCCCCCCGAGTGGGGCTAAGTCGAGTGAGGTGTCCCCCCCCCTCCCCCTAACCCTTCACCCTCGTATGCGCAGGGAGACTCCTCCACCCCCCATTGTGGAAACTCCTCCAACAATCCACCTGCCGCCACCATTGTTCTCACCAGACCCAAGACCCTCTCTTCTCCAAGTTGAAAGCGCTGCTGGTGCACCATCGGAAGGAAACCCTCTCGTTCCTCAGGGCCATCCCTACTAGAGTGGACTTTGAGGCACTTATCGCGCGATATGAGGCCGCATATAAGAAAGATATTGCAGAAGTGCGCGGCCAGATGCAAGCTCTGGATAATAGAGTCTCGCACAATCAAGCATCCACAGAGGCAGCACTGGCATCCCTGTCGGCTAAAGTGGAAGCCCAAAACGCGCAGATTCTACAACTTCACCTCCGGCACGACGATCTCGAGAATCGACACAGGCGGAATAACTTGCGGCTGAGGGGGATCCCGGAATCATCTTCAGGAGAAGACGTGAAGCAGATTATAACCGCGATATTCAACCGATTGCTGGAGAGAGGCGCAGACACGCCAATTAAGATAGGCACATAGAGCCCTGGGCCCAAGAAGCCCGACCTCGCACGCCCTAGAGACATCATTTGTAGGATACATTTCTACAACCTAAAAGAGGAGATCTCCCGCAGGGCCTGGAGGCATGGGCTCATGATTCTGACGGCGCAAGTGTCTCCATCCTTCCGGACCTCTCCAGGCGACATACAGGTGGGGGTACCCACTTCACCTAATTGTCACCAAAGATCAGGACTCTTATCTTAAGATCACATCAAGATCTGGGGGGTCTCTTTTCTTTTCTCAGTTGCGACCCAGTATCTGTGCCAAATTGGTTGATGCCATCAACCGATCTCCCAATGCAAAGGTCCTACAGGGCCCCTCAGTACCGTTCAAGATCTAGGAGCCCTGGAGAAGAAGTGAGACTCCCCACGAGACAATGAGCTTTAAGAAGCGGCAACAGCCCTATGTAATAGCCATCAGCGCCAGCTATTTGGTAGATAGCAGGGTAATCCTGGAGCCAGTTACAGGTATTGGGAATAGCCATCTGTCTTAGGCCTTAAGACCATCTCCCGCGTGGTGTCCTCTAGGCTCAGGTCGGTCAAACAATGAACGTAGCGGCCGCCTGGGCTCCGTGAGGCCCTGGGAAGGGAAACCAGTTTGATCAGATGCCAATTGCCCATCAAGACTAGGTCCAGTAGGGGAAGGAGACTGGTCTCTGCATTTGCCGCTCGACACAGTTCCCCCACTTAGGCCGGTCTCTGACCTTTCCCGTTTGGGGAAAGGCCACAGACCAAGCGTACTAGCTATTTAGTTCCTCTCTGCTCGTGGCCCACTCCCGAGCACCAGTTTGGTTTGAATTTGTTCTTTCTTCTTGTCTTTACTGTTTATTCTTACCCACTAACCTCCCCATCTGTTGGTCTCTCTGCCTCTACTCCTTTTCTCCCCATAACCGGTCCCCCACCTCCCAACATGTGTGAGACTAATCTGATTTCTCTCAATGTAAGGGGCCTGAATACTCTAGAGAAGAGGTCTACAGTCCTCCGGACCATCAAGGCAATGAGGGCCCATGTGGCATTTCTCCAGGAGACGCAAGGTATTCCCAACCTCTTACCACTCTTACTCCCCAGACTCAAAGTCCAGGGGAGTGAGCATAATCCTGTCCAGGACGGTGCCCTGAGAGGAGGTGGGCGAGAGGGGAGATAGGTATGTGTCAAGGGGAAAAATTAGAGCTGAGCTGTTCACCTTCATGAATATATATACGGGCGGAACGTGGGGCAGGTCTCCTTTTTGGAGGATGTTTTAAACAGGGTGGCCGAATTTGGAGGGTAAACTCATTAATAGGGGGGGACTTTAATCTTTCACTTCAGCCCCTCCTGGACACCTCCAAGGGCCATTCACATCTTTCCTACGCTAAGCTGCAGAAGATCAGGAAAATACTGCACACACATCAATTAGTGGATCCTTGGCGCATTCACCACCCCGACACGAGGGATTACACATATTACTCAGCACCCCATAACATGTACTCACGGATCGACCCAATTCTTGTCCATCACCATATGTTGCAATGGGTTTCTGCTACCTCCATAGACAACATTACCCTATCGGACCACGCACCTGTACACCTCATACTGACCCCTCATTCACCAGCACCCTGCCCATGGACCTGTAAATTGAATAGTTCACTCATCCAGGATCCAACAATATTAGAAGTGGTAAAGCAAAACCTATAGAACTACTTTGTCACAAACGCAACCCCTGAAACTAGCCCACCTATCTTATGGGAAGCCCATAAAGTGTGTTATCCGTAGAATTTTGATCCAACAGCCGTCCAGGGTTAAGAGAGAAAAAGGCAAGCTAATAACTGAACTTCTGGGTGAGATCCAAAGGCTAGAGACCCTTCACAAACAGTCCTTGGCAACAGTGCACTTGGATGCCTTGACCTCCCTCAGAGACAGACTCAAAGGGGTCTACAATGACAAAGCAAAACGCCAGCTCATTAGATGTAGAAAGGTTTTCTATGAGTCGGGAGATAAATGCAGTCGCCTTTTGGCAGCGGCTCTGAGGGGGGGAAAGGTCTAGAACATATGTGCCCAAACTCCAAGACAGTGGGGGCAACATGAAGCACTCTGACAGGGACATAGCTAGAGTTTTTAGGCAGTACTACGAGACCCTTTATAACTTACCAACCGCTGGCATGGGAGCGGGAGCTGAGGAGAGGAACCAGTACATTCAGCATTCTGGAATGACTAAACTCACCCCCCCCCCCCCCAAGATATTGGAAGAGCTAGAGGGCCCGAACTAGCCAAAGCTATCAAAGACTCTGCTAATGGGAAGGCGCCGGGGCCGGATGGACTACCGCTTCTCTATTATAAAACTCTCAGAGGTACTTTCTCCGAGAATGCTGGAGGTTTTTAATTCCCTTGCGTCGGCGAATTCCCTTCCACCAGACAGTCTCAGAGCTCATATTTCTGTCATACCAAGAGGGCAAAGACCCCACATTGAGTACGAGTTATAGGCCGATATCCCTCCTTAACGCGGACATCAAGTTGTTCGCCAAAATATTGGCTTCCGCTTGGCTCTGCACCTGCATCACATAATACACTTGGACCAGGTGGGTTTTATGCCTCATAGAGAGGCACGTGATAATACCACCAAAGCCCTGATCCTTATAAATTTGGCTCTTAAGAAGAACCTCCCCGCTCTCCTCCTCGCTACGGATGCCGAGAAGGCGTTCGATAGGGTACAGTGGGACGTCAAGTTCAGTGTGTTGGAGCACATCGGTGTGGGGTCTAGTATGCGCGCTTGGATTGCAAATCTCTATCGACACCCCACTGCCCTAGTGAGAGTAAACGGCGCGTTATCATAACCCTTCGGCATCAGGAGCGGGACGAGGCAGGGTTGCCCACTGTCCCCACTAATCTTTATTCTCACACTGGAACCACTTCTTTGTAGGGTGAGAGGCAACCCAAACATACAGGGGATCTCCCTTCCATCCAGGCAATACAAAGCTGCAGCGTATGCGGATGACCTGCTCTTTTTTGTGACCAGTCCTGAGGTGTCCCTCCCAAATCTGACCAAAGAATTGGAGAACTATAAGATTTTCCAACTACAAAATAAACTGAAATCTGAAGTTTTGAACATTAACATCCCCGCGGAAAGAGAGACTAACCTCCAGCATTCCTTCCCCTTTAGATGGGCCGGAGGGCACATCACTTACCTGGGCACAAAACTGGGCAGGTCCTTGGATGTGATTTATTCACTAAATTTTCCCCCCCTGTTATGTGCATTTTCCAAGGATACGGAGGCGTAGTCCCTCAAAAAACTTTCTTGGTTCGGCAGGTGCAATGCGTTGAAGATGAACCTGCTACCACGCCTACTGTACCTGATGCAGGCCCTGCCCATAGAAATCCCCAAATCTTTCCTCTGCAGGATGGGGGTCCCTGTTCACAAAATGTATTTGTTCCGGCAGAAGCCCCAGAGTTAGTAGGAAGATACTGATCAGAGCAAAAGAAGATGGCAGACTGGGCTTTCCCAACCCGGGGCTGTATTATGCCGCTGCTCACCTGAATAGGGTGGTGGATTGGTGTAGACATGCACGACAAAAGCAGTGGGTGCAGATTGAGCAGAGCTGCACGCCCCTCCCTCTGAAATCCCTCCCATGGCTCAAAAAACAGGCTCTAGGCTTAGAGTGGAAGCATCCTACAGTAGGGGCCTCCCTTAAGATGTGTCAGAAACACTTTCCGCTCAAGGACATCTCCCCGACACCTTCGCCAATGTTTCCAATTCTGGGGAACCCTGAATTTCCACCGGGAGTAAGTGGTAGGACAGCGGGGAAATGGTTGGAGAGGGGGATTTGCAGGGTAAGCCACTTTCATGACAAAGGAGACCGGTGCTCATTGGATGAACTGGCACACTCGAAGGGGCTACCTAGGTGGGATGAATGGCAGAGGATGCAGTTAATCCATTTTCTTTCGTCCCTTAGGTACCAGACAGGTCAGCTGAGAGAATCCTCCATATTCGAGAAGCTTTGTGAGGAAGGTGGTCCTCTAAGACACGTACTTTCAGCTGCTTACAAGCTACTCATTAGCCCGCAGGATCAGGCTGCCCCTACATTCCTCCTAAAATAGGAGAGTGACCTGGGGGTTACGTTTACACGCGGGCAAAGGAGTAAGATTATGAGCCTAGCCCATAAGACCTCTGTATGCACCAGATATAAGGAGTGCAATTACAAGTTACTAACAAGATGGTACAGAGTTAAGGCCCTGATTAACAAGTGGTGCCCCACAGCTTCCCCTATGTGCTGGCGTTGTAGCAGGGAAAGGGGGGACCTGCTTCACATCTTTTGGTCATGCCCAGAGCTTGGGAGGTTTTGGTCAGGGGTAAAGGACACAATGCAAAAGATGACAGATGAGGTGTTGCCAGATGGCCCTGCCTTCTTCCTCCTCCTCCACCACTCAGGAATGCCCACCAAGAGGTATCGTAAATCGGTCCTGAGTCAGATGGTGAATGCCGCAAGGCCTGCATCCCCTTGCATTGGAAGAAATCTACACCCCCGACGGTCTCACAGTGGCTTAGTAAAGTGGTTGAAATTGAAAGGTACGAGGGTCTTATAGCGGTCCGCAATGAATCTGCGAAGACACATTTCCGTAAATGGGCCTGTTGGGATGCATTCACACACTCACAGTTCTCTATTAGAGTCAGATCTTGGTTAAAGGGATTGGTATGCCTCCCGCATCTTGCCCATCCTCCCCCCCCCCCCCGCAGTGTTTCTTCCTGACCCGTTTTATCCTCCTCTACTCTCCTTGCTCTCTTCTTCTTGTCTTCTTTGGTAGCTTTGTTATTTCTTCGGAGTGTTTCGATTGGAAGCAGGTTGTAGTAGCATAAATGAGGCGCTTGGGGCTTGGTGGTGCAAGCCAGAGATGTGGGATGGGGGGCGTTCGCCTGGCTCCCTCTTCGGGCCTTTAGATTGGCGGGTCAGACCCCGAGGTCGGCCTGGCCGGTACCGTTGATACCAGACGGGGCCGTAGGATGGATGTTGGGTGATCGACCCCCCCACTGGTTAGGAGATTAGACGAAGCGGCCCCAGCAGAACTAACGAAGATATGTAGACTGCTCTGTTTGGACAACACCCTATAAGAAGTGTATGTTTATTGTCTTATTTTCTGTTTTCTAAACGGTTTTTATTGTTGTAACTTGAAAATGACAAAGAATATATAAAAAAAAAAAAAAACTTGGTCACAGTTTATCGATTACAGGAAAAAGGTTTGTAGTCAGCACAGAAATTACAATGAAATACTAACACCACATCCTCCTGCATTTTTAATCTTTGATAATTTTATAGGCCAACTCCTTCATTTGCTCTACCTTGAACATTCTAATTCAGGCCATTCTCTTTCCAAGGTGAAGCACTGCCAACGATTAAATCATTTTAAAGAGGAAATTCGGATGCCCAGATCCACTAACCTTCTACCCTTGCTGTGTCTCTGCACTGCAGCCACATCGCAGTTCCCCTTTAACTGTGCACATGGCTACGGGCATGCCATGGCTGCAAGGTGAGCGGGGGATGTGGCTGGCAGCGCACTCTGCTCCCTTCGGCTTAGCAATAGGCTGGTGGAGCGCAAACAGGGGATATATATATATTTCTGTAGAAAGCTTGTATGTTTTCCCAGGGCGCTGCATTTACAGAATACACGGGAAAACAGTGTGTAGTGAGGTTCACCGTTACATTTCTGAAGAAGTTGGAATGTTGGCTGTGGAGCCACGCTTGGTTTCTGAAGTATACTTTAAAAATAATGTGGCTCATCCTTAGTAATTTACAATTTAAGGCCTCCTTTTAGAAACCCAGCTCTGCCAAGTAACATTTCCATGTGTCTATGGTTGGGGGAGAAGCAATAAAACAGTGTTACACTCTTGGGCACTTCAAAAAAAGGGGAGAGGGTGTAAAGGAAGGCAAAGCAGCGAGAAGATGTCGAGCAATGGGTGAGAATATGGTAGGGGGAGGTGTGATTTTTATAAATCACAAATTAATAACCAGACCGTTATGTACTACAGTTCTCAGTGGAGACCAATATTAAATTGCACCCCAAGCAAGCAATTAGCACCTCCTTTGGGTTATCAGAAGTGTTACAGCAGAAACAAAATGGAGAACAGTTGTGAGAAAATCTGCAAGTACATTCATATGGAGGCTATAGAGAGGGGTGGCAAAGATTCTGTACTTATCCACTAGAGAAAAAAATAATGTACACGTTTAATATGCTCGACTATTTTAGGAATGCTGTGGTTTATACCATGGGAACCAAATGCACCGTAATGAGCACCATCACAAAATAACAAATAACCCTTCGAGAAAGTGGTGGTGGTGGTGGTGGTGGGGGGGGGGGGGGGGGTCAGTCATTAATATTTCTCAACTAATAATAAATTCCCACCTAGCTTGTTCTTTACTCCCACTGGTAGGAAAACACTTCCAGTGTGCTTTGGAGCATAACACTTTTTCAGGGGAGAACTGCTCACTTCTAACGGCTTGACTCCTTAGCAGGCCTGTGGGGAACAGTTGCATTAGCCACGTAACATGCATGATGGGTTAAAGCATCTACATGTCAGAAACAAATTGCAGTAGAAATAAACCAGTATTGCAGTGCAAACTAGCTCAGGGTAGAGGCCACTGAAGTAAAGCAGTTCTCGCCTATAAATGCTGAATAAATCACCCCTGATCAGTCTTCCTTTCAGGGAAAGATTTTAAATTAGGTGGACCAAAAGTAGACTATCCTGGGATTTGGTCCTTTCCCGCAGGGCACCTAGCTGCCCCTAGATCGCCAAAGTTAACTCGCCTCTTCCAGTCCTACGGTGCATGCGTGGCTGCTCGTCTAATCCATACGCTCAGAGCCGTTGACTTCACGTCATGTAAGCCTACGTCTAAGGCCAGCAGCTCAGAGAGCACTGGCAGCCACATCCCCCGCTTAAGAGGGATCGTGCCCGTGCCGGCCATTCACAAATTCCTGGCACGGACACACGCCCGGCTAGAGGGATAGCGGGGATGCGCAGCGGCTCATGCATGCGCCGTTGGACTGGGAAGCAAGGTAAATGTATGGGACGACCTGGGGGGGGGGGGGGGGGGCATCGATTGGCCTAGATTCCTGAGCCGATTGCGGTGGGTTTTGGTCCACTTTAAATTATTTCACAATAGTACTCTGTTAGGATTGCAGCTGCTCAGAGAAACCATACACCAGATTACCTTTCACAATTACCTTTGTCTGAAGTCCATCTATAATTGTGTGTATATGTTGTTAGGAGCCCACTTAGTCAGACATTAATAGTATATTAGTACATCCCGTTTTTGATTTTTGTGTGGCACGCAGGCACATCTCATGAGTTATTTCCTTTATATTAAAAAGGAGCAAGTTATTTTTAGTTTGTTTCGTTTTGTCAGCCCAATCAACACCCCCCCTCCTGCCCCCAATGCATCACCATGATCTAAACATAATTTTTTAGATACATTTTGGTTTATCTGTAGCACTACTGAACAAGGGGTGCAACTGCACAAGGGCCCAGAAGGTTAGGGTACCCCATCATTGTTGCATTAATCAGATTTGTGCTCACTGGGCATCATTTGAGAAAGAAAGCACCATTTATCACTGCTTTTCCAATTGAGTAAAGAAAAAAAAGCCTCGACAGGGTCCCATTTAATATTTGCACCAGGGCCCCGTCACAATTAGTTAAGCCACTGTGCTGAATCTATGGTTTCATAATTATATTTATTAAATGATATGTTTCAAGGTGTTTTTTGGGAGCGCTGACAATTTTCATTCTCGTGTAAAGAAAACTATTTACTAAAAACTTACAAATGATGCCTGACTAAATGGGCTGACAAACTATTAAAAGGAAGACTAGCGTGAAAAATGGCCTCATGATAAAAATCTATATAAATATGCTGGATGGCAGGAAGACGGGTCACTTATACACCCGGCACAAAATCTATCTAGCCAGGGTTGTTTTTATTTTAATGGAAGAATGAAACCAGGGGTCACAGGTTTAGTGAATCAGAACCTGTCACCCCTAGATTTTATTCCTACCAGGAGAAGCAAACCACAATTTTGGCGGAGTTTTATGCAGCTTGGGTGTATAAGTGACTCCTCCTCTCATTAGTCAATGGGTTTATATGGATTTTTAGTATTACACAATTTTGCGATAGTGCTCCTTTAAAAGACATACTTCTGGCAAAGCAGAGCAGAGCCGTGCCATTACACTGGGATACATTTGGCACTGTCCAAACAGTTTTCTGTTTTTAAAGTTTAAGAAATGGCTGCGATATTGAGGTTTACAGTTCACCTTATGATTTCTCTGAGGCAAGTGGGCGTGGCACTGATGCTGCATAATAATCAGCATAATGGACAGGGTCTGTAAGAATTCCAGAACTTTCTTCAGCCTCCCTGGCTGTGCTTCTCCCCTTGTTGCTAGGCGTCACTGGTGCTTAGACCAGCACTCCCAGACACATGCACACACTCCCAAATTTGCACACGCACACCCCCAAATGTGTGTGTGTTTGGGTCACTTGCTCTCTTGTGTCCCCACACTTCCTGGCAGCAGGCACCCCCCCCACACTTGGGCATCAGCTTCCATCTACCCTTACTTTGTGTGTGTAAATGGGGGCGAGGAGAGCGGGCAACAGACGCTGCTTCTGCCATGCCTATGTGTTTAGGAAGCTGAATGGAGGCTGCCTTGATACTCCAGCTGCAGGGGGGGGGGAATAATTTCCAACATAAGCAGGGTGTGACTCCCCAGGGTTAATGGTCAACGGGAGTGGAGGCATTTTTGTTTCCCCCACTGCATGACTAAGTGGCAGGGGATAGAGGGGACACTTCAGAAATGAAGGGATGTGCAGTGGGCACAGGGGAGAGGAGCATGTGTATACCCGTCTTTCTCCCCAGCTCCATTCAGCCGCTTTCATTGTGTATGCACCGGCCGGCAGGACAGAATGGAGGGTGCACACTATGACAGGCGAAGGTATCAGAGCTGGGACCACACACAGCAGTCACTGGTGCCGAGAGACAAACACCCCCCCCCCCCCTCAGATCAGTGCCATCTGCCTCCCCTTCCTTCTCTCTCCGCCGATGCAGTTGTGTCTGCTGACAGGGGGACAGGGGAGGAGAAGCACAGCCAGGGCGTCTTATGCAAATTCTGGGAATCTTACGGACCCCACTCATTATGCAGCATCACAGAGCCACTTTCTTCAGAAGAGAAATTATATATATATATATATATATATATATATATATATATATATATATATATATATATATATATATTAGAGCTTTGGTTTATGGACATGTATAATAAATTCTATAGGTTAAGCTGCGGAACAGTACAAAAAGATTCTGTGAGTACTCACCTGTAGAATTGCTTTTACCATGCATGGCACGGCCTGCTTCACAAAGTCATTACATCTGGGTTATTCCACCACAAGGTGGCACAGTGCACTGCAGAAGAGTTGTGGCTCCTCCCGGTACCATATAAAAACGGAATCACTATAGACTTATCCAGTGTTGACAAGCAGTTACGCAAGAACCGGGAGATAATAAAGTAACAAAACCCCAACTAACATGGAACAACCACCATAAAGAGGCAACCAAGAATAACGATAACAAGGGAGGGGTGAAGCAGGCCATGCCATGCATGGCAAAAGCAATTCTACAGGTACTCACAGAATTGTCTTTTTCCCCATTGCATGGCACAGCCTGCTTCACAAAGTCATTACATCTGGGATATCCAAAAGCAGTGTCCATAAAGTAGGGTGGGATCCCAAAAGAGTAACAGGCAGTTTAAACCACTACCGCCTGAAGTACCTTGCAGCCAAAAGCAGCATCAGCTGATGCCTTAACATCAACCTTGTAAAACTTGGAAAAGGTATGAACAGAAGACCAAGTTGCGGCCTTACAAACTTGTTCAACAGAAACTTGGTGCTGAAAGGCCCAAGACGCACCGATAGCACGAGTGGAAAGAGCAGTAACCCTAAAAGTAGGAACCTTCCCCTTGGCAGAATAGGCCTGCTCCACCGCCTGACGGATCCACTTGCTGATAGTGGATTTAGCCGGTGGCAACCCCTTCTTAGGCCCAGCAGGAAGAACAAAAAGAGCATCAGATTTCCTGAAAGACTCAGTAGCAACCAAATAAAACTTCAGAGCCCTGACAACATCCAAAGAGTGAAGGGTCGGCTCCTTGGAATTAGCAGGGTTAGGACACAAAGAAGGCAAAACAATGCAGACACAACCTAGGCAAGAAATCCGGCTTAAGCCGAAACACCCCCTTATCCTGATGCCTCTCAAAATAAGGGAGGTTTGATGGAAAGCGCCGCCAGCTCAGAAACTCGCCTGACCGAAGTAATAGCCACCAAAAAGGCCACCTTAAGAGTCAGAATGGGCAACGCAGCCCCACGAATAGGCTCAAAGGGAGGACCCTGCAGAGCAGACAACACCAGATTCTGGTCCCCAAACCGGTAGCATAGGCTTACGTGGCGGACGCACATGAGTAACTCCCTGGAAACAAGTCTTAACCAACCGGTGATTGGCAAAGGATCTTTGGAAAAAAATTGCCAGATCCGACACCTGTCCTTTGAGGGTACTAAGTTGAAGGCCCGAATCCAAACCATGTTGCAAAAATTCCAGAATCCTGGGGATAGAAAACACCTGACAAGGAAGAGACTGACTCACACCAGGCAATGTAAGCATGCCAGATCCTGCAGTAGATAAAGGACGAGGACTTCTTCCTAGCCCTAATCATAGTAATAACTGCCAACTGCACGACATCTGCGAACCACACCCTCCTTGGCCAACAGGGGGCCACCAGAATGGCCGGTACCCCTTCCTGGGCTATTTTGCGCAGCACCCTGCCCAGCAGGGGGAATGGAGGGAACACAGAGGAGCCAAAACTCCAAGGCATGGCTAGCGCATCCATGGCTAAGGCCAGAGGGTCCTGTGACAGGGAGACAAACCTGGGAAGTTTGTGATTGTGGCGGGACGCAAACAGGTCCACATCCGTCTGACCCCAGCGGAGACACAGGGAGTGAAATACCTGGTTGCTGAGGGGCCATTCCCCCCAGCCGAGACGTCCCCCTGCTCAGGGAATCTGCCTCCTGGTTCTCCACCCCCGGAATGTAGATCGCCGAGATGCAAGGGACATTCTCTTCCGCCCAAGACATTATCAGGGACACTTCCTTGAGGGCTCACTTGCTCCGAGTCCCTCCTTGATTATTGATGTAGGCAACCGCCGTCTGGTTGTCTGAGCGGATCTGAACAGCCCGACCCCAAAGGTGTGTGGTCAGCTGAGACAGAACCAACCTGATCACCCTTAGTTCCAGGACATTGATGGGAGCATGGGCCTCCTGGGGGCCCCACCGACCCTGGAACTTCAGAGACTTTCAAAAGCCCCCCCAACCGGTCAGACTGGCATCCGTGGTGACAGTCTCCCAGCACGGGGGCAGAAAGGTCCTGCCCACTAGAAGGTTCCCTGAGTCCAGCCACCACGAGAGGGACTGTCTGGCCAGGGAGGGACAGAGCAAACTCCTGATCCAGTGACACAGGGTCCCGATCCCAAACTAACAAGAGGTGCAACGGAAGAGGTCTCATGTGAAGCTGAGCAAAAGGTACTTCCTCGAAGCAGGACACCATCAAACCCACCAACTGCATCCCCTGCCGAATGGAAGGATGGGGACACAAGAGCAGAGTCCGTGCCTGCTTCTGAAGGTCCTCCACCTTCTGCTGAGGCAGGAATACCTTGACCTGAGAGGTATCCAGAGTCATACCCAGAAAAGACCCCTAAGACTGAGACAGTGAAGACTTGGGATAGTTGATTACCCAGCCGAAGGACTCGAGAGTAGAGGTCACCACCTGAGCATCCTTCTCAGCCTGATGAAGAGACCGAGCCGCAATCAGAATGTCATCCAGGTAAGGAAGGATGCGAATGCCCTGATTTCGGAGCAAAGCCATCACACCCGCCAGCACCTTGGTGAACACCCGAGGGGCCGAGGTGATACCGAACGGTAAGGCCACAAACTGGTAATGCTGATCCTCTAGAGCGAACCTGAGAAATCTGATGACCTGGAAAGACTGGCACGTGGAGGTAGGCATCCTTGATGTCCACTGAGGTCATGAAATCGCCCAGGCGCAAGGTACTGGCCGCCGAGCGTAGAGTCTCCATGCGAAAATGCTTGAACCTGAAACTTGTTGTTGAGACCCTTCATGGGCCTCAGGGACCCGTCCTTTTTGGGTACCGTGAAAGATTGGAGTAGAACCCTTGACCCCGTTCCTGGGAAGGCACCAGGTAAATGACTCCCGACTCCAACAGACGTTGAACCGCAAGGCGCAAACCCTGAGCTGAAAAAGGGTTTTGAGACATCCGGGATCTGAGGAATCTTGGGGGCGGCCAGGCTGCAAACTATCTTGTAACCGGAGGACACCACCTCCTGAATCCACCGTAGCCTCCAGACGTGAGCAAAGAGCCGAAGCCGTCCCCCCACCCGGATGGGTGAGGGCTTGAAACCCCATGAAAGACCGCAACGACCACGGGATCTGCCACGGCCCCAAGAATCTCTGCGGGTACCCAATAAGAGGGAGCCACAACCTCCTCTGGAAGCACAAAAAGAGGGGAGGGAAGAGGAGGGCCCCCAAAAGCTAAAACATCCAGACGCTCACCAAAGAGCCGCATCCCCATAAAGGGGAGCCCAGTGAGAGCCTTCTTAGTGGCAGCATCAGCTGCCCACTGACGCAGCCAAACAGAGCGGCGCATAGCCACCAAAAAGGCCAAAGGTCCTACTACACATCCGTACCGCATCATCCATGGCAGTAAGGACAAAGGCAACAAAATCAGAGCAAAGCAAGAGGGCCCTAAAACCCTCCCCCTCCTACCAGCCGTAGCACCATCGAGGAGATGCTTGAGCTGTTTAAGGGCAATAGCTGTAATGGCAGCAGCGCAGACCAGGCGCAGCCCAGCCCCCACACACGCAAAAGCATGGCAGGCCAGCTGATCCATGCACCAGTCCTCGCTTTCCCGCAATGTAGTAGTGTCAGGTGAAGGCATGACCGAGGTGTTAGACAGCCCGTGCACGGGAGCGTCCACCTCAGGGGGACATGACCATTGTTTGACCAGGTCAGCAAGAAAGGGATACCTCCTATCCCACCCTTTGGGCACCGCGGGCAACCTACTAGGACGTTCCCACTCCTTGAGCACCATATTAGTGAAATGGCTCTGCTCAGGGAACTCCAGGCGCTGTTTGTCAGGACGAAAGAACTCACCCCGCTTCCTCTTAGCCACCTCAGGGGGGACAATGTGCAAGACTTCAAAAATATGAGCTAACAGTCTATCAGTGTCCTCAGGGAACCATGAGTCTTCCCCAGACGCAGACCCAGGGTCACTGCCGTAACCCTCCTGCTGGTCCCCAGAGGAGTCAGAGTCCTGAAAGAGTTCCCCCTCCTCTAGGGGGTAAAGGCCACCAAAAGTATCAGGTCCCTCATCCTCCTCAGGAAAGAAGGATGTCACGGGAGCTAGGTGCCGCTCCTTGCCAGAGGCCTTACGTGGAACAGGCCTGGCACGTTGCCTTTCAATACTGGCCACACGCAGTGCCAGATCAGACTGTGACCCCCCCGTTAGTATCCCCCTCACTGCGAGCTAAATGCAGGCGCAGGGGGGTAGGCGACGCCGAAGGGGGCGCAGAGCTGGGAAGCGTAGCAGGCAACCTAGCCTGTAGCCCAAGGACACCTTGGGTGCACGGCCCGCACACCGTGACACTTACTTACAGGGGATACCCCACACATGGAACACAGCCGGGATTGCCCCAAAGGACCCCCAAGCACGCTATCCCCAGAAGCCTCCATATGGTGATTAACAAAGGCGCAATAGGCCAGCACAGGGTAAAGGCTATCAAGAGCCACCCGGGATACCCCCAGAAGCCAGTAAGGGAAGATGAGGGATGTTAAGGGATAGGACCGGGAGAAACCACAACCCACAGTTGTCCCGCCTGAAAGACATAAAGACACATAAGTATCCCGCAGCACATGCCCCAAATAAAAAAACCCGAAGGGGACTCACGGAGCAAGTAGGGCAAGGGCACCAACCGTCAGACCACAGGAGGAAGCGCCAGCAGACGAGGATCACCGCCGCAGCTCCGGGATAAGAAGGGCCCCAAACGCACAGCAGAAGCAAAATGGCACCGGCAGAGGAACCTTGAGGGGCGGGCAGCGGGAGGACGACGCGATACGCGTCATCCACCGCCGCCCCCCGAAGAGCACGAAAATGGCGCTCACGTGACCTTGCCGGCATCATCACAGTAGAAGAAAAACGCCTCACAAATATAACGCTGCTCGCCGCGGAGCGTAGTACAAAGCGGCGAAAAACAGTTAAACAGTAAAAAAAACAGATGAAAAACACAGCAAAGAACATCCTCGCCTCTACCACTCGCCCCCCCCTCCCTCAAGCACACGTCGGGGAGGGAGAGAGGAAAGCGAGCGGCGGCGAGAGTCCAGGTCAGGGACGGGGGGGAGGGACCCCAAATGCCAGAACAAGTAAACAGTCCCAAAAATACTCACCCCCTCAGAAGCTAGGACAGGAACTCCGCATCCCTAGGAGGCTCACCATAAAGCCTATGGCCGGCTACCCTTTGTGGTACAGGGTCTGCGGCTTGGAGCAGCGCTCCTTGAGCACTTGACCCTAGTGCTCCTCTACCGTCACCCGATCCGTCAGCCGAGGCTGGGAGGCACAGAGGGTCCAGAAACAGGCGGAAATAGCCATGCAGGGCCGCAGGCTTGGTCGCCCCGCTCACCTGTGCAATATAGAGAGCCATCTTCTATCTTCGCAGAGTCACTGCAAAAAGAACACTGGATAAGTCTATGGTGATTCCGTTTTTATATGGTACCGGGAGGAGCCACAACTCTTCTGCAGTGCACTGCGCCACCTTGTGGCGGAATAACCCAGATGTAATGACTTCGTGAAGCAGGCCGTGCCATGCAATGGGAAAATTAGCCATTTCTATGCCAGGAACATCCACTTACTATGGTTTATGAACATCTTGTTTGTTGACCACAGACAAGAATCAGAGGGTGCTCTTGTCCTTGCCGTCAGGTCATGCTAGCTCTGTGCTCATTAGGGAGGCCTCACATGGCCAAAACCTGAATCTAAAGCTGCACAGACATGACAGATAAATACATTGATTCAATAAGGATCAAAAGGGGAGTAGCCACCACAGAAGGATCCGCTTTAACAGCCTAAATGTGTCAAAAAGGCTGAATGATTTCTTATCAAACTAAAAAAAAAAACTTTGCTTTTTAACATGTAACATATTAAATTGCCCATTTGTTGCAAAATCTTTCCCTGGACGAAAAAAAAACAGACAAGAAATTAGAAAATAAAAAATGTTTAGAAATTAAAAAAAACATGGGAAAAATGAACACATTTTTTTAACTTTTAATTTCCCTTAAGAGAAAATAACCTGAGCAATGAATGTGAGCATGTAGAAAGTTTCCAATGGCAGATCTCAATTGCGATGAAATCTCTCCTGAAGTCTACAGCTTCAGGCACGCTGTGTAATTAGTGTCACCCATAAACCAAGCAAAGCCAATTTAAATTTGAAACTATTTTTCAATTAAGAGGAAACAACGACATGCCTGGCTCAGATGCCCACTACAGACGTGCCTGGGATTTATAAAAAAAATATAAATAAAAAAATACATGATAACCTGATGGATGGTGGGAGTTGCTTCCTGAGACACAGGGGACCGCCAGTGAAGTCAAAATATGAGTCACTCAATCTGTGCCAACAAAACTCCTTGTGCAGTCTAAGCAGCATTGGATTTATTCTGCGGTTCACTTATAACTATGTAAACAGCTGCGGCTTGGATTCTAGGAATATATGGCGAAACTTTTTTTTTTATAAGCTATACATATAATTTAATTATACTGCTGTAATTCCGTTCATTTACAAGCAGAAAGGTTAATAACTTCTTGGCCACTTGGGAGAAGAGAGGCAGAAAACAAATAATAATAAAAAAAAAAAAAACACCTATCACTCCTCTTAGACCCCATTGTCCAAACAAGTGACCCAGCAGTGTCCTCCATGGAAAAATACAATTCTGTGATTACTCACCTGAACAACTGTTATTATGAGTATACAGTACGTCCTGCTCCAGATAAGATTCATTACTCTTGGATATTACTCGGCCAGATGGCGCTGGACTGCAGAGACCGCGAAATTGGCTCCTCCCGGCCCCTCAAATACCCAGGAACTCCCACAAATGCCCAGCATTGAAAAGCAGTTAACGAGCCGAGAGAATGATAACAGAACCAACTAGTAACTAAAAAACAAAGATAACAATCACCATACAGGGGATAAAAGGATAATGCAAACTAAGGGTGGGGTGGAGCAGTACGTACTGTATACTCATAATAACAATTCTACAGGTGAGTAATCACAGAATTGTATTCTTAGTATACAGTACGTCCTGCTCCAGATCAGAATCATTACTCTTGGGACATCCAATAGCAGTGTCCATAAAGTAGGGTGGGATCCCCAAAGGTAACAACAGACCGGTCAGACCACTGCTGCCTGCAGAACCTTGCGGCCAAAAGCAGCATCAGCTGAGGCCCTAACATCAACCTTGTAAAACTTTGAAAAGGTATGAACAGAAGACCAAGTAGCGGCCTTGCAAACTTGTGCTATTGGTGCCTCTTGGGCTTTTCAGCACCAGGCTTCTGTTGAACGAGTGGAATGAGCAGTAAGGTGGAAGGGAGAATTCTTCCCCTTAGCAGAGTAGGCCTGAATCACAGCCTGACGGATCCATTTGCTGATAGTAGATTTAGCAGGAGCCAAACCCTTCCTAGGACCAGAAGGGACCACAAAAAGAGCATCAGTTTTTTCTGAAAGGTGCAGTAGCCACCAGATAGTACTTCAGACACCTAACCACATCCAAAGAATGCAAAACCCTCTCCTTAGCATTACTAGGATTAGGGCACAATGAAGGGAGAACAATGTCCTGATTCAAATGAAAGGCAGAAACTACCTTAGGCAGAAAATCTGTCTTGAAGCAAAACACCACCTTGTCCTGGTGCCTCTCATAGTAGGGGGGCTGAATGGAAAGCGCCGCCAACTCAGACACAGGCCTAACAGAAGTGATGGCCACCAGAAAAAACAACCTTGAGAGTAAGGATGGCCAGGGCAGCATCCTGCACAGGTTCAAAAGGAGCACCCTGCAAGGCAGACAAGACCAAGTTCAAATCCCAAACAGGCAACAAAGGCTTACGTGGGGGACGCACATGCGTAACCCCCTGGAAAAAGTCCTGATCAGAGAATGCTGGGCAAAGGACTCTGGAAGAAAACAACCAGGGCAGAGACATGACCCTTCAGAGTACTGAGTTGAAGTCCCAGCTCCAACCCATGCTGTAGGAACTCCAGGATCCTGGGAATAGAGAACACGCGACAGGGGAGAAACCTAGACTCACACCAGTCAATGTAGGCACGCCAAACCCTATAGTAAATAGAAGAAGAAGACTTCTTCCTAGCCTTTATCATGGTATCAACAGAGGCAGACAGCCCCTTCTCCATCAAGATGGAGGTTTCAGCAGCCAGGCCGTCAAAGCCAGAGTTTGTAAATTGGGATCGCGTAAATGACCCTGAGTGAGCAGGTCTGGAACCCTGGGCAGAGTGTACTGATCTACTGCCAGCTGTACCACGTCTGCGAACCACACTCTCCTTGGCCACCAGGATTGCTGGCAACCCTGCTGGCCCCAACGGTGACACAGAGATTGAAAAACCCTGTCGCAGAGGGACCATTCTCCCTGGCGAGAGGTCCCCCTGCTCAAGGAGTCTGCCTGCAGATTCTCCACCCCCCGAAATGTACACAGCTGATATGCAGGGAACATTGTCCTCCACCCAGGACAGGATCAGAGACATTTCCTGGAGGGCTCCCTTGCTCCGGGTCCCTCCCTGATGATTGATGTAGGCAACCGCCGTCTGGTTGTCCGAGCTGGCCCCGAAGGTGTTGGGTCAAGTGAGCCAGAACCAACCTGATCGCCCTCAGTTCCAGAATGTTGATAGGTGTGTGGGCCTCCTGAGGGCCCAACCGCCCTTGGAACTGTAGGGACTTCCAGAAGCCCCCCCAACCTGTCAGACTGGCATCCGTGGTGACCGTCTCCCAGCAGGGGGCCAGAAAGTATCTGCCCACCAACAGGTTCCTAGAGCCACCACGAGAGGGAACGCCTGACTAGGGGGGGACAGAACAGGAACCTGGTCTAGGGACGCAGGATCCTTGTCCCATGCTGACAAGAGGTGGAGTTGCAGAGGCCTCATGTGAAACTGGGCATAAGGAACCGCCTCGAAGCACGACAACATCAGGCCCACCAGCTGCATTCCCTGCCTGATGGAGGGATGAGGGCAAGAGAGCAGGGACTGAACCTGCACCAGCAGACTGTCCCCCTTCTGCTGAGGAAGAGAAATCCTTGCCTGAACTGTATCCAGATTCATTCCCAGGAAGGGCGTCACCAAGGAGGGAGACAGGGAAGACTTGGGATGGTTGATCACCCAGCCAAACGACTCTAGAGTGGACACTACTCGCTGAGTATCCAGCTCTGCCTGTTGGAGAGACTGAGAAGTGATGAGAATGTCATCCAAATAGGGCAGCACGCGAATGCCCTGAGACCTGAGCAGAGCCATCACTCCTGCTAGCACCTTAGTGAACACTCCGGGAGCTGAAGTGAGACCGAAGGGCAATGCCACAAATTGGTAGTGCTGATCCTCCAGAGCGACCCTGAGGAATCTTTGATGACCTGGAAAAACAGGAATATGAAGGTAAGCATCTATAAGATTCCCAGGCCGATCACCCCCCTCACCGCGGGACATCCGAGATCGGGATGTCCCGCGGTGAGGGACCCCCCCCAAAACCCCAAAAGAACTCACCTGATCGGCGGCGGCAGCTGCCGCCGCCGCCTCCCGCGCGCTCCTCTAGCCGTGCGCGCGCCCGCGCCGGCCGTTTGTGAATGGCCGGCGCGGGCGCGCGCTCTGTCAGAGGGGCGCGCGGGAGGCGGCGGCGGATGCGCTGCCTTGTCCGCCGCTTGTCCGTGGGAGCGTGGTGAGGTGAGTTTGGGGGTTTCTGGGGGGTTTTACACAGCGGGGCACCCCTAATCGAGGTGCCCCCCTTAAGTGGACCAAAACCCAGGATAGTCAAAATCCTGGGTGTTGGTCCACTTTAAGAGCGGCGTACTCAGAGGCCGGATCAAGCCCTGAGTAATTCATTAGGTCTCTCACAACAGATCTAATAGCCACTGTCATGAGTGCAGAAGCACCAACAGGCAGCAAGGCCGAGCCCACACTGGATAAAGCGTGGCACGCCATTTGATCAATACGCTTATCCTCTCCATCTTTAAGTGTAGTGGAGTCAGGAGAATGCAACACAGAAGAATTGGATAAATAAATCACAGGGGCATCCACCACAGGTGGTGATGACCAACGCTTAACAGTATCAGCTGGGAAGGAATATTTCTTGTCCCAGCCCAAGGGAATGCCAGGAAGCCGCGCAGGCTTCTCCCATTCTTTAAGAATAATTTCATCAAAATGCTTTAGATTTGGAAATTCTAAACGAGGTTTAGAGACTCCAAAGAATTCCCCTTTTTGAGGAGGGACTACTTCAGGAGGAGTGATAACCAAAACCTCAAATAACTGAGCAAGAGCCTTAGGGGTATCCACAACACTAGCTTCACCCTGCTCAATCACAGTACCAACAAATTGCTGTTCATCAGAAACATCTGAATCCTCTGAGAAGGATCAGACCAATAAAGCATTTCACAATTATCCAACTCACTTACCGGAACGGCCTGAGTCAAATGTTTCCTTTTAGCTGAGGCCTTCTTGGCCACAGAGCTAGACATTCATGAGCCAATCTGGCACATAAAACAGTATGCGACTCACCACCCATGACAATATCACTGGGGGTACGGACAAGACATGGCGGAGTAGGAGAAGCCTGGGCCCCAGTTTGCTGCATAATAGTTCATTGAGCACAAGGGACGCAAAAAAATTGCGTTATCCCCAACAAGGGATGCCCCACATCCAAAACATTGCCGAGTCTGTGCAGAGGGAACTGCATGCCCCTTGTCCTGAGATGCCTCCATATGGCGTTTAGTATTATACTATAATTGATTATAGTCGCCAAGTATATATGGGATTTACGCAATTGCTACCCGGGATGCCCCTTTAAATAGTCCCAAGTGGGAGGATATTAACACAAATGGACCCCCAAATAAGGCTTTAAGGGCTAAAGACCAGGAGAAACCCCTTTAAAATAAAGAGTTTCCACCTACAAGGAAAACAAACGGTCACCAATGCACACAATACAATAAATGACAAAGCATGAAAAAAAAAAAGGCAGAAACTCCCTTCAGCAAGCTGAGGGGTACTCACAGCACCTTTAAATATGGAACGCTTCACGAATTTGCATGTCATCCTTGCGCAGGGGCCATGCTAATCCTCTCTGTATTGTTCCAATCTTAGTATATGTGCTACCAAAGCAAGCACAATGAGGGAAGACCATAGGGAAGCAACAGGAGCCAGGCAGACAAAGAGCACCCAGGTGCTCTTGAGAATGAAATGATTGCTGTGTGCTTAAGCCCCGCCCACCCCCAGAATCACATGACCAAGAATGGAGGGAAATTCAAATCTGAACATAGCCAGAAAACAAAGAGCTTTAAAAAGGTAAGCAAAAGAATGCTGCCTAGACAGAAATAGGAAAATCTAAATAAAACATTCTATTAAATAGTATAGTAAACATACATAATATATGTAATAAAGATTTTATATATATTTTTTTTTTATTATTATTTGTGTGCATGGTGACAAATAAGCCCAGATAACGCCCCTCCCCCCCCTCCTTTTTACCCCAGCAGGGTAAAGGAGAACTAAAGGGGAGAAGATAGAAATGCACCCATAAGGCACAAGGGGATTATAAAAGGGACAGGGGCATCCCATGCCGAGAACACCAACCCGGAAACCGCCTACCCACATTTGGGTCTCACGGAGGAGTAAAACTCCTGTATACACCAGAAGGTGTATGTATCTAACTTTGCCTGAACCATACAGCCAGGGCTGGGAGGCATACAATATAACCAAACAGGTTTAAAGAGTATAAGACAGAAAGAGAAAAAAGGGATCAAACCCGGCTACCTGCAGCTTGAAGGAGAGTCATCTTCTGAATGCTTCGCCGACTGCAGAGACGAAAAGACTGAGGAATAGTGGGAGAAACCCAGTACTTATGGACCAGGAGGGGCTCCTTTTTCCATGTCATCTCTGCAAGATCGCCCTCTACAGGCCGGGTTCCCAAGTGTCATGAATATTTGGAAGTGGGGTGTGTGACATACTAGGAATAACCTCACAACGAGAAAGAGCATTAAACTCTTCACTAGACACATTATCAGGAGCACCATCTAGGACACATCTAAGCAGGGTCCTAATAGCCACCGCTGTAATGGCAGAGGCACAAACTGGGCGCAGTGCCGTCCCCACAAAGGCATGGGACGCCAGCTGATCAATACGTCGGTCCTCACCATCCCGCAGCGTAGTAGAGTCAGGGGAATGCATGACAGAGGTGTTAGATAACCCTAGGACTGGGGCATCCACCTCTGGAGGGGATGACCAACGCTTCACCACATCAGCAGGAAAGGGATACCTCTTATCCCAACTCTTAGGGACTCCGGGGAGCCTGCTAGGATGCTCCCATTCCTTGAGCACGAGATTATTAAAACGGGCTGCTCAGGAAACTAAGCGTGGCTTAGCAGTATGAAACAATTCCCCCTGCTGCCTGGGGGCCGCAACAGAGGGAAGAGATAGACAGTACCTCAAAAATCTGAGCCAACAGCCTATCAGTATCATCTGGGGCCCAGGGGTCAGAGCCAGAATCATCATGACCCCTGGGCCTCTCATCAGACGACTCCGAGTCAGAGAACAACTCCCCTTCTTCCAAGGGGGTATAACCAGACAGTTCAAAGAACTCTTCAGACTCCATAGGGAAAAGAGTGACATCAGACGTCACGTGCCACTTTTTAGCAGAGGCCTTACGTGCCATGGTATTAGCAAGCTACTTCTCAACACTAGCCAGTCTAGCAGACACATCAGGCTGAGAATCCCCACTGGTATGCAACTCAATGGGAGTCAAATTCAAGCTTGGGGGAGTTGGTAAAGCCATGCGTGGCGCAGGTCCAGCCGCTGGTAAACCAGGCTGCAGCGCAATCACCTGCTGGACACAAGTTATACAGACCCGCACATTGTCAGCACTAGTAGGGAAAACCCCACAAGCTACACACAGCCGGGCTTGTCCCGAAGGAACCCCAGAGCACATTATCCTGAGACACCTCCATATGGTTTTTATAGCGGCACAATAGGCCGATAGGGATTCACGCTATAACAGCAACCCGGGATGCCCCAATAGCCTGCTAGGGAAAAAAATGGCAGAACGTGCCATCCGCAAGCCCCGCCCCCCGAAGAGCGCGAAGCAGCACACGTGACAAGCAGCCAATGAAGGCGCATCAGCGCCTGAGGTAATTCCGCCGCCGACCGCGGAACGCAGTGGAAGCGCGCGGCATATTCAAACCGCAACCAAGTTAGTGCGGAGACTGAACAAAGTCAACAAGCACACCATCCAAGTGAAGCACCAACGCATAACACCCCCCCCCCCCCCCCCCCGAGAGCTACAAGGGAGAGCGAGGGAGGGCAGCGGCCACTTAATGTAGGGCCCACCGATAGACAGGGGCAAAGTGCGGGAGGGGCATCCCATAGAGGCTCACCACATGCCTATACCGCCTACCCTTTGGTGGGGGATTGCGGTGGAGCAGCGCTCCTAAGCACCTGACAGCGGTGCTGCCTACCATCACCCGGATCAGCGCAGCCAAGGCTGGAAGGCACAGTAATAATGGAACCCGTGGGAAAAGTCCTACAGGGTCGCAGGCTAATAGCCCCACTCATCTGCGAGAAGAGAGAGCCATCTTCTTGTCCTTCACAGTCCGGACTGCAGAGAAATTCTGGGGATTTGTGGGAGGTCCCAGGTATTTGAGGGGCCGGGAGGAGCCAATTTCGCGGTCTCTGCAGTCCAGCACCATCTGGCGGAGTAATACCCAAGTGTAATGATTCTTATCTGGAGGACGTACTGTATACTAAGAATACAGCTTCCTCACCTGTAACCTCCGTTCTGTGGTGAAAACTTCAGTGCATTCCCCTTAGTCACAGGGAACAACCCCTCCACAAGCTTGAGGAAAAACAGGAAGACATGACTGGCAATGTTGTGTCATGTCACATCAGCGTTGCCATCGCCAGGTTTTGTAGGGGGTGGCACTTTTAAAGCAATTTTTTTTAAAAATGGCGTTCAAATAAGCATAACATGCCTCTTTTGAAACCCATGTATAAACCCCTAAAGTGACAGAACAAGTACTCAGAAAATAGACCTCCAAATATTTTAGTAGGGCGTACATTCTTAAAGTGGACCAACACCCACGGGTGATCGGCCCGGGAATCTATAAGATTCCCGAGCCGATCACCCCCCACCCCGCGGGACATCCGAGATCGGGATGTCCCGCGGGGTGAAACCCCCCCAAACACCCCAAACTCCATACCTTATCTTCGGCGGCGGCCGGCCGCCGCCGCCTCCCTCGCGCTCCTGTAGGCGTGCGCGTGCCCGCGCCGGCCGTCTGCGAATGGCCGGCGGGGGCGCGCGCGCGCTGAAAGTGACGCGAGGGAGGCGGCGGCGGCGGCTGCCGCTTAGACGTTCCTGATCCTCGCTTGTACGTCGGCGCTGGGAGCGGGGAGAGGTGAGTTTTTCGGAGGGTTAGGGGGGGTTTCACACAGCGGGGCACCCCGATCGGGGGTGCCCCACCAAAGTGGACCAAGACCCAGGATAGTCAAAATCCTGGGTGTTGGTCCACTTTAAGCCTGCTCGAATGAGCAGCTAAAACCCTGAAGTGATCAGAGTGGGGTTCAAGATCAAACTGCTTATTAGAAAATTGGTGCTCTGCATTTTCTTTATACATTACAAATGAGTCATTTAGCACCATGTGGGTGATCTCCTTCATTTATAACCTTTTAAACTTTTAAAAACCGGGCAACAGCTGCAAGGTCTGGGTGCTTGGAAACAAGTTACATATTTTAAACCAAATCAAAAGAGGAAAAGGGGGGGGGGGGGGGGGGGGACAGGATATAAATTATACACCGCCCAAACGCTGAAGAACAAACTAACACACTGCCTTGATTAACAGATGCGTCGGCATTACAACTGGGAAACATGCCATGGTAACAGGTCTCAGGAACCACTCGCTCACAGATTGTGGGAAAAAGAATGAAGCGGCTGATCTTGTTAGATGCACAAAGAATTGGGAAGTCTGTCAGTTCTTTCCACTTTGCAATCTTGGAAGAACTCTTAATTAATGGAGTCTTTAGCTAGACCATCGCTATTTTCTTCGCAAAACTCACAAAAGAAATAAATGAAAACCAAAAAGGACTGTAAACATAACCTGCAAATTCAAATGCATTTATATTTCCATGCATTTTAATTTTTTTGATTTAGGGGTGTGGCATAACTCAATATGAGGATTTGTCATTTTGCTGCGACTTCTCAGTGTTTAGCAAAAGGAATAAAATGCTAATTAGAATGTTTGAGGCAGGTCTGAAGACCTCATGAAGGACCTGTCTAGCCCTTCTACTATGTGGCACCATGCATGGCAAAGATCCAGACACATCATGCAACTAAAATGGAAAGCGCAGCCTGTCAGCTGCTGGGGAAGAGGTACGTTTAGCAAAAGGAATAAAATGCTAATTAGAATGTTTGAGGCAGGTCTGAAGACCTCATGAAGGACCTGTCTAGCCCTTCTACTATGTGGCACCATGCATGGCAAAGATCCAGACACATCATGCAACTAAAATGGAAAGCGCAGCCTGTCAGCTGCTGGGGGAAGAGGTACGTATTGGAGCCCCTCTGCCACTAAGTAAATACAGAATTCCATCAGACCTTGTGCTCATCATATGGCACACCTTCCAAAAGTGACCCTTTGGACTTGGAATGTAAACAAACACTCTCCGGGATAATGCCACCAGCATCTAGAGTAAGAATTTTCCCAGCCATCCAGCTTCTGTGGCATAAAGCCTGTTGGTGTGGGAGACAATTAAAGGAGCACCATCGTGAATTTCTGACAAGAATAGAGATTTAAGTAATAGTTGTCATGACACTAGGTCTGGTTAAGTACCCACCCTAGGCAAATCCTGATTTTGGATTCCCTGCTGGGCCCTATACAAACACACTGGTGATTCCACAGCCCTAATGGAATGGCTGCCGTGGCTACAAACACAGCTATAAAGACATGCTAAGCTCCTATTCAGCTTTACTAAGCTGTTCTGGCATGAGTGGTTATAAAAAGACGATTGAAGGAGAGCCGCACCTGTGCTGTGGGATTGCCGGTGAGGTATGCATGTGCCACTGACAGGGTTTAACAGAGGGGTTAAGTGAAATCGTGAAATTCTCTTATCTAATGAGCGATTTATGTTGCGCATACTAATTAACAACATAAAGCATTGCTTTAAACAGAGCGCAGTAATCCCAGCAATCATAGCATCCCAGGTTTCCCTATAGTGTGCAACGCGTCCCCGCTCCTAACCTTTCTAAATGACTGGGTAAGGGAAGCGAGCTGCAGGGATGGCGGGGATGCAGCCACGACACACAATTACAGCGCAAGACTGCAGGCCTCTACAGGGGTTCACACAGTGGGGCATCCCAAATCAAACGCCCCAGGGACACTTAGTCAGCCGGTCCTGCAGTCTCTTAGGCAGGCAAGAGACTTTTTGGTAATTTTATATTACCTCTTAATTGCTTGTTTTCACTTACAGTACAAAATTGAGCTTTAAAGGAAAAGCTGTTTATTTGCCCAACCCGTTTTCCAGCCTCTTTGTTCAAGCCTGTGACTTGAAGGTCATGACATGTGCTACTGGAATTTGCATATGAGGTTTTTTGTTGCAAATATAATTAACAGACAAATTGCAAAGTACAATGTGGGTGTAGGCAGATTCTCTGGGCCAGATAAAAACACGAGACCTTGAGCAACCCTCCTGTAACAAGTGGCCCCGTACAGAAACCTAACACCATTCTGGCCTTAGAACAGGATTTCAAGCATAACCAGGACCACCATCAATGCGAACCAAGCTTACACTGGGGACAATCCGGGAAAAATGGTAAATTAG